>VXBJ01002921.1:0-47800 GCA_013400055.1 Nycticryphes semicollaris
GGGGGGGGGCTGACAGAAATGAGATAAAACTACTTCTGCCACTTATTTTCCCCACTCCTTTCTACTAAAGCAACATAGCTTTCGTCTGCCAAAGACTCATTTCAGGCCCAACCCTTCAGAAGCCAGATTTCCCAGCAGATTTAGCCAAAAATCTATTATCCACCTAAAGCAGGCAGGAAAACTCCCAGCCTCGCAGTATGGAAGGTTCAAGGTGATGCCAGAGCCACCTCTCAGTGATGGGAGCACCTGAGCAGTACCACCAGCTCTCAAGCCACATGATGGCCCTTGGTCCCTGCAGAAGCATGGTGTGACTGGAGCCAGCTGCAGGGACAGAGATGGGGAGATCTACAGGAGCACGACGGCTGGACACAGGGGTGAAGGGTCTGGAAAAAACCTCCATGCAAGTCCATCTGCTGTGTGCTGAAAGGTAAGGTTTTGGCCTGTTTGTCAGTGCACACAGCTACGCGCCCACAGGCACAGATGCAGAAAGGAAATGGTAAAACTGGAGAGTAACATAGGTTAAAAAAAACCCCACCAAACAAACTGAACCAAAAAAGCTGAAATCAAAACCACCCCACAAATATATCCTTACTCTTGAGTTTGGGAACTGGGCATGTTTAGTTTGGAGAGGAGGAGGTTGAGGGGAGACCTCATGGCCCTCTACAACTACCTGAAAGGGGGTTGCAGAGAAGTGGATGTTGGCCTCTTCTCCCAGGTGAATAATGACAGGACCAGAGGAAATGGTATGAAGTTGATGAAGTTGCAGCAAGGGAAGTTTAGACTGGATGTTAGGAAGAACTACTTTACTGAGAGGGTGGTCAGGCACTGAAATGGTCTGCCGAGGGAGGTTGTGGAGTCACCACCCCTGGAGGTACTTAAGAAACATGTAGATATGACACTTCAGGGCATGCTCTAGTGGCTGAGATTTTTGGGTGTGGTGGTGGTTGTTGTGGTGGGGTTTTTTTGGGTGTGGGGGTTGGGTTTTCTGGGTCTTTTTTTGTTGTTTATGGCTGGACTCGATCCCAAAGGTTGCTTCCAACCATGCAGATTCTGTGATTTTTAGGAGAATGCACTGCCCCACAGATGACAAGTCTTCTGTTCCTCCTGCATGGTTAGTTTGAGAGCACTGTTCCCACCTGTGTCCCACTTCCTGGAGGAACCAGCTAGACACTGCACAGTGCTGCTGGAAAAGCTGTGGCTCCCGAGGCAGCATCCTCAAAGGGAAAGCCCACACAACCTCTCCTGGACACATTCCCTTGCTCCCCTCCAACCATCTCTGCTCTGATTGCAACGGTCCCAAAAAACAGACGGGCAACTACCACCCCCATTCCCCACCTTCTTTTTGCCAGCTCTGGCTGAAGGTTTGAGAAAAGGAGCATGGAAAAAGTCAGTGCTTGAAGGAATGGGATTTAGCAGATTAAATGTATCTCTTTTAGCAGATTAAATGTATCTCTAACAGCAGCGTACGTACTGACTCTAAATATTTGCACAATCAGGTTTTGTGCATTTAACTTGCACACATAGATATTAGTTTTAGCGCGGTTTCTCTGCACTAATCTTTAATATTATAAACTCTGGACCAGCCTTCAAGGTGTATCTAATTAATATTCTAAAGTTACCTCTGAAATCTGATGGACATTGCAAACTGAATAGGAGACCATAGAGGCAATTGCATATATCGGCTCTGTTACAGACACCAAAATCATACCTGCAGCTGCAGATCCCAGGGCAAGTAAGCCAGCCTGTTAACACCTTGCTGTTCTGGAAAGGGAGACGTACACTGCTCTTCTCACTGCTCTCGGGTCCTCTGCAGGGCTCCTGCCCTTTTACGAAGGTCCAGTGAGCCCTGATGCTGACATAAGACAGGTGGCAGGAGGCAGGGAGCTCTTAGCTCAGTGTGAAACTATCGTCAGCTTAAAACGTTTGCTTAAGCAGAGGTTTTTCAAGAAGGTGTTTACCCAGTTGGACCTGGAGCCTGGCAGGACTCCTGTCATCTACAAGTAAGGAGAAAACTGTACGGTGCACAGTAAGTCTTCACTAAGCAGTTTAGCTTGTCAGGAATATAAAACAATAAACCTTCCCAAATGGCAAGAATAAATTTTAAGCATGAGTTAGTAGAGCAGTAAGTCCAAGATGTTTGCTGAGGTCCTGTATGATTATTTTACTACTATTTTTTTTTTTCCCCTGTGGTTATTTTCCCCAAAAAGCCACCAGATGCAAGTGATATTCTCCACACAATGACCTCACATGAAGACCATGGTGGTCATATTTGAAAATGGCCATTAGGGCAATGCAATAAATCTACATTCTTCACATAAACATTCTTTATACGCTTTTTGCTATATTTAAAACCAGAGTCTCAACACATTTACGTGTCTTTGAAGACAGCATCTCCTCCCCTTTTCCAAAAGCCCCTCTGAACTCTGCTCTGTCACAGATGGTGGTGGGAGCACACACAGCCATCACCAGTCCAGTTTTGGACTCACAGCTGCCAGTCCCCCACATCCCATCTGCCCTCCCTTCCAGCAGACACCATTTCAGTCCTACATCAAGTCCTGGGCTTAACTCCCCTGTGTTGTGCTTTGCCTTCCTTGGAAAGTGCCCAGAGCTCCTCATCTTGCAGAAGGATTTGAGCACAGACACAGACACCACCAATCCACGTACTACACAGTCAGGGCTGCTTATTTTGGGAAGTTGTAGGGATCAATGCACCATGAGAAACAACATGAAGCTCCATCTGTGAGCAGGAAGACAGCTTTCTGAGGCAATGTCCCCACTAGGTGAGCACTGTGAACAGTGATGGTGCCCTGTGTAGCTCTGGAAACTTTCCTAGAGCACGTCCACTAACGAACACCATTCACACGTTTCCAGCAGGCATCCAAAACGTGAGGTATTGCAAGAAAAACACATCTGAAATACAGGAAAGCCAAGCTTTAATATACTAAACCCTACCCCCTAAAATAAAGAAAGGTAAATGCTACTGGTTTAACACACACACACATATATATGTGTACACTCCATGAAGTAATGTCCATTTGATCACTTCCCTCCAACCTTTTTCGTAATGAGTTTCTTTTGTTCCCAAATGTTCCACAGAGAGCACCTCTGCAAATGTATAGACTTGCATTTTATTTTTAGGGATTATTTGATTAAGAAAGGAGCTCATGCAAATCTTATCCCTAATTCCTGTTGTGTGGCTGGTTAACATTTGCCAGTGGCTCATGATGTTTCTGGTCAGAGGAGATGATTTTTCAAAATACAAAATTAACAGTGAATATAGTTATTTGATTTACAGGCTTCATACTAGGAGCACGCTTTCCCAAATACTTATGTGACCTAAAAAAGCAGGGAGAGGACTTCCAGAAGTTCTGACTGACTGAGCTGTGAGAGGTTAAAACCTCACCCCTGTGCTCAAGAGCAAGACGGAGATGCCTGAGCAAATATTGGCTTAGGTTCAGTCCTTCCCAAACACCATCTTACAGCAGCAGCCACCTCTACATTTATTCCTCTACAAACGTGGTTTGTTTGACACAGACTTGCACCAGTCAGAAAACTGGCTTTGTCAAGAAGAGATTGTCTGCTTCAAAGAGCTTGCTCAGCAGTTCCAAGCAGTGTCCTGTCCCTTCAGTTGCGTTGGTCATCAGTAGCAAAGACATGACACATCAGCGTGAGAAAATGGAAGCCATGGAGCAATCCAAACCAGCAGAGACAGTAATTTAGCTCAAATTTACACAAAATGGAAGATTTAACAGGTGAAGGCAGCTTTAGTGAACTTATGACACGTTCATCAGGACACGGTCAGTCAGTATTTCTCAGTAACAAGGACTAAAAGGATGAGGAATACAACTAGAACAACGCTGAAACAGAAAATCCAAAGAGGAATGAGAGGAAAAGCTCTCAATTCAAAAACTTGAGCAGAGACAGCAAACCAGAAATTGGGCAATTTAGGAATGAAAAAAGAGCAACTTCTCTCAGACATGATTCAGCTTGAACTTTCAGCTAGACTGTAAGGTAAAAGCCAGCCACGAATGACTACAGGAAGTGAGGAAGAAGAGAAATTTCTGGTCTAGGCATGCATGTGCTAGTAAGATTTTATCCATTTGCATGAGATCATCCAGAGACAAAATAAAAAGGAGAGGGCAAAGAAAAGGGATGCAGTAGGCCAAATGGGCCAGGTGGTTTTGGAGGAAGGTTTGTATACGCAACATGAGGAAAAGCAAGAAAAAAGCCCAAACATAAAGGAAAACAGATATAGAGAATTAAGTGAGGGTGAAGCATACGGCAGAAGCTATAGAATAAATAAATCTGGTATTTAATAGAAAAGCATAGTGAAAAAGATCGAAGTGAAGACTGAAGGAGCTCATTCTCCACATACAACTATCTTCCATGGAAACTGCCAAAAACTGAGCTTCAGTAGAGGAAGTAAAGGATTTTGCCTAGTTCACATCTGAAACAGGCTGTGACAGTCACAAGGTAGAGAGAAGTGAGAATGCAAAAACAGGTATTTACCTTCCCCTCATCTTTCCTCTTTGTCTCCCAACCAAACCCAACCTGGCCAAATACAGCATCAGTTCAGGCTAAATATCAAGGACACGTTCACAACAGCTACATCCCTGGAGCACTGTGTTAAGCCCACTCAACTCCGAGAGCATCCAACAGCCCAGTGAGGACACTGTTGCTGTAAAAGACTGTTCTCTTGGCAATCCCCTGACTTCTCAAACACAGAAAAAGAATCCCTCACATCTTTGCTATTTTTTACAAAAGCAAAATACTTTTTACATTTGTGAAATGCAAGAAAATTATCTGAAGGTCAGAGATGAGCTAATAATTCATGTGTAAAACATTTAGCTTATCCTACAGCTGTCTAAACAGAGGGATTTAGGTTGTTTAAAAGTAATAGCAAAGAACCCCTTCCACTTCTGCAAGGTGAATGCTGCAACTGTCCTCTACCACTAATGTAGACACTGCACAAGGCCATGCTCTTACCTGTTTGCCTGTGTTAAGCCTGCATGTGCTGGTGACACCCTGCAGTCCACTGCCAGCACGTCTCCTTTCCTTGCTGAGGCGTTACCATTACACGGAGAGAGGGTAAACAGCTCATTCTATTCACTTCTGTTATTTTCACGGGTTGCTAGAGCAAGCTTGAGAAAGCAAGTACCACTTTTCAGGATCATTGTCCCCTCCCACCAAGTGCCACACCGTCCATGGCCAAAATGAGACCTCCAGGCTCCACAGCCTGCTGCCATAAGGCTTCAGGCAAGCAGGGCTGGATCCAATCTCTGTGTGTCCTGCTGCAGAGGCAACTCATCTTGTACAAATATTTAATGAAAAATGCATTAAAGCAGTACAAGAGGGAAGTTAAGTATTCTCAGAACTAGTTAAGTATTGTCAGAACACATAAAACACCAGCTTAAAAGCACCATTACATCACGGGATGCTTTGCTGCCACCATGAGCAAACAAAAGGAATGGAGCAGCACACATTCACAGACTGGAGGATCCGTCCCAGACTGATCCATTTCAGCTGAGCAAAACACAGAAAGGAGTATTGTAGAGGCAAACAAACAGGTCTGGATTAGATGACCGGGCAAGCTCACTCCCGGTATTATGTCCCTCACAGCAGACAAAGGCCCCAGTACCCAGTGCCCGCCAGTGCTGTAGAGCGAGCCTCCCTGGCACAGAGCAGGGAGAAAGCAGCCCTGCCAGTTATCCCCTGTGGGGTAACGGGTTACACAGAAGCACAGCCAAAAGCTCAGCAATTAGGTACGTGTCAGTGTGACTGATGAGCTGAAGCAACCACAGAAGAACAGCCGTACCTGGATGTGAAACGCTTCTGCTGAGCACACCTCCTACAGACCTCCGGGGTGGAAAAGGGCTTTTCCTTACCTCCCGTGCCTACTTCTAGCACGGTGCAGCGCTATTTGCTCCGTGGAGGAGCTCTGGAGATACGAGCCTCTACTCCTACAAATGGTCACAGGTCCCCCACGCCCCACCCTGCACTGGCAGCACCTTAGAAATCACTGGTTGCTTTTTCATCCCTTAAACTCACCATATGATCATACAGTTGCAGATACTTACAGACAAAGATCTGACAAAAAAATATACACATAATCTCTGCCACATTAACAAGATTATTTAAAATAAAAGCACATTCCTTCAAAAACAGTGAGAAACAAAAAACACCAGCCTCCCCCACCCCCCTTCAGTGATAGATTCGAGGGGGCCATCAGTGTGGTCCAAAAATGCACTAACTCACCCGTTCCAGGAAATCTGGCATATTTTTGAAAGGTAAGTTATTAAAGTTTGTGAAAAGTGTTAGCACAAAGCATTTTTAGGTTTATTTAAATAAAAATTATAATTTATACAAGACTTTTTAAACAAACAAGATTTTCTTAAAAAATGTACAGGGCAAATCATTTTGTTATTTCAATTCTTCATACAGTATAAGTCTTTTGTCAAACAAAAGTTACACTGATAATGAATTATTTACAACTTCAAAATATAGACTCAAACTTCAGACATAAAAATTTTAACATCCATTATATTTCAATGATTAGTAGAAATTAAGCATCTGCCAAAATGTACAGAATTCATTAAAAACTACCAGTGTCTTTAATACAAGTTTAAGTAGCCAAAAAAAAGTACATCCTTTTATCTCTTCACGTCTGGGTGAAACCTCCTTTCGCTTTGTCTGCAGGAACAAGGATTGGGATTTGCTGCTGGCGTCCTGTGTGATTTTGCTACCAATAAATAGCTTGTTTCATTCAATCTTGCCTCACAAAAGCTACAGTGCATGGAAAGGCATGATTTCATATTTCAGCTTTTTTTTACCTTTTGAATTCAAGTGGTCACCGATAAAGAATTAAAGCAGTCAGTTTTCATCTCCCTTTTTCTTTTCTCTTTAAAAGGGACTCAAACTAACTAATGCACTCCTGAAGAATTTAAGTGTGATTACATGCAAATGAGCCAGCAATGAACCACAGACAGCAACAGAATTGCAAATATAAACAGCAAACAGACAGACAGAATGACAAGAACATCACTTTCTGCAATTAGAAAGTTGCACTTTACATTAAGTGGTACGAGCCAGGCTGTTACTGAAGTATGGCAGGCGATACTGCAGAAACTACCTACGACGATTGGAATCTAAGGTGAACTTCAGCACAATGATACAAGTCAAGTATATACTGACTCCCCGTCCAACCCCGGGAGGGCACGCACAGGAGAACCTGTGAGCAAACACACCAGGGTTATCTTCTAGTGCCTTTACCTATACCACAAGAGCAGTTAATGGAGCAGGAACCCGGACAACTCAATGTAAAGTGCACTTTGCAAAGTAGAAGTATGTACATAGATGTTTGTCAGTTAATTATATTACAGCTCTATTTAATATAAAAAAAAAACCCAACATCCAGTCTGTTTTCTATATATTAGAATGAAACATTGCATTGCAGTTTGCACTAGGTTTACTGCTTTAAGAATTGCTAATCACATTCACACTCTTAAAGTGTGGATTAATTTCAAATGTCAACACATCAGATTTTATAAGAAGTTTCTAATTTCTCTGTCCACAAAAAAAACCCAAAAACAACCAGAACGAAAGAGCGTATTGTACACATGAGGCATTCCAGTCTGGGAAAAGGGCAATGATTTCTTTTCTCCCTCTCTGAAGGTACAGTAAATGGTTCTGGCACCATCAGCATAGGACCTATAGCTATTCCAGGAACCAGAATCTAGGACAACCCTATAGACTAGGGCCAACCAGTGAAGGGCGGGAAGGGGAAGAGGTAATACGTGCAAGTCAACTGATTTCCTACTGAAACTGCTGTCATGATCAGAGTGAAGGTATAAATTACACTTGAAAAATGATACAAAAATAAGAAAAAGCATGCTCTTTGTAAAAAATATAGTTTTGTGTTTCTTACAAAAAAAAAAAGGGTAACCTTAAACATATCCAAGGGATTTTTTTTTCTTAAGACAAAATGAATGAATCCAATTAAGATTTATATAACATTAAGCGATTTTAATGCCTATTTGTTAGCCACAGTAACTATTCAAGGAAGTTTCTGGAAAGGAAAGCCAAATGATAATACACAGCAATTACAAAAAGAGATCAATTGATTTTAAAAAGGGTTTGATGAGAAAAAATTAAGATCAAGATTTTTACTTAAACATAAAACCTGCATGTGTAAAGTGAGGAAACCAGAAACTGTCAAGCTCCATCCATATTAGATGGTGGCAAAATAGATTTCCCACCAGCTTCACTTACATTTTAAGTTTTCAGGTCCTGAGTTACACCAGCCTAAGGAGGTGTTAGAAATGCACCCCTTTTCAGGGCATGTAAAGAAATGTTCAAGTGCTACTCCAAAGGGAGAACTGAAAAATAGCATTTTAGCCATTATGGAAGATTATCCCACATTCCCGTTCACAGTTCCACTCAGGCCACAGAGTTTCACCCCACTGGTGTTTCACTTTACAATACCCAACCAAATCATGGTATTCAACAGTATTTCTTCATATCAAGTTTGTATCATACCTCTTCATGGCCAGACTGAAATAAGGATTGTACAGTTTGACTGCAACATTCTTCATTTCCACTGCATTTGTTGAGAGAGTTAAAAGTTAAACACCTTTTGGTGTATGTCTCCTCCCTCCCTCCTTCATTTTACCCCTTTCCTTATAAAGAAAGAAAAATCTGTTTAAAAAAAAAAGGAGAAAAAAAATCTATCCAAGTTTTTACATAAGAATTTGCATCCCCATTGCTTTTTTGGGGGACAATCATATAATGTCTGGAGACATCTGTACTACTGAACTCAAAAACCCAGCAAAGGAAAAGACATATTGGAAGGCTTGGCGTAACTCCTACTGTGCTTTCGTGAAAATGCAAATAAAATTCTAAACCTCTCAGTTGGGTGCTATTATATAGAGTATAAAAGCTTTCTAATATTAAAGACAAAGGTCAATATGTGCTTTGCTACTAAAAAGGCCTGAGAGAGTTTAGAGAAGGAGCACAGCCTTCCTGTTTTACCTGGCAGTTGGGTTTAATTGTTACTAAAATTTAATTTTGCAAGGGAAAAGACAGCTATATACTAATGCCCCTCAAATTACCCTTTGAAAAGGAACTAGTGCTTTCAGCTGCTATATTGTAGTGTTATTTTATTACAAGGTAACTCCAGACAAAAGCCAATTGAAAAAAAAAAGTCATGTCTCAGTTTAGTTTAATTATTCCCACCTCCCCAACAAAAAAAGCCTGCAAGTCTTTAATGCATTAACATACAAACACTGTGTACATACAACATGTACAGTAGTTGAGCCCTTCTATGACAAGTATCTACAGAAATACAAATATACGATGCCTAACATTTTAGGAACATTTTGGTGCCCTCTTTTATAAAAAGTATCTGCCTACCTTCCTTCCGCTTACTTTGGTTTATTAGGAAAGGAAGATATAGTTACAAACTTTCTCCTCCAATTCACTGTACAAGCAATTTAAATGTCTATGCAGGAAAAATCGAACCTAATCAAACAGGTAAAATACCCTTCTGCAATGCAAGAATTAGCAAGAAGGAGTTATTTTAAGTGCAGTTATAAATATGGAAATACTAAGATGATAATACCTCCTTGGTGTTGCTATCAATTTTAATAAGGAACCTAATTAAAAACTCTGAGATGAAGAAAGAGACTTCAGGCTGCTGCAGTCATCATTCTCACATCGTAGGGAAAAAGAACTAAGATAAAGGGACAAACATATCCCTCGTGGTATCAGCAGAGTTAAAGGGATCAATCTGTTTCACTTCATTATTTAGTCAGTTCTCCAAGTATCTTCCCAGCTTTTAATGTCAGTAAATAAACATTAAAAGTGCTTAATGTGCAAGGCTAATTGTGACGATAGCACTTTCACTGTTTTGTTTCGTTTTGTTTTTTCTTTTTTTTACAAAACCCTTAAAAACAAACATGAAGGCATATATAAAATACACTTGATTTATGTAACAGATAGAATATAAACCACCAGACAAGAAAAATTATTGCAAAATAGATGAGGATGTTCATTTTTTTTCACTACCAAGTTGTAAAATAAGAAAGTTGCCTTTAGATCTTCTAAGATAAGATACTAGCTCTCACTGCTTGATGATGCAGAAGTTATTTTCACATATTGGTTGAATATTGTCTCAAAAGCTTCATCTCTGTGTACCATGGCACCAAACACCAAAGGCTAAATGACAGAAAAGAAAAAAAAAGTCAGTCTGGAAAGGGAAAACCTTCCTCTTATGTCTAGTTTTGGCCAAATCAACAGGAACAGGAGATGAACTGTACTTGAAGTGCACTAATAAAGACATAAG
Source organism: Nycticryphes semicollaris (assembly GCA_013400055.1). Classification (NCBI taxonomy): domain Eukaryota; kingdom Metazoa; phylum Chordata; class Aves; order Charadriiformes; family Rostratulidae; genus Nycticryphes; species Nycticryphes semicollaris. Next base: position 10,340 of record VXBJ01002921.1, read on the forward strand.
AATTTTTTTCTCTACTAAGTCCTTGGATACACAGCAGAGTTTCTAGGATTTTTTCACTTCTCCATCTTCCTCTTAAAACAAGCATGGCAAAAATGCATTGGCAGAGCATTAGCAATGGAGAACACTTCAGCTCTCTTTCCTCTCCATCGTGCATGATATGCCTGATATTTTCCTGATTGACCTCTGCCTTTCATTAAAGTTTTATAAAAATCTTGGTAAGTGCCGCTGTTTCAGCTCATTAAATGTTTTTTTTTAGATAGATGAACACTTTTGACCTCGTAATTAAGAAGTATTTCTCAATATCACACAACAAGCAGAATGTTTGGTACAACGGTCGTGTGACTTGAAGAAAAGTTATTTATGGGTGTTTAGTTTAAAATAAGGTTTAGTCATACGTTAAGAAAAGCTTCAGTCGCCCAAAGGGCGTTTGAGGCTTAGAGACACTTAAACCTTTAGCACCACGAGACTGAAAAAGGAAACCTGCATCTGAGTGTCAGGCCCTTCCACCGCAAAACCTCCTCACCCACAGATACTCTCAAGCCACCAGGTTTTCATTCCAGAGTGCACAGCAGAGTATCCCCTGCACTCCTGACGAAGGGTGCTGGAGAACAGTCAATGGAGGTAGTGAAATGAAGCAAATCTTTCAGAAGCGTTACAGTAAAATAGTCCAGATGCAGGGGAACAAACTAAAAGTTTAAAATTCTGAAGCCAAATATATCCAACAATAGACAACTGAATTAAAAAACCAACTAAACAAAAAAAACCCAACAACCCAACCAACACAAAACACCACTGGCATATGGAAGAAAAAAAACCCACAATGTTTATGTGGTGAAAGCCAGAAAAGGAAGACAAAAAGGGCATGAAGTTAAGCACAGCTACTTACTTTTTGTGTAGATGGTGTTGATACAGCAATACCCATCCCTGATCCCGGGAGAACAGAGAGCACTTTATACTAAAAAAGGAACAACACAGAGCAAAGTTATCTTAGGTACTGAACAATTGCAAAAGGTGTTTAGAAGGTCACATAACTCAGCACCAGTGTATCCTCCCAGCCACAACTAACAGACCTCTATTAAAAACAAGAAGAGACCAGACACTGCTCTTTGACTCCAGAGTCAACGGGTCATCACCAGTAGAGTGACCCTCCTCTTCCTCCCACGTGCTGCAGGGGCACCCAACCTGCCTGCATGAACTGTCCCAGCTCACAAAATGAGCATCCTGGAACCACCATGGTGAACGGGAGCTGTCCCAGCCGTGACACCAGGGCCCACGCCAGCAGCTGGATGGTGTGAGCAGGCAGTACAGCCCAGCCCTACATGTACGTATAGGCCAGTTGTTTGGGTTTTTTTAAAGGAAGTCCATAATGCTAAAAAGGCATTTTTAGTAGGTGAGTATTGCCAAGGGCGAAGACCCTAAGCCTGGCCTGTGTTTCCCACTCCCAAATCAAACCAGGTACAGTGTGTTTTTATGCTTGGCTGCATGATCTGTCCTATCTTCATTTTAAAAAAAACTATACAGATGCACAAGTACCTCTGTGGCAGTAAAGACCAACTAAACAACGAGCCAGCATTACTTCATGTATGATGTTTAAAATCCATCAATATGAAATATTAATTCTAATGGGAATGTTCAAGTTGATATGAATAGAAGGAACTCCTGTCAAAATCTGGAGGTACTTGAGCAGCAGACACCGGGCTGAGGTTTCTTTGCACAGTATGTTTCAATCTGTTGTGGTCATGGCCACAGGGTGTAGTAAATAAGAGGGGCAAAAGCACTTAAGAGCACAACAAGTTCAGAAAGAACAAAAAGTGACATTAAACACCAGATAGGGTGATGCAAGGCACCAATAAAGCCACTGGTGACTGCAGGCTGATAAAACTCAACTGGAGGAACGATCACATTGTACCTGTCACGCTTCCAGCCACCTACTTCTTGCCTCTGTTAGTGACAGGACCCCAACTAGATGACACTCCAGCCTGATCTAGTCTGGCTACTCCAGTGATTTTCCTTCCTCCACTGACAATAATCTCTCACCCCCATAAAGCATCTACTTTTAATATGGTGTGTCTACCAGTATCAATACCCAAACTGAAGTCAGTGTTACAGAATTCCTGCTGACAATAAGTCTTCTCAAAGCTTACACAACTCCAGTCAACACAGGAGTGAAGAAACAATACTATTTTTAAAATAATTTAGGAGTGTAGGGTTTAGTAAACTACTTTGGTTTTATGCTCATAGTGCTGAATATGCTTGTGCTGAATCCAAATGGCTAAACAAGCAGTTCTGGGAAATATACTTGATCAAAGAATTAAATTTTACTTGTAAAATTATCAACGGCATGCTTTTTCAAAATAACAGAAGCAGAAAAGCAAAACATGACTAGCTGAACAGAAAAACAACTTTCTCCCCTATTTGCAACAGAGAACAGACATACCTTCTGAATATCTGTTATATCCGTTAGCTTTATAACTTTATTTCTTTTAGATGAGCCGGATTTGGAGCTTTCAAAGCATAAGTAACTAAAGACAAGGAAATAAAATGCTCATTTTGATACTAAAACAAAGCTCTTAATATCCCTCCTGTCACATCTGAAATTTGAAATCTCACAGATTAAAATCAGCTTAAAAAAAGAAGACACACACAATATGCAATTCAGTTATAGCTTCTGATTTAGAGCAAACATTTGTAAATTCTAGCAACTGGCTACTGGGTCTGAATACCCAGAAAATACAGTACCCCCACACACAAAAAATCTTGTCTTTATATTACTGCAGTGAATGGTTAAACCTGACAAAAGTTTTAAAGACATGGGAAGCATGTATATCCTTAAACAGTTGAAACAGCAAATCTCAAAAGGCTTATAAATCTTTTACCATCCTAAAAGAAGATTAATGGAAAACACTGCGTTAGTTTCATGTTATTGTGATGCAGACAAAAGCTCAGATTTCTACACTCTGGAGAGTGCTCTCCTTCACTAGGTGACATTGCATACAGATGAGTTTTACTTCCATTCATTACACTCCAAAGGAATTTCAGTGCAAGACCCAAACAGTAGTGAGGATAGTTATCCAGCCCTGGGAGGCTGGAGGATATGTAAGGATTAAAAAAACATAAAAATCAAGTACTAGTTTTCAAACCAAGACCTGAATTCTGATTTCCTTTTTGTTGCACGTTGTTTTAGGAAGCAACACATTCAATTTGATTTTTACAAAGAAACTAAGAGTATTTGCCAAATTACCATTGATCACAACTCTCCAAATACACTTAGCTTTCAGGGTGGGTTTTTTTTTCCTATATATTTAGCATGTTATCCACATCAAGAACCGCAACTACTGACAACTGACTATATAGACCTACACTCCATTTCTATTCAAGCCTTTCCAAAGCAAAATCACATTTGTGAACTGCTACCACACCCCAGATTCAGTTCTCCCTCTCCTACATTAGTGCTTTCTAGAGGTTTTAAAGCATAGTGAAAAGGTATTTTTGTTTCAAAACATTGTTAAAGGATTACTTTTAGATTCAAATTTCTAACACCTGCTGCATTTCCCTCTTAAACCTGTGGAGTGCAACGACTCACTTTTCTGTGACATAAAGAACTCCATTCCTGATGTAGTCTGTAGGCATCTTCCTATCTCTGTTAATCAAGCAGCAGCGCCAGCCATTTTCACAGACTGAAAAAGTCATAACAAGAAATTTTACTATAAGAAAGAGAGAGGCATTATTCCCAACAGTTTCCTTATAAAACAGCAGAAAACACTGGTACCTAAAACTAGAAGTGTTTACAAAGAAGAGCCTAAATAAGGTGGGTTTTAGCCATCATAACACCTGTTTTAACACTACTTTTCAAAAAAGACAAAACAAAATCCACCCACAAAATTATTTCCTTTAATTTGGCTATTCCGTTTGCATTACCACAAAAGGCACACCAGGCTGTGCATTCTTTCAAAGAACTGCAAGGATGTGGAATGAAAGAGACCATCTGCATTCATCCTAATTTAGCACGGGTCTTTTTAATCAGCTTATACCTGGCTGTTGCACAAAAAGGGAATTCAACTTTAAACTGTCCTTGGATTTTTAGAACATACTGATGTAGCCTTCCTGTTGCATAATACCTGCCAAAGGACGCTCATTTTCTGACAGGTTAAAAACTTCATGGAAATTCCCCCTCTTGGTGGTATGAAAACGACTTGTGTCTTCATCTTTGCTTATTCCAGTCAGGGTGCTTGAGCCCACGTAGCTTCTGGATGCTGCTGTTTGAAGCTGCAGAAAAAAATAAACATGATTCCAGAATTTGAACAGCAACATTTAAGCTGCACTCTTCAAAATCACTTGGCTAATTATTTTCCCCAAAAAAAATCTGTAATGCAACAGTTTTCATTTACTACTTCAATGAAGTTAACTTTGGACTATTGCACTATACTATTGCTATAGCACAGAACTCTAATGCACTACCCAAAGACCATCTTTCAAAGAGCTCCCATTTGATGGACACCCTTTGCAGGGGTGAAAGCACATGGTGCTAGATGGACCCATCTTAAAATACATTTTTCTACAGTAAAGGGTGTATCTGATTAGATACAGGTAAGCCACTGCACACAACTCCAATTATTATACTAGTGGGACTCGTAACATTTAATATATTATCCATACTTGGCTTGTCTTCAGGAGACAGACCAAGCACAAAATATTATTGCACAAACCAAGTTTAGAAAGAAAAAAAGAACAAACAAAAAAGCCACACAAAACTGCATCAGCTCATTAGTAACACATATGCTGAAATTGAAAGGAAGTTTTCCACGCTACGATCCGTACCTTTTCATGCCCTGACAGCTAGCAGGAAAAGAAACAAACAACACAAATGTGACAGTGACAGAAGAAAAAAAGTGAAGTCTATTTATCAGTATAATACATAGAATAAAACATGAACTGAGTGAAGCTGCAAGATCTTGCTCACAAACTAAGAGACTACACACAATGAATGCAATTAAAACAAGAAGAGTTATCAGTGGTTAGAGCACACCAGTTCAGTTTATTCAGGTTTGTGTTAGAGCCATTGATCTTTCCTTTGCTTTGAAGTTGCACTGAACTTGGAGAGTGTTGACAAGTGAAATAAAATCGGAACGGCTGTCAGCATCCTTTGAGGGGACGGGGGCAGGTAAGGTAGCACGGAGTTCTTCCAACCAAAGCGCTTGAGTAAAATCTACTTTTAAACAGAGCTCCTGAACCACTGGAGACTGCCCTAGCAAAGAAGCCTCGCTTCTGGAAGGACAGCAGGCAGTTTCTTTGGGAAAGCTTGACTGCATTTGGCTTTTTCACCCTGGTGGGGCACCACCCGATTCCAAAGGCTGGCTTTTGTCATCGAAGCATGAACAGCTCCGTTCTTACACATGCAGTTAAACAACTGGCAAACTGACAACATGCAAGCCCAGGACTAAGCCCGTCTTCTGTGAAGGCCCGATGCTGCTGGAGGCCAACCAGCCTCTGTGGCGCTTTTTTTGCTTGTAAGTTGGCAGCACTCGACACTTTGCAGGATTTAGCGCTAACAAAAGCCATCCAAAGCAAATGAAAAAATGCGCACTGCAATCGCTGACTAGAAACCAGACTGACAAAACAGGCACAGCAGAGGGTATTTACCATCCAGCTTTTAGGATAACTGTAATACAACGATGCCTTGGGGGAAAAGAATAAAGAAAGTTGACTTGGAAAGCAAATGGTTGATGATAACTCTACTATTGCTTCAGTTACTGCCCTTCTGCAGTGCTCTTAGCAATGATGGAGCACCTAGAACCAAGGAAAATAATAGCTTCTCCAACAATTTGTGTACAAGTAGACGTCAGATGAATTTTTGGATGGCTTTCTTGGACAAGTATTTGGTTCCATATGCACGTAACCAGCTGAAGCTCCATGGCCCAAGGTAAGAGATTAAGGCAAGAGGTCTAAAGCTTTTTGCACCGGAATGAGTGTTATACCTGCTCTCTGCTACACTGCTTTGTACTTGTCCATTATATAAAGAGATTAAAAAAAAAAGTGTTTAAACTTCAGTACAACATCTGGTGGCTGAAGATGTGAGAAAGTTCTGCCCTTATTTCTAGTCCTTCCTGACACAGGCAAATGTTTCCTCTACCCTTAAAAAGCAGCAGCTAATTTATGCATAACCACCCAGGCTCAACACAGCCTTTGATCGATTACTACAAGAACAGAATTGTATCCTATTTTGATAAGCCTTAAATGTAACTGGGAGAAACTGGATTTGTAATGCTGGAAGAGTTCTGACTGTCTAAAAACCATCACCAGCAACCTGGAGGTGGGAATAGCTGGAGGTATTCCTTTTCACTTACTCTGTCATCAGCTTTTGACATACAACCTTTACCCATCAGATACTGGTGTCAGGATTGTTCTCTAAGGACACAAGGTCAGAGTGGTGGTATAGGCAATGAATATTGCATTGTGTCTAGCTTTACAGTGTCTTGTATGGTGGTTAAGACAAGAAGCCAAAGCAAATGCACATGTGCTGGCACTACATGCTTTTGGGCTCTGCCTTTTTTTATGGTAAAAAAAAAAAAACTATTTTGTTTTTACCTTTTTGTACAAAAAGCTATTTTTTTAATACTGCGAGGTTCCCTGAAATCTCCCAAGGGGCAAGAAAGTATGAAATTACGTCTGAAATTATTGAGAGCAAGTTAATGTTTTCAAAGGCATTTGGAAGCAGATAATGCAGTCCTCCACATCCTTTCCAGGCAAACAAGCCAAGCCTGTCAGGCCAGAGTAATGCCAAAACCCTGGTGTACTTAAGCCATAAAGAAAAGCCAGAAGGCATAATTACTCTTTAAGTTTACGGATTCAAGTTCAGCAATTCAGAGCCTTTCCACCTCTAAGGCAGATTAGTGAGACCAAGCAAGAAGCTGCCACCACCGCCACAGTATGTGAATGATAACCTGTAAGCTCCAGAGCCACAGAAACTTTTAAGCCCATCTTCTGCAAGCAAGAGGAACACAGGCTATGGATGGCTCTGTCCAAGTGCTCATTCACTTTTCTCACCCCTTGGAAAACAGGAGCAAAAGACTCACACTCAGACAGAGATTGTCTTTCTCTTTTAGTTCTGAAATATTCCCATTATGCCACAGTTATTATTTTACCACCAACTGCTCCATCTTCCCCAGAACCCTGTATTTCTGCTTCTTCTGACAGGTTAACAACTGAGGGTTCACGTGTTTATCCCTCCTGCTCTCAAGTTGCACACCCATGCCGAATTAACACTAAGCTTTGCACATTTTAGTCACGGAGTTTATGACAGAGCTCATATACCCCATGAATGCCATTAGATACTGTGATGGAAATGCTAAAATGGATTGTGCTTAAGTGAATGCTAAAATGGGATTAGACTGAAGTTTTATTCCTGTTTTTTTTTCTTTTAAATTAATAAACATTGCCAAATTCAGGGATATGGAAAAGCACGACTTGTTCTTCAGTGATCATGTCAAGCCCCAAAACAATTTACAAGGGTGCACAAAACACAACACAGATTTGATTATGAGATTTTAAGAAAAGAAAAATTTACTGTTGGAACACCAGCACGGTGAAAAGTCATTTACGACCACTATGCTAAAAGGTCACCTAATACAAATAACTATAAGACATAATGCCTACATCTGTCAACTACTTTATTACCTCTGTTAATGCTTTATCCCTTTAGTAAGCTGCGTATTATACTCACACCTTTTTTAGTTAGTTTTGAACTAACTGTTCTTCAAACTTAACAAGCATCTGCATTTCCACTGAAAAAGAATGTCTGAGAATAGAGAAGTGGAATACTAAAGAGTAAATTTTGACAATAAAACCACACAGAATGTATGCTACAGAAATTGATATGAATATGGGTAGCACTAACTTTGTGTGTTCGTCTTCATATGATTTCCAGTACATGTATATTTATTTATATACACATTTCAATAATAGATTCCTTCAATACAAGAAACAGAGTCCATATAAAAATTTTGTGAATCTTGAAAATAATTAAAAAAATAGAACTAACGATGACTGTTCATATGTAATTAATCTTCCCTCTTAATGTGCTCTAGTCACTGGAGAAAAGGAAGAAAGAGAAAGGAATCCGATTTTCAGATGGAAACAGAGGGACAAAAACATTTATTCCCCTTACCCGTCTCGACACTGTAGCATTAGACCTTTCTTTGAGCTGAGGATCTGTTGGGAGACTTGTCCAGATGATATAAGGAGTATCATACTTAGCTCTTAGTCTGGGGCATCGTTTGAAGATAAAATCAATAAGGAAAAACTTGATTCCAGCATAGAGTCCTGAAAAAAAGGTCACTTTAGTAGGCATGTTGAAGGAGCATTAAGAACATCACTGTTTTGATCATATTTTAACAAGTTCATGAATGAAACAAAATTCTCTATCTTCAGTCATAGTGATAAAACATTCTCTTTATTTTAATATTTTGATTCTTCTTCCAAAGACAGTAAATTACTTTTCTTTCACTCTCCTCCTCAGATTCTTTCCTCCCCATCCCCAGTTCTTTTGAACCACTTACGTAGCTTGTTATTATGCAGAACATGAAAATAATTCAAACGTACATTCCTTATTACCAGAAGCATTCTGAAAACACAATATACTTCCAAAACAGAAAACACACCAGAGCATTCAATTCTGCAGCTCCTTGCAAGAATTTAAATGGCAACAGAGGGCTCTCATGTACTACATTAAACTCTGTCTTCCAATCCAGTATGTCTTCTTATACAACATATTTCCTTGCATTCTGCCAAATTAAAAAGGGCTTGAAATACTCTCTCAAAACTTCACTGAATGCAATTCAAATCTCCTTCTAATTCCTCACGCACCTAATGCAATTGCCATGTCGATGTCGAGCACACCTGCAGTTATGTTCAAGCTACCACAACTTCAAGTTCAGTGCCACTAAAAGTAATTCCCTTATTACTTTAACAGAAAATAAAAAAAAAAAAAAAAAGAATTCTTGGTTCACAGGTTGAGCCTTCAGATCTTAGAGAAAAGATACGCTTATGCTGTAGTGAGAACCTTCTTCCCAATTCCCAGTTGAAGTTTTAAGTATCTGCAACTTCCCCCATGGGAATCTGTTCATTTTGTCCAGTCTGTCCTCCAAGATTTACAAGTAGTTCCCATTAACACTTTCATTTTTTTTTCCAACCCTGTCATCTTCATGCCTTTTACGTGAGCCCACACATTTAATTTGCAAGGATGTACGAGTAAAAAAAGACCCAATATATAGGATTTCCCAGAAGCTTTATAGCTGACAGTCTGAAGAGCTCTGCTAATAGTTCATCATGAACTTGTCCTCTGCAAGGAGCAAATGCATTATCCAGTCTTTTTCTACTGTATTATGTATCCAGAGATGGTATTCAAAATGAACACAACCAACAGTATCAAGCACAATGAAAATGCTTTGAAATGCTGCATTATTTATTCATGTAGGGCTTTCTTTCTCTAAACTCTAAATTCTCCCTCTAAAGATCACGTGAAGTTTTAACACATTAAGTCTAGACTGTAGCAAGTCAATTATTTATTGTGTTTACCCATTGCAAGCCCAATAATCCTGTAGGGCAAAAAGCAGGATGCAATAAAAGCTGCCCATAGAGCAATGTAGAGCTTCTGTGTTATTTCTGGCTGGACCCACATGAACAAGCTGAAAACAAAAAAAGAAACAGAATTTTATTACTCGTGTTCCAGACATTGGTCAAGTCATGTTTAAGAAGAAAAAACAGAGATTCATGTCCAATAACTTACTTTTTAATTTTTTCCAGTATGTCTGCCATCTTGCCAAAAAGGTTCTGCATAAGAAGCAAGAGCATTAAAAACAAGTCCTGCATTATTTTGGGTTTTTATCCACGTAAGAGAAACCTACAGAGTTATCTTACTGAATAAGCAATTCCTAGAAGTGATTTCTTAACTCATTTTTAGCCATTTATGTACTTCACAACTGAGTAAATACACAAAAGAATAGCAATACTCAATGACTTCCATCACATTTAACACCTTTGTTCTGTAACTAATGATTGATAGAAGTGAAGATGATATTTGACCTCACTATCATGACTGGAAAGTGTTTACATCGCTGCAAAAAGTTTAAATTAAGCTGGAAATCTAAAGTTTAAGAGCTTCTGTCAGTAAGGGAACTTTCTTCACACATTTTGAGCTCTCGAATTTCAGGAAATGGTTACTGAGTTCATCAAGTGTTGGACTGTTAGTTTCTTTGGAAGCACACCACTACCTTTTTTTATAATACAACTGTGGAGTTACTAGATTCTATGTAATTCCATCAGATGTTAATGTAAATTGACTCCTGCTCAGGACGAAAAGGATTACAAGGCCATCTTCTCTACCTGATTCTTGCTGTATCAGCACCTGTAAATTTCATCTTCCCAACAGACTTCCAAAGGTGTTTGTATAAACATACACACCACCACCAGCAGGAGAGGAGTGTACATGGTCAGCAAGAGAAAGATAAGCTACTTCAGCAGCAGGACACTGGTACACATGGCACAAGGTCAGGTTTAGCTGGATGGTTGGGTCCCTCAGCTGCTAGGGTAGCTCACCAAACTGATGGAGCTGGGAGAAAACTTTCCCTCACAGTCTTCCACACAACCAGTAGATTTCAAGGCTGTTGAGGTGGGGTGGTGTTTAGAAAGGGCTATTTCAGAGATGCTGTACAAACTGTCGCATTAACACACCTAAACAGACAGTAGCTTACAGGGAAATTTGAAGGAATAGATTTTGCGACTAGAAGATTTGGGATACAGATCCACACTTCCAGTACATGGGTAAGATTTGCCATCTGATCCACACTGTCAGAAGTTCATATGCATATATCAGGGGAAAAACTGTCAGAAGCTGTTTCTCTTTCCCTCCAAACCTCGCTCAGAGCCTTGAACAGAGAACCTCAACCAGTTCGCTGAACATCATGCTATTTCAGAAGCTCCAGGGATCCTACTGAGATCTCTACTGCTTGTCAGGATTCCTACACAAGAGAAGTACTGCTTGTTTGAGTGTTTGTTTTCACATGCTGCGTAAGAAATTCCTTTGACAATTTGGACTATGAACCTCCTTGTTTCTAAGGAAGCAGCTGGTGAGGTCCAAGAGCAGCACAGTACCTGCGCCTTCTGAGCCACATCTAGAACAAGCTGAAACTTTTCAGACACGGTCAGGTCCTCCTTTGGGGGTTCCTTGGGCAAGAGAGAGACAATCCTTTAATTTTCAGCTCAGCTGAAACCGGTATCTTACAAAACTCCTCATGACAAAGCAACTCCTCAACGTTCTTGGCAATAGTCCTCTCACTTTAAACAGTCTCTATATTTGCCAAGTTCCTCCCTTGTTTCAAACCTACTCTTGATGCTTTCATTGTTCGTTATCTTTAGTCCTCGATGCTTTTCCCCCATGGTATTTGCAAACATATTAATATGAGGCTATGAAAAATAGTAAGTCTTTGGAGCAGCATGGTTACAATAGCTTTCAGTTTATGACCACAAGCTTGAACTGATCTATTTCTGATCTAGTACAGAAATGTAATTTTTTAGACATTTTACATCTACAACTTTTTAATTTATTTATAAATAGATTATTGACCTTCTAGAGTAACTAAATTATCCTCAAAACAAAACCTCAGTAAGTCTTAGTGAAAGGTCTGAAATTCAAAGAACTCCTACTTACGTTAACACTTACAATCCTTCCTGCTTAAAAAGCAAAAACATTAATTTCAAAATCTTACAAAGAAAACAGAATGCAAGGCTTCTTGATGATCCCATTGGATCTAACTTGTCACAAGCTGGCATATTAACATTGATTCCAGAAATGTGATTCAAGTTTGGAATATTTTAGGGTGAAACACCCAAACCTAAGAGTGCTGTTAGGGAAGATTTCCAAACTGCAAGAGAGCGAAAAAAATTGTAGTGTTTTTGTTTGCACCTCACTCTTCCTTCCTTTCACAACTACCCACATAAACATAGAAAAAGGTTTTAAAGGTGCAACTTTTAACGTAGGCAAACAGGCCAATCCAAGCAAAGACCTACCACGGGTTCGGAAACTTCAGGCACGATGCTCCACTGTATTCTCCAACCCCTAAAAATTATGGAAATAGTTAAAGAGAGCAAATACTACTTCTCCACCTGCCAACATGGATTTTTTGTAAGAGGTTACAAAGTAGGTTTCTGCAATAAGCTCTTATGGCTTAAAAGAATAATATAATAATTCCCAAACCAACAAAGAACCCACAACATAACAACAGCACAAATGGCCAACCACAGAGAGTTTTAAAAGTATATACATGAAAAAAAATAAAATAAAATAGCCAGGTAGATACACAATCACCGCATGAAGGATTTACAACAAAAATCAAACTCTCTACAAGAGTGAATAATTAAGAATACTTCTTTCCTGTTTTTTTTATGTGAACAGAATTACATGAACTTCTTCAGGAGCTTATTTGCTTCTAGCAGTTCGCAATGAACAGTGTCAGACAGTAAGTATATATTAAGAAGTCAGAAAATTATTTTAAAATATGCACATTAAGGTCCTCTGCACCATTTTACAGGGGAAAATACCATCAGCCTAAAATAGCATTTTAAAAAGTTTCTCTCAGTACAGAAAATGTACATTAAATAAAAGAGCCTTAATTTTTAATAGAGGCTGAATTTACAAATGGAAGATGTGTTGGATAAAGTATGCCAAGAGTTACCAAAAAAGGAGAAACTGCAATTTTAAGCCTAGGTGAAAATTCTCCCCAGGGAAAAGCAGCAGGCTTCAATATTTAAGGTGACATTCTCCAACCACTTTGAATGCTGCAGAATTTCGGTTTAGAAATTTAACATGCTGAAGGTTTTGCCTGAGAACATCCAGTATTATTTATGATGATTCAACTCATAGGACATGAACATAACTTGTTAGAATACTCAAGAAATTGAGTACTGAAATTAGGAATTTTAGAATATGAGTTTCACTTTGTTAGACTTAACTCACAACATTAGGAAAGGTAACAGTTTACAACTCAATGCAAGAATAATAAAACATCTTTCAAGCAAAGCATTACAAGAGAGTAATCTAGTATTTAAATAAATACCTGGCTATGAGGTAATTTAGGGACAACCTCAAAATTGCTAAAAATAAGAACATAGGAATGGCCCAGCCATGCCATACAGCATTCATGTAAATCTGCAGATTAAGAAGGAAAAAAAAAAAAAAAAGAGAAAAGAGAGATGAGAATTACAAACTGAGGTACAGTGAGCTGCATGAAATACCATAATACCATTGCCTGCTGCACTGTTGGATTCAGAATCATGCAATTCAGATCACAAATTAATAAATTTTAGCCACCCCATGACTGGCAACAGCACTGCATTCACACATGTTAAAGTGAAACTAAGATTAAACCAAATTTCCAGAGACAACACTTAACTAGCTTTCAGCTGTTTGTGCAAGATTATTGAGTATTTCCAACACTGCAATTACATGAAGGGGTAGGTAGTGGGGAAAAAAAGTAAACCCTAAAATCTGTCAATCTGCTTCAGGACCATGATACGGTCTAACCTCACCCAGGGCAGCTGAAGCAAAGGTATAATAGAAGAGTTATAACAATTAGCCCCATAGAAGGCAACGGGATAAACTCTCACTTTATTACTTCAGGTCAACTAAATCCCAATTTTTTTACCAAGCTTAAAAAGATTGCAGGGAAACAGGTTTTATTTTACCTAACATGTACAAAACCAAAGTGCTTCCAAAGGTATTCTGTTCCTATCCCAGCTTCTGAAAATACAGAGATTACAGCCTTCCTGCTGAGGCTTTTTACTGATAACCCCCAAATAAAGTACTGCTCCAGCTCCGAGGTCCCCGGGCTTTCTGAGCAACAGCTGAAGCTCCTTCTTTCATCTTCTATCTGAAGAATGGGTTTATCAGGAGCACCGAGAGAAAAATCAACAGAATAGGAGAAGGGACAGACATAGAGCACAAAGAGGGGGAAGTCTCTTCCTCAATATTCCTTCATCTGTGTCGCTCAAAGTAGCATTAAATAAGGCTCTGTAATTTACAGGGAAGGATCATTTAACAAAAAAGGTGTTTGATATTTCACCAAAAAGGGTCGTTCAGCTACAACTACCGGTAATCATTTCCTTCAGTATCAAAATATTTCATATACACTGTGACCAGAAGAGTTTAGATCATTTCATTAACAAATAGAAGGAAATCAAATCAAAACTGCTAAATAGTTATGTTGCTTTATGGCATGCAAACTTCCTTACATAGCATATGAATACTTGAATTTAGCTCACAAACCCCGTGTTTGCACATTAAATGACACTCAAATCAATGCACTTTGTTTCTCATCAATAAGTATGATCCTAATGAATGGGAACAACACTGATGGTGAATGACATCTTATCAAACAGAGCTACTGTCACCATTTCAGCCCTAAGCAACAAGATATTTTTGCAGAGGCTGAAGTAACCATCAAATTACATGACTGGGAGACAGGCAACAGAAACTGAGAGAACAATGCCCAGATCATTATTTTAACAGTTATAAAACTATGCTAGAATAAACCCAGAATTCAGAATTTAAGTAGCTTTGAAATACAACTGAAGTGATAACTACTGGTATGTTGTGTTAAATGGAATTACACTATTTGATTTGACTTAAATTGCAGCATAACCTCTACTGAGTTATGGCAGTTTCAATGAATTTCAGTAAATAATGTATTTTAGAAGCTCTTACTACTCCCGGAGGAAAAGGATAACTTACAATAAAGGCAATAGCAGAAGTGTAGATAGAATACCAGTCTGATAAGGCAGAAAGATTCTTCACAAAATTAGTAACAGGTTTGGCACCTCTCTCTAAACAGAAGCAGAGAAAAACACAACTGTTAGAAATAGCTGGCAGTGGTTAAATAACTTGTAAATGACAAGCAACCAAATTAGAAAATGAATAGGAATATTGAAGACATGTATAGATCAAAAGGTTTATCCAAATTAAGAAAAACAAAACCCACCAATGTAACTGAACAACCTGGCCTCGGCCTATCGGTCCAACCTGTCTGAATCCCTCTGTACAGCCTTCCTACCGTCAAGCAGGTTGATACTCCCACGCAACTTGGTGTTGCCTGCAAACTTATTGAGGGTCCACTTGATCCCCTCATCTACATCATTGATAAAGGTATTAAATAGAACTGGCCCCAGTCTTGAGCCCAGGGGAACACTTGTGATCAGCCTCCAACTGGATTGAACTCCATTCATCACCACCTCTAAGCTTTTTTCAGCATGTGGGCAAGCTAGCAGGGGGACACAAGGAAACAGGAGAGGGCTGTTGCAAGACCTTTGCTTTCTCTGTTGGAACACATGGGTTTTGCCTTCCTTGATGAGAAGAGAGAGGACTCCGCTTGCACAGAGGGCCCCAGGAGTACCCATCCTCATCTGCTGTACAGCTCACAACTTTCAAAGGCTTTCCCCTCAAGAGATCCTGTGACTTGCTGTCCTAGTTTGTTTGGCTTGAAATTCAGCTATCCTTGAAACAATCCCTTTGGGAAGTGATTAAACAACTAGGACTAGATTTCCTTGAGCATCAGCAGTGCGACAAAAGCAGCAGATGAACTAAGTGGAAGGCCATGTTTGAGGCACTGGAGGAGGTCACGGACTTGAGCATTTCTCCACCATCCAACACTGAACCTGCAGGGAAGGTCAACATCTGGAAACTGCTGGCAACAACACAGATCTTGGAAGAAATCGAGGGTCTGAGAGCTCTGAGTGGGTCCTCAAGGCCCCCTGGACAACAGGGATCTAAATTTTGTAGGTCAGCCAGTGGAAGTTAAGCCCCACCCAAAGCTCAAGCTTAATTCCACTTTTTTTAAAGCTATTCTTGGCTGCACAGAACTTTTGGAGGGCTTAACTGCTTTGTTTAACCCACCATCTTGCATCCTCCACCTTCCAGAATAATTTACCAGCTATCCAAATGCAAGCCACGCTCAGGGTATTCAACATCCAACCCCACCTCCTTTGAAAGCATTAGCTAATGGACTAGCAAGTCAACTATAAGCAGCTCAGACATAAGTGTATGAGCACTGTTACTTTTGCCATTGGAAAAATTCTCCCTTCTCATTCATTAAGTGTTTACACATTTTAATTAACATGACATTTTTAGTTCAAAGATTAAAGGCAAGCTTCTACCACTGCTCCTCTAAGTTACTCGGCACTCCAAACACTAACTCATTATTTCAGAACCATTTCTGTTTATGAACTGACAGAACTATTTCAAAACACTGCATTTCAAAATCCAGCAATCCCCCCGATAGGGTTACTAAGAACTTCCAGAAAATAAAATACTGCCAAGTACTTACTTAATCTTCTCATATTTTCAGTCAACCTGAAAAATAATGGATAAAACCACCTCGTTAAATAGGCAAGTAGTCCTCAGTTGCGTACCTTTGGTCCCTGAAACACCACTCACAGCTACAAATTACATGTTTGTGCATAAAGCTACATTCTTGCCTGTTACAAAATGTGTTTCTAGTATCTAATACAGCCTACCTTGCATCAGATCAAAAAACTGAAATGTAAAAGCTCCCCAGCGTAATCAAGACTTTGTCCACAGTTTTTGAGAGGCATATGACACAACCTGGTAAATAACGTAATTCTTGTTCTACCTCAGACAGCAGATAAGCTTCAGATTTCATGTTTTGGCTGAAGCATTCACAAGCCTTTTGAGATGGTGCTGTACTTTCAGTTTTATTACTTCCAATGCAAACACTTGCTCAAACCATGTAAGAGGTCATGTAAAAAAAGAAAAAAGAGAAAAAAAGCAACATGTAAAGAAGCCAACGATTCTTCATGATCACATTCAAGATTTACCTTCTAGCACTAAGTGGCTCTTCTGTTTCCACTGTATTTTCTTCTGGCTGAAATCTGAAGTCCTCAACATACTCCCCAAATTTGTCACAAAACCACTTCTGGAGTCTCGAACAGACTGTGTGACTACGCTTATCTGTAAAATAAGCAGCACTAAGTATCAGGGTAATACTAGAAGACAACTTCATACAAAGCCTTCCTCTGTTCCCACACGCCATGCTTTCTGGAAAGCAGACTTTTGTACAACTCTCCCGTCCTTCACCAAAAAACTTTTCATGAAAACTCCCTGCACAGAAACCCTGACTGCGCTCAGGCTGGTAAAATAAGACTAAAGGTGACTCCTGCTTTGCTCTAAGTACAGCACATGGAAGTATCCTTTTATCAGAAGTACAGAGATTACTTAAGCATCCTAAGAAATGAGAACTTTTAGCAAACACTGTAAAAACATTTTCTGGTCAAGAGGTTCCTGTAAACAAAAGACTGATGTAAATCTCTGCACTCCTATTGTGCTGAAGGGTCACCTCGAGAAAAGCAAGCGCAAAGCAAAACACTCCTGGGAAGAGAGCAGGACAACCAACTTGCAGACACATGAATTTGACAGGAAAGGGAGGGGGAAACTTAAGCAAGATTGTGCAGGAGGCATTTTTACGACCGCTTTACAACCATTTACAGACTGTAAAGACTCTGTGTGTGTGCGTGTGTATGTGTATTTGTATACATACACACATAAAAAACGTGCACTTTCTTTTTTCTAAAGCCAGGCTTCAGAAGTTATGCTGCACATGCCACTTTCTATATATGGAATATATAATCATAACACTGCCTGGAAAGTCTTATATGGCAAAGTAATGAAGTGATGAACACCTTCTGTATGTCTGTTTCAGTGGAAAAATGTAACATAAACATACGAGTATATGGAAATAATATGAGGATAAAAGCCTTTGGTAGTGCAAAAGTGAGAACAAAACAGTCTCTTTTTGCTTTACCCGTAACTCAGAAAAATCACTATCTAGAAGGAATAAAGAGATTATTCTTTGGAACTGTAGGTCAACAGAGCAACATCACAAAAAGGACACTGGTCACAACTGTTGCAGGTACAGAACTCCATAAAATTAAGATATGATTAAACAGAAGCACGAAAGATTTATCAGTCAACAGCCAAAACGATGTTTTTAAGTATTTGAGAAAAAGCAACTGGTGCAAAGAAAATAGAATTAAACTATTTATTAATGTATGAGTGGTACCCATAAAAATGAGAAATTTAGTGACAGTTCACAGCTGAGAGAACACTTCCACTTGAAAATAAAAAAAAATATGAAGTAGCTTCCCACATAGTAACAATTCTGATAGTACTCAGAAAGAAATTGAGTGTATGAGACAAAAAAATGGCAGGTTGTAGTTCACATAACAAAGTATTGACATAATGGAGCACAGAAGGAACAACTTCAAATTTAAGCTGCAGATCTAAAAGCCTAAGTCTCAATCAAGAGCTGTGGCAAGGAAAGCTTAAGTGAACTGAGAATCTGAGAACCTGCCTGTTGCCTCAGTTCTTTTAGAAATACTGTATTATTGAATTCATAATAAGCAGCAGCTTGAGCAATGTAGATGCTGCTGTAGGTGTCCAAAAAATGAGAAACTCTTAAGCTTATTCCATCTCCAGAATGTTTTTTCTTTTAGAAAACTTAAGTAATAATAAGGTTAATGACATAAAAGAGCTTCTACAGCTGAAAACAAAATAGAATGTAACTTCTATGTATTACACCTCTTTTCTGGTAAGTCAAAGATCAACAAGGCCTGCAAAAATGATGAAGTCAGACAACAGGTTTTGTTACAATCCCAAAAGCTTGAAAACACACATTGGATTCCTTGCTCAGGTGCACAAAGCCAGCTACAAAAAGTAAATGCAGAATCGTGCACAGAGAGGCAAGCAGTTGCTCAAATGGTCTTTCATATTTGTTTTCTTCAGAAGCCTGCTTAAGGACACAGCAAGTTCTTCAGCAAGGTTTGATCTTCAAAGGATAAGAAGAAAGGGGTGAAAAAAAATCCTGAAAAAAACCCGCTAGTAGAGATCTGGGCAAGATTACCTGTTCCATTGGCTTGCGCCTGTGGCTTCGCAGGTTGCTGAGCTGCAGGCACCTCTTCTGTCCTACAAAGAAAACAGAAACAATGTGAAATGTTACAGATGAAGAATTTTTTCCGTTCTAGGTAAAGGAAGCACTGGAACTATCTTTCCATAGCTGAGATAATACAAGATAACAAAGGGGGAAAAGAGAAAAAAAAAAAGGCAATTTTTGCTGTTTTGCAAAATTCAAAATACTCATTGCACTTCAAATCCAGGGAAACACTGTCTGCTGGAAGGAGAGGTGTGGTTTAGCCATTTCCTGTCACCAACAGCTCAATTTAATCTTACAACTACTAAATAATTTACTATCACATTTGGTGCATTACGTATGCTTTTGTGTTGTATATCACTCCAATGCCAGCCAGGAAAAGTCTTCAGAGCCCTGACTTCTCCCACAGTAATAAATGAAAAGGGATTCTGTATTGCAAGTTGATAACCACAGTACTAGAACGAAACCACAGTTTAATGCATGAACCGTGAATTCTGCCATCGTTACCGGAGCCAGACACCACTCAACTTCACAATGAGAGGACCAGGTGTCAAGAAGTATTTAAAATGTTATGTTGTAAGGTCCTGAAATGCAAAGATATCAACCAATTTTAAAAATACTTTTTTAAAAACTTGCGAAACTGAAATAACCATCTGAAAAACTAAAGCAAAAATGTTCTAAAAATACACAGCAAGTAGCAAGCATCATTGGTCTCATCTTTCAAAATGAGTCAAAAATAATATGCTCATCCACTAAAAGTGAACAGATTTTGGAAAACACAAATCCTTTTGCCATTCTGCACACATGCAAGGCTTCAAATTACATTTGCACTATCCACAGCCTCCAACTGCCAACCTGTCTTGAGAATACTTCAGGCTTCAGTCCAAAAGTCTTCAGCCATCCATGTAGATATCCTACAGAAAGATTTTTTTTTTTTTTTTTTCCTAATGAAGCAACAGCTTTGGCAGCATGACACCAGATGCAGCCAGCTTTACTTGACAGGGAGTTGTACAATTTAAAAGATCACTGCTTAAAACAAAAACGTGTTGGTTGTGCCGTTCCATTATTACTCATTTATTAGATAATATAGGTGCTTTCAAACATTCCCTTCATCTTTGCTCCTCAGGAAGGGAACCAAGTGGGATGCCAGTCAGCAAATGGAGAGCAAAAAGAGGGATCTCACTGTGCTGGAGAGACTGCAGCAACATAGATGGATATAAAGTTCTCCTGCTGTTCCTCTAGAAAGTACATTAGGGAAAGATCTCACTGTACTGTCTGTACATGGAAAAGGTCATTACTAATGTGTGCTGTCTCAACATCAGCCTACATCAATGAGTATGATGGAGAAATTACAGAACTAATTGCCTCCATTCTTAAGCACTCCCCGTATTTAACGAGCTTTCCACATCCTTGCTCATTTCTAAAAGGACATTTAGAAATAATTTAATGATTTATAAATTATAACTGGACATCTGTGTGGAGAAGCTGAATTCAACCATTTCTGCTTTCAAAGCTACTTGTTTTCACACCTTTTCAGGACTTTTCCACAAAAACTCTGTATTTGAAGCAACTTTCTTTTCACAAGCCACCTGAAATTCCACCAGCTAAATTTTAACTTTGTTTTCTGTGTTGTTTTTCTGAAGTTTCTACCGAAACTATCAGTTCCCCACTTAAAACCTCCTCCTCTCCTTGCTCTTTCCCCCACATCCTTTCATCTCCTCCATTTCAGACACCATCTCTCTTCTAAAGACAGAGAGCCATTAGTGCAATTAAGTTTGCACCAACTATTATACAGCAGGTTCTTGTATTCCTTTATCTGCACATCAGACTGTTATACCATAAAGGTGGGTATTTTCATCTGCAATCTGTCACTGCTTGTCATTGAAGCTGAAGACATATTTAAGCAGAAAGGAGACAGTAATTCACAAGCAGGTTTACACAGGCAGGAGCCAGTTACTCAACCAGCTCCAGCTGTGCAAAGTCACTGGGGGGGTGTCACACTTGAACAGCTGCAGTGACAGAGCCAAGATGGGATCCCACCACCACCAGAGCCTTCAGGATGGATCTTCCTTTGACATGCTGAGATATATTTTCAGAAGCAGCACAGCGTCATAACTCCCCATGTTTCTTTGGAAAAAATCCAAAAAAGCTCATCAAGAAGCAGATTTGGATGGCAGCCTCACTGGGCTCCATCGGGAGCACATGATGGTTTGGCTTTGGCCCTTCTTGGTGCTTTTTTGTTTCCTTATTTTGGCAATGTCTTACTTGCCATCTGCCTGTTACTCCTTCCCTGTGAAGAGCCTGACCTTTACGAATCATCAGGTTAATGACAGCTCATTACTGCACCTGTGAATCAGGTTATAATTAGCCGCTTTGGATAGATTTGGGCCAGGAAGCTCAGAATTCATTGTTTAGGCTTGAACACCCACTGGGAAGCTCAATCCCAAAACCAGGTCATGTTGAACCAGCCAGCACATCGAGACCACTGACAGAGGGGAGGAATTATCTTTCCTACAGCTTCTGAACCTCTCTTCATGCCAGAGATCAGCTAAAAGGCTGGAAAACATAAATGGTCCCTGGAACAACACAAAAGGCCATGTTTCTATAGGGGCTTCCCAACTATAGCCAGCACCACAGGAAAAAACAATCTGTATGAACTCCTCTGGGACCACTCTTTCCACCCAGAGAAAAGGGTGTGATTGGTAATGCCAACAGATCCCCATCCTGAGGTTAGGTCATGTTTATGCAACTAAAGACTGAACCCATTTCAAAGCACAGGCTGATTAAAACAGAGAAAAGCAACTACAGCCAATGGAGACAAGAAATACAAATGTGCCAAACCTTTTTTTTTTTTTTTTTTAATATATACCAAAGTCAGGGAAGGAAGACTGTTAGAGCTGTTCATGACTAGCAGATGTGCAGCATTCAAAACTGACTAGCACACACTGATGCAGTGTCCTCTCGATGCTACCCCACAGAGCAGCTGCAGGTATGAGACAAAAGTTAAGGGAGCCTTGACACTGGAGACCATTCACCTTAACTAGTCATTTTGGTTTCATGTATTTTTGCCCTTGAACACGGTTGCGAGTTCAGGCGTATGTGAATCAACAGACTCTCCCCAACAACTGCGTGAAGGCCAGACCTGCTGCACACAAACAGGTTCAGTCACTGCTGGGATCTTCTCAGACATCTTAAAAGCAATTTTCCTAGAGGCTGACTTGAGTACTGAGTTCACAAGCAACCTATCATTGTTCTAACAGCTGTGGTAGAAGCCAGTCAAGTCTGTTCTATCTTTCTTACTGCTCAAAGCAACATGAATGTGTATGCACTTCCATCAAAAGCACTTCAAAACCTCAGAACTACAAAAATAAGCATAAAGGAGGTAATTTCACAGCCAGTTTTAAAGACTAATCACTTGAATATACATGGCTTTTAGTCTGAGGAGCTGTCAGAAAATCAAGTTAAACCATTTTCATGTTTTGCATCTCCTTCCCATTAAAACACATCAAATGTTTCCGAAGCCTTTGTCCTCCTCACCAGATATGCCTACATTTTATGTGGATAGTAAACTGGTAGTTTCAGAAACAAAAGACAAGGTTTCAAAAGACATACTCTCAGCCTAAAGTTGTATAAGATCTAAATCATGGGTAGAAAATAAAATAATTTAAAAGTAAAGTCTTGGCAGAAGCTACTTTACAAGCAGCAGCCTGTCACCAAATCTACTAAGTTAAAAATAAAGGCAGGCACCAAGTTGTGCCAATGGGGTACACCAGCAATCCTGTATGGGTGTCAGCAATCCCGTATGGGTGTCAGCAATCCCGTATGGGTGTCAGCCAGGTGAGAAACTTTTGACCCAGGTTCTTGCTACCTGTGTGGAATCCCAGGCTAATGGAGATCCTTCCAGGTAGGAATGCTTCCAGCCTCCAGAGCAAGCTCATGCCGAGGCATCTTCCCAGTGGTCAGCCATACCCAAAACATCGCTTGTGTGGAAGATGACATCATTCAACAAGAGGCCAGAAAGAGTTAACCAAGAAAAACGGTACAGAAGCAATAGTGACTTATGCAGAAGCACTGACTATTTTCTCCTCTTAAAATAGCTCACAATGATACTAATAAAAAGGTTTGTATAAGCCACAGCTTGTTGGTAGGTGTTGTTGCAAAGCTTCTTTTTTGTTTTGGTGGTTTTTTTTTTTTTCTGTGTGATGGAGCTAGCTTACAATTTGTAAAATAAAGCAGCAACAAGCCCACAATTACACTAAACAAGCATTGCTCACACAGACTATTTCAAATTATTTATGCATTGTTCCACTGGCAAAATGTCATAAGCTTCAGTGGCTGTTCCAAATGCTGAGCTGTCCCAAAGTGCATCTGTGGAAAACTTCAGCTGAGGCCACCGTGTTTCTGAACACACAGACATACAGACAATGAGCACCATGACAAATGAAACCACTAAACATCCTCTCCTTCCACTCGTCCCTCCAAACAATTCAATGAAAGACTTCCATGGCCTTCACTAAAAAAAATAAACTAATTTTTCTTTTTAAATCTACATTGTTAATTAGCTCATTGTTTTCTCCTTGCTGAAAACATGTATTGATCTACTGCAGAAACACTTTTGAATACTGCAACAATTAAAAAAATTTCTTCCTTATCAGTTTGTTTTTCATTATCAGTTTGCTTCTGTAAGCAAAAAGAAGAGTACATGCAAACATGTTTATATGCATATTATTTAAAGATTATCTGAAAAAATAACTAACTGAGGAGCAGGACAAATTTGGTTTTGTTGAGAAGCACAGGCAACTTTCTGTGGTTAGTTTGTTTAATAAAATTTAGTTTCTATCAGGTGTAAATTTGGCCTATTACGTATTTGACGGTGCCAGACACCACTTTGCCTGTAGTCATAATAAAAGTATTTTAAAATGCCTACAGTGAAGTGCAAAAAGACAAAAAGCAGTGAAGAAGAGTTTCACACAATGGAGCACAAGTTAAGGCAAAACCATAAGCAACCTGATTTTTCTTCTTCTGGATAGAAACTGGCCATTTTTCAAAGTCTTATTTTGTTGTCATCTTACGTATACCTACTCGCCTTTCACAAAAAGGTTGGAATATTAGCAAGACTAGTTAGAAAAAGATTGGGATAAAGGGGATAATTGGCTGAATGTAATCCACAAGTGCAGGATCCAAGCTAAAAGGGCCAGTATAATCCTTCAAATATCTAAATGAGAACACAGCGCTGAAGCAGAGAGGTCGTGCCACCTTAATTTAGCAACGGCACACCTGCTAAAGCTTTGCTGTTGTCCACAATCCAGCAACACACAGATATGTTGACACTATTATTGGTAAAGACAGACCTTCAAACTCTTTTTTTCTGTAAAGTACATGTACTCAGAAATTGCAGCAAAAATTAAGCATGAAACTTGGTAGCTCAGGTCAAGACTGCACGTGAACAGACCCTGCACGGAATCAGTGAATTTAGAAAACCATCAGTGTGAAACATCAGCCAAAAATACCCCACTGTACTGGGTACTGAGGATAAGAGGGAAAGCCTATTTACGTCTATATAATGCTTTGGTGAACCCACACTTTGAATACTGCATGAACTGAGCCCCTTCATCTCAAGACACAACAGTTAAAGAATGGCAGCCTGGACAAGTTCCTGTGCAACCTGCTCTAGGAGGACCTGCTTTAACAGGAGCTTGGACTAGATGATCTCCAGAGGTCCCTTCCAGCCCCATATCATTCTGTGATTGTGTGATGAAACGGATGGCATACTCCTAAGGAGATACTGGAAAAGTTGGAACTCTTAAGTGGAGAAGAGAGAAAAGGACTGACCAAGGGTGGTAAGTTGAATGCTGAACAGTTATTCACCAAACCTCACAGTTCTGTCACTGTTCTGAAAGCACTAAGAAATCTGTGAAAAAGGAAAGAAAACAAATTGTTTCTTTAGAGTCAAGAGTGGACCTCCATAACATATTGCCTCCACAGCTTCCAGTGGTGAATAGCACCAACTTTCAAGAAGGGGATAAACAAATTCATGGATAACAGATAGGCAAAAAAAATACTGAAGTGAAAAGGCAGCGATGTACCTTCCAATAGTTCTAATACAGTGTTTGTGGATGCTACAAGAGTAAGAAGTAAATAGACCACAGAAAGCACCTAGGTTCACGCATTTCCTATAAATAGCTCCTATTTCCATTGCTACAGAACACCAGGAAACATGGAATGCTGGTCTGACCAAAAAGGCATTTATACACTTGGGAAGAATACAGAAGGAAGCAGCAGGCTGGGAAGAGTTTGTATGGCATTGGGAAACCGCACATCCAAGTAAAATGTTTTGCCTGTTTGTTCTTGCTCGTCACCTCTAAGTAACCAGCAGTGCTTATTGCACACCATTACCAACTCAGCCTGCACTGTCTCCTGATGACAGTAGTTGATGGGGAACCACAAATCCTACTGCTCAGCCAAGTAATCTTAGCTACTGATGAGGAGGATAACGCAGGCAACTATGTACACAAAGTGGTCTAGACCAACAAGGCCATCAAGCAACCACTATGGTCTTCAAATCTGAAGTCCATACAGCCAGGCAGACTAAGGAGAGACAACATCAAGTGTGATGCTTTGCATCATCATGGCGGGCGTTATCAAGGCTGAAAGGACTTAGGGGTATCAGAAGCCATGTTTCCATTTGTCATTGCAGTGGCAAGGAAGTCTCAAACCCCAGTCACTCCCAGGGCTCTGCTGCTGCTAGAACAGGAGTAAAAGGACTGGGCAATCTGGACATGACATAGGTTTTGAAGAGGCAAAGCATGTGCAACGGCATGGCAAAGGCTCTGGCATTCAGTAGTAAACAGTGCGCCCCGATAGCTCCAGGAAGGTAAAAGTTCCCAGAGGAAGGGCATCAGAGATGGTGAAATGAAGAACATCCGAACTAGACAAGTGTCAGGATACCTCTGTAGGTAAGGCAGTACATGTGAGCAAGTAAATCAGGTGCATGTGGGTGTACAAGATGTACTTTTACAATAAAACATAGACAGATGTCTCATAGACATTCTATCTCTGTGAGCTAGTAATTTATTATAAGAGACCCTAGGCTGGAATTGCATGCTTTCACCAGAAAATGCTTTTCACCATTTGTGTCTGATAAATTTGATGGCCTTTTACGATACTGCCACAGACTTGGTGGGCAAGGGCAGAGCAACAGACCTCACCTACTTGGACTTACGGTTTTAAATTGGAAGAGGGGAGATTTAGATTAGATACCAGAAATAAATTCTTTCCTGTGAGGGTGGAGAGACACTGGAACAGGTTGCCCAGAGAAGTTGTGGAGGCCCCATCCCTGGAAGTGTTCATGGCCAGGCTGGATGGGGCTTTGAGCAACCTGTTCTAGTGGGAGGTGTCTCTGCCCATGGCAGGGGGGTTGGAACTTGATCTTTAAGGTCCCTTCCAACTCTAACAATTCTATGATTCTATGAACTCCTCAGAGACATTCAGAGATCTCAAGTGGCTTTCAGCTTTACAGTGAAGATTTTTCTCTTACCTTGCTTTAAGTACTTCATTGACTTTTTGTTCTAGTTCTAATCTCCTCTGCCGTTCCTTTTCTAGCTCCTGCCTTAACGTTTCAGCGTTTGTTTCTTCTCTCAGCTTCCTGAGTTCCTCCTCTGTTAATTAAGAAAGAAGAAAAATATTTAGTTACCCTGAAGTATTTCTATAAGAAAATTAAAACCTAATTATGACAGATGAGGTGGTGGTTTGGTTTTTTTTGTTTGTTTGTTTGTTTTTTAAATCAGTACTATACAAAATATATTCACCAGGAAAAAAAACAAGTAATCAATGGCTAGAAAGACTTCATAAAAAGCACACAGCTATATCATGTACAATATGTTTAGTTCCAATTATTAAAGCAAGGAGAAGAACAACTTTAAAGTTTTCAACATGCAATGTATCAAAAATAAGGACTCAGTACGTGGTATGTTTATCTAAATAAACTGGGATGTACCCTTCATTCCCCGAAGAAATAATCAGCAGAACAGGCTGTCTATTGCTAAATCCAGTGGTCATAACAAGGAAAAAAAAAAAAGTTATCTGGTTTTCTGGTTTTATCTGTTTTCTTCCCTTCTTCTCTCATGTCTACAGGCAGTAAACAACCCCAACATATACTCACATAAAGTTATATGATGCCATATAACCCTCTATTCATAAGTTTCTGGCACTTCTGTATTTTTATACAAGTCAGATGTCCCCATTATGAACCTGAATATCTTACAGTTTTAAGAGGGGATTATGAAACAAGTAACTAAGTTCAGATTTTTACCCTATTCTGAGGTTACAGTTTGCCCTACTAACTTCCATGTAATAATTTATATATAAATACATACAAATATATGTACTTAAATACTCGCGCAACTTTTTTAATAAGAATTTAGTGTTGACTATGCATAAGGCTTTTTCTGGGCTAATCAGCCGGGTTTTTTTGTCATTGGCAGTATCCTTGTTCATCACCTTATTGTACTCTAGAGATACAACGCTCAGCAACTATCACTGATCACTCTTCCCACATAGGTATTCAAGAGACATGACAAAAAGATTAGGAATCTCTTTTTAATTTCCTTCTTTTTAAACAAACAAAAAAAAAATTACTCTACATTTTCACGCCTGGGCTGGTTTTCAAGCTCAATCCCAAAAATAAACAGTAGAATAGCAGGTGTATTTCAAGCTTAAAGAAAGCCAGAACAGAAAATACTTGCTAATTCCACTATGGAGAAAGAGGAGTTCAGGCGTTATATTGTTTTACAAGATTCATGTATTGTGTTCTACCCTCCAGCAACCTCTTCTGTTTCTTTTCACATATTGTACTGTAAATCCTTGATAATCAGATAATTTTGGTATCTGAGTGTCTCTGACTCCAATCATTTTTGGTTTTGAGAAGGTCTGAAGCCCCATTGTAAAACAGTCACAACTCTCCTCCTCTGCAAGAGGCCCTTGGGCAGTATCTCTGATCATTTTCTTTACTGTGCAAGTTAGGCGGTGGTAGATTAACTGTATTCCTGCTGCACTAAGAGGTTTAGGGCACAGAATTAGGAGAGATGAGAAAAAGCTACATGAATCAAGAGGACAGTACAACACGAAACCATGAAGCTATAGGTTTACCTCCACCAAACTAAAAGAAGAGCTGTCATCACACCACTGATGCTTTGTTAGTGACCCCAGAAAAGAAACCAAGTTACCCTCCAGCATCTAAAACTGAAATTCATTCCCAAGGGTAGGGTAGAGAACTTACACTGTTGCAGCAGGTATTGTCTCTCCTGTAAATAAATTGAAAGATATGGACATAAGGGCACACCTATACATGGAGCGTATGTGTGTCCTAATTATGCATCCACAAGGAATTTTAAATCCAACAAGAAAACTACATTTATAAGTAACTTATTCTACTTTCAAGGATTTGCCTTGTTCCAGAACATAAGCATGCACACAGCTAAGGAGAAACATCTGTTGCACGTCAAATGCACTGGAGCTTGTGCAATATCATGAAGATATCACAAGAAGTTCCAAAGCTTGCTAGGGATGTTATCTTCTCAAGACCATTAAAGGGAAAAAATTCCTCATTAAGTACTTTTTTTTTTAAAAAAAAGAAGTGACTATGCATTGTGTATATATAAGAAAACCACAAGTAGTGTAAATTAACCTCAGTGCCCTTGAAAGTCTATTCAAATATTCCAGCTTCCTTAATTCCAGTTGTTCTGATTGCGATACACTTTGTTCCATTAAAAGCAAAACAAACCCCCCAGAAACTTGACCATTAGGAGGACAAAGACCGCCAGAGACGCAGCAATTCTTTATGCAAAGAGGCAGAGTTAAAAGGTACACAACAAACGAGGTGGAACTCCTATAAAATGAAACAAAAAATACAGCATTTCATCATTAAGGATTGTCACAGCTTCACATTTCATGGCATTTCCTAACTTTCAAGTACATGGCTTTGCAAAAAAAAAAAAAATCCACCCCACTGCAACAGCTCTAGCCCCTCCAACTCTTTACAGCAGCATTTGTTGCTACTTTGGCAGCACTGTGGTCTGGCACTGTAAAACCTCTGTGTTTGGTTAAATACTTTATGTTCGCTAAGCAACGGGGCAGGGAGGTGGGGGGAGTGTTCTTCTTTGCACTTTTCCCTGAAATAATCCACAGATTGGCCAAGCTGAACTGAAGTCTCAGAGGACGGTTTTCTAGCCCCGAGGGCTCCTCCTGTACAAGGAGCGAAGTTGGCTACAAAGAGCAGAGGTCACGGACCCTTGAGAAGAGCCTGTAAGAACATTTCACCATGGATTCTATCTATTGAGCTTTACAGTTGAGGATCCTCCTTGACAATGAGAACAGAGTGCTCCTTGGACTTCACCTTCAGAAAGTTAAAATTCAAAGATCCTCCCCCCTCCACACACTCACAAAAAGATAAAGCATAAAAGGACAAACTTCAGGTCCAAGATTAATCAGCTTCCATAATTTCCTTCCCAGGTACATCAATCTCAGCTCCCTATCTCCCGCTGGGCAAAAAGCTTTAAAATACTACAAGAGGCTCAGTGCACGTCTTAACTGGACATCCAGGTGATGCGAGCAACCATAAAAGTGACTTGGTTAGATGGGGAAAATTACTGAACAGAACAAAACTTCTGCTGAAGTGCTGACAGAGAAAATGCCTGCCAGTTTGGGAATCAGAAGCATCCTTGCGAAGTGCAGCTGGACTCTTAGAAGTACACAGCTGGGTACCTAGAAACCAGAGACAGCCCGAGATGCCACTGATAAGTACAAACCCAAGGAACTGTAGCAGCAATTTATAATCTGAAAAGGTGAAAAACAGTCTAGAAAAAGGGGAAAACATCTTGAGAAAGTAAGAATCAGTAACTGCCATTGGCTGTTCCATCTGCAAAACAGGAGAAGTCTGGAAAAATAAAAATATCCGCAAGAGAGCAGAAAACATCTATTAGCTATGCCAGGTGAAAAACAGAAATTAACAGCATTTATTGGTTGCTGAAGTAGTGGTGTCCTATATCTCCTTATTTCTCTATAATATAAAAATGACTTAATTTTTACCCAAAACCAAGTTTCTCTGAGAGCCTGCCATGCTGCATGTACTTTTCCCTTTTCCTTTCCTAATTAGGTTGTACTCTCTGCATAAACTTTCTAAGAGATTTTGGACCTTCTCTCTGGGGAGAGTTTGGTTTGGCCTTCCACTTCTGCAATGGCTGGGTACCCCTCTGGGGTGGGTTTTTCCCCCCTCTGGGATGCTTTTACACCTTCTGAGATCTGGCTAATAAGCTTGCTACCATAGTTGTGAACATACACATACATGGGCATATAACTAATCATAAGTATTTCTCCTGCTATATTATTGATAAGTTTGCTTCACAAGTGGTAAGCTTGTAGTAGCCTGTAATAATATACACCTACTTGGTTGCTGCCATACTATTGATTGCTGCCAATAACATAGAGCAGCTTTTTAGATATATATATATATATATGTACATGTGTGTTTTCATTCTTATATACATTCACTTTATTGATCATGGGTATAGCTGCTAGTGGCAATTTTTCTAGTAGTTGAGCAAATCTGTAATAGAGAAGAGAAATTTAGCGTGAAAAGCCTATATATTACAGAATCCTACCAACCCACAGTCACAACCACCTGCAGGCTGGGTAACCTTTTAGGTCGTGACAGATGGTATGACCCTGAAAAAATACTTTAAAATCTCTCTCACAAAGTCAACT
Source organism: Nycticryphes semicollaris (assembly GCA_013400055.1). Classification (NCBI taxonomy): domain Eukaryota; kingdom Metazoa; phylum Chordata; class Aves; order Charadriiformes; family Rostratulidae; genus Nycticryphes; species Nycticryphes semicollaris. The sequence goes on from VXBJ01002921.1 coordinate 41,089, forward strand.
TGGGTAAAAAGCAGGACAATGTCAGGATAACACTGCACTTTTAAAAAGGCGGGGAAAATGTGAGAAAAGACAACAATAATGTTTCAACTACACTAACCTGCATATTATTGCACAGTAAACCCTAGGAGAGCTGACTCTGTAGGAAAGACCACCACCAGCAAAGCATCTTGTAAATTACCGAAGACCTGTATCCGTATCTGTTTTTCCACAGCCTTTTATCATCTATTAGGTGTAAAACAACTCTTCTGCCTGCGGACTAAGGATTTGATAATTTGAAGACTTAACAATTCAACAAGTTTAGATGGTACCACGTAATTGTTAAAAGACAACCTAGCCAGCATTTTGTTGCATCATCTATGCCAGCAGCCACTACAGCAACTGAAAAATTGTAGTTTACTCCCCGGAATACACAAGCTTGTAAGAAAAGTTTTGCTAAAAAGCTCTGAAATACCTAAGTATTTAGTTCAGGTGAGACTGAACAGCATCTGAGTGGTATTTAGAAAAGAAGGATGATGCATCAGGCCAGGAAGGCACGGCAGCAGGTTGGATTTCTAATTCAATACCGCATGTGCAGTAAAGCGGATGTCTCCCTTAATACAGATTTGGAGGTGGATTAGGGAGTCTCCTAGTAGCTATTTTACATAATAGTATTCCTTTGTAGGCCTACAGGTACGCTGCAAAATCCCCCTCTGAGACAAAGTGATCAAAAATAAAATCAAATCAAAATAGCTAGAGACTGCAGATGACTGTTTCTACCTACCAAATCAGTTTGGTGTTAAATCTAAAGAGATACTTAAAAACTAGAAATGCCAGAAAGCGTACATGCACTCCATCATATTTACGTGGGGAAACACACCAGGACTTAACAAGACAGAAATAACCCTTCTACGTCTGTGTTAATTATGGCAAATCTACCTACAACCCTTTGAACATTAGGAGAGTTCAAGTATGTTGTTTAATTGGTACTGAATGCACTAAATCCCAACCACACACTGTCAATCTGGATCTCGCCAGCCGCATTGATGGAGCCAGACAACGGGAGTTTTCTCCAGCCTATGAGCTACATTTATTGAGTGCATGTCCTTTTGTCCCCTATCCCATTTTATAGAGGCATTTCGGTTGAGTGGAGAAAGGCAACAGTTAAATGCAAAACTCGCATTTTCACCATAACCTTTCTCCAGCTCAGTCTGGTTTACCTGCACGCATCAAAACCTAAAAGAAACCTGCCATATTCTGAAACAGTCACTCCAATTTGCCTGAAAAAAAAATCCTAACACAGGTTTGGCAGTTAAAAAAATCCCTGTTTGGCAATTAAACAGTCGCTCTTTTTACTTTGTTTCCATCATTCTGTTGAGCCTCTCTGCTCTTTCAAAGGCAGAAGAGCTCCTGCTCCAGAGCTTAGAATAAGCATAGCTTTTGAGGACCAATTTTTGGGTTTCTCTGCATACCCCTACAGGGCAGGGAGCAGCGTGGGCTCCCTGTGCACTAATAGGAAATAAGCCAACTCTGATCCAGAAGCAGCGGAGGGAAGGCTGAGTCTGAACCATCATCCTGTTCACAGTGCAATTAATATTCCCTCAGGGCTACTGTCTTCACCTCAATAGCAGAGTTTCACGTGAAATGTTCTTCTATTTCATGAGCGATTCACAATGCACTCCCCTTATTTGACAAGAACATCTTCCTCTGTGCAAACTGGTCTAACCTCCTCTCTCACCATTCCTGCTACGTCCCATTTCAAGTGGGCGAGGTTAGAAAGAATTAAGATGTCATTACTATGTACAAAATGGTTATGCTAACAACCAATTAGTAACTTTACATTTACATATAGTGTTTTCAGTAGAGCTTTATTGTATTGCAACAGACACAGGATCATTTCACCTTCACTATGGAAGGCTTTTAAATTAAACTTCCCAAAAACATGCAAACTGTCTTAAAAATCAATAGCTGACTGAGACAGATCCCCTTCTCAAAAACATCAAGTGGGAAGTTTTCTATTGCTAGATACACTTTTGCCAGCTTGGACGTCATGAAAACTGCTGCTGCTCAATGATTTGTCACAAAATTCAGAGACTAAAAATGCCAGAAAAGTTGTAGAATGCATATAAAATTAAGGGAAATGCAAAAATCGCAGGAACTGTTTTAACTCCCTGGTTTTGGCAAGAGTGAAACAGGCTGTAAACGTTGAAAGAATGTCGTGCTTGGGAAGAACAGCAGGCTCTTCCAAGCCTTTTGTGTTACTAAGCCGAGCAGGGAAGGGCAGGCTACACATTGGGCTCCCCAAATCTCCAACCCAGTGACACAAAAGGAACAGGCACAGCAGTGCTGACCGTGGCCCTGCCTGAGCTTTCACAATGACTCTGCAGTTCACGAAGCCGAGCTGGGCACCCGAGAAAGGCAGAAGCAAGAGCACACCCCACCTTCATAACACGGTATGTAGGCGGCATCTCTTCCAGCTGGTGGAGGAGGTAAAACAATACACCTCTGTCAGCACAGTGCTGCACTTGGGTTCATCAGCCCCACAAAAAGGTGGCGTGAAAGCACATGATCCTCCTGGGTTGGGCCCTCCAGCATTCTGGCATCTTCACGCCACCACCACTGCAATGGTATTGCCCAACGACAAGCACAGATTGCACAAGGCGGGTGCAGAACAAGGACCAGCCCAGGATTCCAGATTGCTGCCAGGCTGGGCTGGCATCTGTTCCCTCTCTCCTGGTCTCAGGAACTTTTTTGGAATCCAAGTTGAGGGCGTGCAAGAGCACAACCCATCCTCCATCAATCAGAGCAGAGTCCCCACAGCTGCGAAAAAGCAGTCTGAAGCCTCCTTAGTCTGCCTCTTAAACCCTCTACCTTTAAACTCTCAGAGGCTCAGGCCTCTTAAACATCCCACAAGTGCTCTAACCTGTTTACAATTGCCTCTTCCAACAACATTTCCAGGAAAATGAAGCTGGAGTTTTGGAGAGTGTTTTTGTCCCAGAGGGCTAGACATGAATTCAGGACACATGGTGCATCATGTAAACATCTCTGGGTATAAGGAAAACTTTTCCCACATCTTTTAAGAAACTTGCTGTAGTTTTTGAGAATTCTCCCAGTCGGAAGTCACACTTTAAAAGTTTGTTAATGCAAAGCAAGTAAGAGCAGCTCTGGTGAAGAGACAGCTTTGCAGCAAAGCCAGAACTCATTGTCTTTTTACTGCAGCTTCTCTGGGTGCCCAGGGAAAACATTCAAGAAGATTCCCCACCAATCACCATACACAAATCACAGTCCTCTTCAGGGAAACTCCCCAAGCTGGAGGGACACATGTAAATGTCCCAGGAACACCCTGTTAGCATCTGGGAGTCCAGGATTTTAAGCTGAAAGAAAGGAGGCTTAGAGGGGGGAGTAAAAGGTGTGAGAAACCCAGGGCAAGCTCCACTGCCACAGCAGTCTCAGCGTTCACCAGCATCAGCACGATTTAAGAGCCCGTGCTGCAGTGTCAGCATCCCTTGGCTAGGGCTGACCATCCAGCAAGGAATGACTACTACGTCCCACAGCTGGCATTTGGATGCCTCAGACACACACAGCAACTATTTACTCTCTCACCAGGATCTTCACCTGCTATGCAAATCAACTCTTTATTACGTTTTTGAACCAAAGGTGACAATGGGCTGCCATGTCAGTAAGACACCACCAAAACAAATGCAGTGAATCCATTCCTCTGCTCTCCTCTAGCTCTGCTACTGCAGGTGTTTGACTCTCACGTCAGGAGAAATTACACCAAGGGTGTTCTGACATAGCTGGTAATTGGACTAATGACTCAGCTTCATAGTTAATTGGTTGCATTCAATTACTATGGGTGTTTGAGGAGGTATTAGCATTTCTGTACACAACAAGACTTCATAGTACAGGTCTTTTGCTAGTCACAACCACCACCACTCACTTCACCTCTAAGGTTTATCACTTTGTAACACCCCAAACCTGTCTGAAGACCACATATGGTTTTCTAGAGCTCTACTTTCATGAGGTCTGTATTCTACTAGGTCACTCTTCTTACAAAGAATCATTGGGTCATCTATACCTAAAAGCAGGCACCAGAAAAAACACTGTGAAGCCAGTCACATACAAGGTCTAAAACGGCACATGAGAATGAAGAGTGTGGGGAAGCAGAAATTTCAATGGGAAAGAAGCATAATCCTGCCTTCTTTTGAAACGTTGGTATAAAAAACGTAACCAAAAGCAGCAGTTTTGTAGGCTCCTAGAGACTCTTGCCGCAGCCTGCTGTACAGAGTGGAATGCAAAACCCTTGTGGGAGAGGACCTGACTTCCTTCTAAAACTTTTCATCCTCACACAGCATTTCTTTCATTTACCAGTTTATGACTAACCCTCTTCCCCAACAGTCACCTGGCTTGTTTACTTTTAGCTGCTGCTACCACCAACTCCTCTTCCCCTAAAATTAGCATTGCAAAAGTTTTAACACATGCAAACCATAAGATGCACATGTGCTTACAAAGCACCCTGTAGCACCAGGATCAGAGGGCTGATATCTGCAAAACTGCCTTCCACAAGCAGGCACAAACAGTAATGGGAAGAAAAACAGAATGTTTACCCCAGTAAGGTGTAAACCTAGAAAGATACTGCCTGTCATTTGTCTTTCAAATGCAGGAGCAGCAAACACATTATTATTTCTTGGTCAGATACAACTAGGTTTTGAAATGAAAGCACTAAAACCACTACTAACCTTAGCATATTGATCTAGCTGCCTCAGTTCAGTAATTACCTGAATCTTCAGCTAGCACCAAGGCAGTGTTCATGTGCATTAAAAACAAGGTTTAGTAATACACAAAGTCCTTTTAGAAAGGGATGATTCTGATGGCAACAGCTCCACGATAAAGATTCTCCATCCACATGCATTTGGAGGTCCAGCAGATGAAGCTCTTCGCACTTTCCCTTCAGCAGGGGTTCAAGGCTCCATCTGCAGGAACCCACCCTGATGCCACAGTCTCACCAGACCCAATGCGCACATTTTCAGCATTCCTGCAATAAGGCTCAGAAGGAGCCATTAGATTACAGAGATTAAGACCACAGACAGGAAAAGTAACTTTAGCCCTTTTGGCTGGAAGAGTCAGCTGATCCCTCCCTTGCTTAAGATGTCATTATCCACAATCCCTTCCTCCACGTGCCTCATCCTCCTGTCACTCCACAGCTTAAACCCCTCAGATTTCCAGACACATTTTATTTGCGTTTACAGCTATGCAACACACTAAGCAATTCTTCTCCATCATCACATCTCCAGATGTTTGGATTATCTCTTCACTGTGGAAGAGATTCATCTGGCATCTTAGAACAAGATGCTTTCCTTTTACAGACAACTGTGTGTTTCCAGTAACTATCTGCTCCAGATTTCCTCTGCAGCTTTTAAGAGGCTGCAGTTTGGTTTGGGATGTGTTTCACTGAAAACACTGCTCAGCCAAACTGCACCTTTTACTTGTGCCTCAGAATGGCTGAATGGAGTTTAGAGAAGCCTTCACAGTTTGCTCTTCCTTTAGCCAGGGACTCCCAACTACAAACCCACGCTGACTTATAGGTGTGTTGTCTATATATACATTATAGATAATATATAACTAGGAGGAAATCTCTCCTCCTTCTCCTCCTCCACACATATACAAATAAGAGGTATGCAAGAGGCANGCAATAGAATTAAAATAAAAATCAGGCTTTCTTCCAAGGGCAAATTAAAGGAAACAAACTGCATGTTTCAAGAATGTTTGTCTCCTCACCATCAGTTCATTTTTGGAAGAAAAAAACCCCCACCGAATCAATTTTAGTACAAAAGAAATTCAAATAGGAGGAGGAAAAAAAGAAAAGAATACATGAACCATATCTAAAAAGTGATGTCTCACTTGACTTCAACTCAGAAAAATTTTTCACATTGAGGGTGGTGAGACTGGAACAGGTTGTCCAGAGGAGGTAGATACTTCATCCCTAGAAACATTCAACATCAGGTTAGAGGGGGCTCTGAGCAACCTCATNCTATCTGCTCCAGATTTCCTCTGCAGCTTTTAAGAGGCTGCAGTTTGGTTTGGGATGTGTTTCACTGAAAACACTGCTCAGCCAAACTGCACCTTTTACTTGTGCCTCAGAATGGCTGAATGGAGTTTAGAGAAGCCTTCACAGTTTGCTCTTCCTTTAGCCAGGGACTCCCAACTACAAACCCACGCTGACTTATAGGTGTGTTGTCTATATATACATTATAGATAATATATAACTAGGAGGAAATCTCTCCTCCTTCTCCTCCTCCACACATATACAAATAAGAGGTATGCAAGAGGCAAAAATAAAGTTGGGATCAGGCTGATAATGATTAGAAACTCAACATGTTTAAAAGAAATTCCACTTATTAGCAGTTGCTTTGATTTCTGCACACCTAGCTGGAGGAAATGGAGTAGGAGGAAATGACAAACAGTTTATGTGAAAGTACAATTCTAGAAAGGTGGCCTTAAGGAATTCCATTATTAAAAATAGTATGTAAAAACTGCTGAGTGACTAGCCTTCTTAAAAATAATAATAAGAATAATAATAATAATAATAATAATAATAATAATAATAGAAATCTATTGCAGCAATAGAATTAAAATAAAAATCAGGCTTTCTTCCAAGGGCAAATTAAAGGAAACAAACTGCATGTTTCAAGAATGTTTGTCTCCTCACCATCAGTTCATTTTTGGAAGAAAAAAA
>VXBJ01002921.1:47906-84404 GCA_013400055.1 Nycticryphes semicollaris
AAGTGATGTCTTACTTGACTTCAACTCAGAAAAATTTTTCACATTGAGGGTGGTGAGACTGGAACAGGTTGTCCAGAGGAGGTAGATACTTCATCCCTAGAAACATTCAACATCAGGTTAGAGGGGGCTCTGAGCAACCTCATGTAGCTGGAGATGTTCCTGCCCGTTGCAGAGGGGTTGGACTAGATGACCTTTAAAAGGTCACTTCCAACCCAAACTTTTCTACAACTCTGTGTATTTCAACCCAAAATTTTGAAGGGGTGGGTGGATGAGTGCTTATTTCTCTATCAGTTTATCATTCTTGATCTTGTTTTTATGCACAGAGTTGCAACCAACTTGCCAGGACAAGACTACAATTGCATCTAAAGCAAACCTAAGGCTTTGGAAAAGAGCTCTTGACCTAACATTAAAGGCTGGAGTCACCTGGGACTGACCCACATCACTCACCTGAACCACCCTGTTGGCCTGAAATGCCAACCACCGGCTCAGAGTTTAAATGAGCTTCGCTATCCCTTTTACCCTGGAGTTTGCTACAAAGGTCTGTGCAAAGGAAACAAATTCAACTAAAAAGTAGCAACATAGTTGATCTGAAGGTTTTCCAACTACAGCATGAACCCAAAGAGTAAAAATATTCACAAAAGTGAGCGTCCCACATGGTTACTGGAACAACATACTGACTGAAAATGGATTCACCAGCGATGGAAGTGCTTGGCAAACATACCATGTTTTTATAGCAAAATACATGCCCTAGTTCAAACCAGAAATCAGTTCTGGGAAGTCCTACTCTTTCTGTTATACAACAGATTACATTACGAAATCACAAATGTCCCATCTAGTTTTAAGAACAATTTGATAGCAGCAGCTAAAGCAGTACATCTTTGGGGATGGAAAGAGAACGTGGTAACTCTGCTCCACACAGTTAAATTAAGAATTCAAACAAATCACCGAAACCAACAAGGCGAGTCAAGCAGGCCTTTCAGTTTTTGCTTGCTATTGCAATCATGATACCTCTTCCAGATACCAGCAGAAACCGATAGCAGCTCACTAGCTCACTATAAACTCTTGCCCAGTCTTCCTTATCATGGCTCCTTCTCATATACAAAGAAAAAAAAATAATCAAAGAAATCTTGCCAAATGATAAAAATGTCACAGAAAATTAATTCCAAATCCTTGAGAATATGGTGAAGATGAAACACAGGTCTTGCTGTTAGATTATAATCTAGAAATTTAATATAATCTATAACCTTGCTACTTCTACCTCTTAGAAAATATCTGACAAGCTTCAAACACATAAAACCAACCCGTGTATTAAAACCAACATATTCTGAAGTTCAAAATAATCCATTAAAAATTACTATTTCAGCAAGCAACTGAACAAGAATTCTCCTTGACAGAAGTAGAGATCTCTGCAATAAATCAAGTTAACAGAATGCTTGTCTCCCATTTTTTCTGTTTTAACTATCCTGTCTTACAAGTCAGCAGCTCAGATCTGCTGAGATAAAATCCCAAAAGTCTTACAGGTGCCCCTAAGCCATGAATGACAATTTTGTCTCATATATAGGTGTATAGACATATATATACATACACACACACAAAACCAAACAAGTAACACTTGAAATCTACAGATAATCTTACCTTTATTTCTTATACTATGTACTAGTAATTCGTATACTGTTAAGACACGTGTTTTAAGACGTATTACTTGTTGAAACAACTGCCGAGTAAATGCACTAGTCATTCCTTCAGAAATCTCTTCCTTCTTACAATTATTACTAGACAAAAAAACACCTATTGCAACCACATTAAGGTTAATTCTAAAATAACCTGAAGATTATGCACCAGGACTTCAACTCAGCAGCTTTTGTCATGTAGTGAGGTATGTTCTAAGGAATGTGGTGTGGAAAAAAATATCCAAGTGACACAGAAACCTTGGGAATGCTTTTAAGTTCCTCCTAGAGAAGCATCAACCCACATGCTATCTGCACATCAGCCCACGGGCCATCCGTGCATCAGCCCACCTCAAAATTCTGATGTCAGCTTCTGCAGTTTAGGGAAGCCTTATTTCAGCAGGCTTAAGCCATTCCTTTCCACACAGCGTTAATTTTATACTTACGTAAAAAGTGTTTTTCCAGTAAGGCTATTTCCAGGTGACCTTTGATCTCATTTAGTCTGTCAGATTCCGTTCTGTTAAAATCCTGGACTCCTGAAGCCATGATGATGGTCCCTGGACCAGCCTATAAGAAAGCAAGGACACACTGACAGCTCAGAGGCATTTTTATTTTTTTTTTTTTTATTTAAATACATTAACTTTCTTCTGGGCCAGTGAAGAAACAGCCACATGAGAAAATTGCAAGTATCAACAACTCTGCATGCCTCTTATTCAGCATGAAATTACCACAATAAATGAATGAAAGCTAATCAAATGCACAGCATCTCCCACGTGAGTTTACAGAATGCACTTCTGCAGAGCTAAGGGAGTTACAGAAAACAAAAAGATTTTTAATTTCCTCCCCCCCCTTACCAGTTCTGCTGCATCATCATTTAGCCTTTCTTGTGCTGATTTAAAAGGCGTTATTTATACTATCCCTCTCCTCCTCCCACTCAATGAGTGGTCACTGCAACATACTTGACATATGAAATTATGAAGCTAGCAAAAGTAATACTTTTCTAGATATTCACACAGTTTTGAAAACACATGTTGTGTATTTAAATATCCCTTTATGGAACAACTGCAGTTCCTCTGCAAGGAAGTACAGCACAGGGGTCCCCTGCTTCCCCACCTCCAGCTCAGCCCAGTTACTGCTGAAGGATGTGGTTGGTGCCCAGAAGCATATTCTAGCAGTCCACGAGTTGGGGGAGGCAGGAGACTGCGTCTCGACCGATTTACCAGCACCTCAAATGAACTCAGTACTAGAAATACTGCAGAATTCAAGAATTAAAGTGTGATTCAGTTAAGAACAGCATTGACAACAGCCACCTCCACGAATGGATTACAGAAAACCCCCCAAGCCCATGCAGCAGAAAGCAAGTGGTGAGGTCCTTCTCTCATCAGAAAGTGGGCATTTTCAGAAAGTGAGAGAAAGGGTGGGTGACAGCATCTCCTGATGTGCACAGTCCCCACCAGGTACAAAAAGTCTGCCAGTGAGAATGACAGGAGCTTCTCCAACAGCTTACACTCAGAGGAGTTACAGTACAGAAGCCTACATCTATGAAATGATCTCGAGACAAAAGGGGATTTATTTACCCACCCTAACCATTTCCCCAACCCTTGTTTGAGCTCTGAAGACATACAGGAACTATATTGCTTTCAAAAGGCAGCTTGCATACATTTAACCATGACAATTTAAGTTACATATATATATATAAACTCAACTAATCTACAAGACAGCTAATGAAAAGATATTTTCTACATTTTAGGAAAGATGTGCAGAAAGCTAACTGATGGCAAAGTACTTTCACTGTTGGGAATGATCTTAAAATAGAACAGTGTGGAGATACCTATTAAACATCTGTTTTCTTGCTTGAGCTAAACAGATGCTGAGTTTAAGCCTCAGAATTTGCCTGCACAGACAAATTAGCACTCTGTAAGCATTTACTGCTTGGCTTTTACCTGGCACCGAGTCCCCACCTGGGCTTGCTCAATACAATGCCAGGCAGAGATGCTATTTCCATTCCTGAAAGCAGCACAGTTAGACCCACACCACTCTCTGCCAGCCCTGCTGGCCCCGATGAGGAGCAGGAGCCGTCAGCTCAGCAGCAGCTTGTGCTAATTCACATTCTGGAGCCAGGATGAACCAAGGCACAGCAGAGATGGACAGACCCCATGGCAGCCCTCAACGGGGAGCTGCACCACATCCTCCTCTTCCTTCCCGTGCTCTAGATAACCCGTCCACACCTGGTTTTAGCCAGGGAGGTGCCACTGCTGAAGAGTAATAGCTATGTGTTTTCAGATGAGCACAGGATGGCAATTAACCTCTGTGTTGATTTCTTATCTATAGTATGTCGTGTTTACTTATGCAACAAGATTTAGCGTTATCACTTGCCAGACAGTTGCAAAGGTCCTAGGAGGAAGGTGTGGCTGAAGTCAAACAGCAGCACCTTTACAAAAATGCTCTACAGACAGGCAAAAGGTAAGTGTTATTAAAACACAGCAATATCCCTAGGCATTAAATCATCGCTTTCTGTATCTGGTACAAGGGGACAATCTCTACTCCAAGCACGCAGGAGGTAATACAGAGCTGGCTAAAGAAACAGTGGCATTGCTTAAAAATAAACAAACAGATAAATAAATAAAATCATGTGTAGGTCAAAGAGCAAGATGTTGTATTCATCAGGAATGCTCCCAGGCTCTGTGCATGTATCGAGTTTGCTTGGCAAGGTTGGCAGGGGGGCTACAGGGGTGGCTTCTGTGAGAAGCTATTAGAACCTTCTGCTGTGTCTGATAGAGCCAATGCCAGCCAGCTCCAAGAGGGACCCACCGCTGGCCAAGGCTAAGCCCATCAGTGATGGTGGCAGTACCTCTGAGATAACATATTTAAGAAGGGGGATAAAACCTGCTGGGGAACTGCAATGGAGAGAGGAGTAAGAATATGTGGAACAACCCTGCAGACACCAAGGTCAGAGAAGAAGGAGGAGGAATGCTCCACATGCCACAGCAGAGATACCCCCACAGCCTGTGGTGAAGACTATGGTGAGGCAGGCTGTGCTCTGCAGCCCATGGATGTTAACATCCACCCTGCAGCCCATGGAAGACCCTGTGCCAGAGCACATGGATGCCCAAAGGAAGCTGTGACCCTGTGGAGAGCCCATGTTGGAGCAGGCTCCTGGAAAGACCCAAGGAGAGAAAAGCCCATCCCGAAGTAGGTTTGCCAGCAGGGACTTGTGATGCCGTGGGGGACCCACACTGGAGCAGTCTGTGCCTGAAGGACTGCATGCTATGGAAAGGGCACAGAGTAAAGCAGTTCATGAATAACTGTACCCTGTGGGAAGGGCCAGTATTGGAGAAGTTTGTGGAGGTCTGTCTCCCATGGGCAGGACCTCATGCTGGAACAGGGGAAGAATGTGAGGAGGAAGGAGCAGCAGAGACATGTGATGAACCAGCCACAACCCAAGACAGTACCTGGTTCCTGCCCAACCAGTCCTTGGTCCCTAACCCCATATGCTGTGGTGGGGACGGGAACACAGAGACTGAGGTGAGGGAGAAGAGGAAGAAAGGGATAAGCAAATATTCAAGTTTTCATCCTCACTGAAGACACTCAAGGTATTTCACCAAGAGATGAGCTGCATTTCAGAAAACCATCTAGCGAACCAGCTCTGCTCTTGCTTCTTCAGAGATGTCAAGTCATTAATTAAAGCCCTGGATACCTTGACTGTGCCTCCTAGGAAGCAGGAAAAGGGAAAAGACACCTAGGATGGGAGACTGCATGACATGGGTGAGCAGAACTTTTCCTGAAAGTTTCCAAATGTGTGTTTCTGCTAAAACATTGGATCCAATAAGTCTGACATCAGCTAGTGGGTTAAAAATCAGCAGCTACACATCTCTAAACTAATCCTAAAAGGTTACAATGACCTCCTAAGGGAAAAAGAAAAAAAAAAAAAGGAAAAAAACCCCATCCACTAAGGTAAAACATAAGGCTGCTTGCTAAGAATACTAGAAGCAAGACAGTCAAATTTTCATGTAATAATAAAATTGTTCAACCATAGTAGTAAGATACAGTGACACAGGCTTGGTGGAAAACAAAGCACACAGTTTCCAAAATTAGTGACACCATAACATATTAATGAATACAAGTTAGCAGCGTTCAGAAAACTAAGCATGTGCAGACAGTGATATAGGAGACATTTAAGCAGATGCTACTTTTGTCCCAGGAGACATCACTCTCCCCCCCACACCCCCCTCCATGCACCTGGTTGTGTCAAGAGGTGTTAACAGGCTAAAAAGCTAAGAAACAAGGTCTATACATTTGCTGGAGGTCACCCGCCTGCTTCTGAATTCAAAAAGTTCTTCTCTCTGAAGTTAGCATAACTGACTTAACCTACAAGTTAACAAAACATTTATCTTGTATTAATTCCAGCACTAAATGGGTAATGTTTTTTTCTTCTGCTGCCTCTGCAGGCTAGTGCTGGGACTCAGGCTGGATGAACTACGCTTTTAACTTTAATACAGATGTCCTTTCCTGGTTCTGACTCACAGTAAAAGCCTTGAAGGCTTCCACAGATTTCTGCTTTTTCTTCTGCCTCTCTAGCTTTGACAGTATTTGACATGGGAGCCCTCTTAAAATGTTGGCAATCACTACTACTTAGCAAAGACCGCTCACAAGGCTTGGCAATGCTAAGGAAGCCAGCAAAATGCCAGAGTTGAGCATAGAAAGACAGAGCCAGAGAGGTTAAAGGAAGACTTCTGATGACGATAGACTGCCTCTAACCCACCATCAGAGTTCAGAGTTGCTGCTCCCAGCCACATCCAGCTCCGGAACTGAGAAACCACAGCTACCCACAGATGTGTTTTTCAAGCCAACTGTAGTTCAGGCTTTTTATAACAGCACCTCCCAGCCAGAGAGTTTCTCTGCCTTCCCTCCCCAACCCCCCTGCATCCTCTGGGTCCTGGGATTTGCTTTGTGCACTCAGCTCGGACACCACCTTCACCGTACAGCCATGGAAAAGGTCTAAGTTGCTTCTTAATAGAGCAGATCTGTCCTCTCCATCATTAGCACATCTTTAACACCCCACATAAATGTAACTGGCCAACTCCCTCCTTTTATTTTACTCGCACAACATCATAGAGAGAGGATTTTTCTCTAGGAATATCTAACAAATGGGGAGCAGCAAGGACACGTGTGCCCAGCCCGGGGCACACAACCACGCATCCAAACCACTCCTCAGGGCCCAGCAGTGGCCAAGACACGGCACAGGGAAGAAGTAGCTTAAAATACAAAATTTACCTTATATTCATTTGAGCTCCAAAGGGGGGCTGTACTGACAGAACAAGGGATAATGGTTTTAAACTGAAGAAAGGCAGATTCAGAGGAGATAGAAGGAAGACATTTATGGTACTGAGGGTGGTGAAACACTAGTACAGGTTGCCCAGAGGGGTGCTAGATTCCCCATTCCTGGAAACATTCAAGGTTAGGTTAGACAGGGCTCTGAGCAACCTGATCTAGTCCCTGCTTGTTGGATGGGGGTTGGACTAGATGACCTTTAAAGTTCCCTTCCAACCCAAACTATTCTATGATTCTTCAGTAATACAGCAAACTACAGATCTTGTCTTGACAGGTCAGTCTCCTGAGTTTCTCAATTGATGCTTCATGCACATTTTCTTACTTCAAATTACAAAAGGGTTCCCAGTGGCTGCTGCATTTACCTGCTGTTAAGGAAAGGGAAAACCCAACAACACTGCTCAAGAATCAAAGCATCTACATGAATAGTTAATCCTTAGTAGCAATTCTGGGAAGCATACCCATACTGGCAGGCTCCTAAAACACAGCTATATTTTACATAAATTTAAAAAAATCTAGAGCTAGCCAGATTTAGAGACTTTATTTTAGCTGTAATGATCGCATCATGCTTTGCACCTTTCCAAGCATCATATATCTTCCAATCATCAATGAGGTGTCTGATACAGAAGTGTTTAAGGTTTTAATAGACATGTTTCAGGAAAAGCCATACTGTACTGGAACAGCAATCAAATTAATGTTTTCTGTACCACAATTACTCAGATTTAATCCTAGCATACTGGCGGGGAACTTGCGTAAGTAGATTAGACTGATTTCAGTACAATATGCCAGGTACCAGAGTGCTTTGATTTTTCAACGCTCCTGACAGGTTAGTGTAGAACCTCCACAAGTTTGTGCTTTCTCCCCTCTGCTGAAGGGAACATCATCCTCCTCTGCACTGAGTGAGTACATTCATATACCTGTATGTAGTACCGAATGTTTTTTCCCTTTTATAAAAACGGGGCATTTCTCACATTGAGAGTACATAAATTCACCTGTGGCACAAAATTATGAGACAAGTTAAAATGAGGGAAATCAGCCCAGAACCGGCAAATACAAGGGTAATCTGCCATTTTCAGGGTGCAGTCCCCATCCCTGAACATTTGCACCTTGGCAAACCAAGGTGTCAGAGCAACGTTTTGAACCTTTCTTTAGGTGCAGAATTGTGATCTAGCTGGAAAGAATCCACGTTGGATCTACAGAATAGGAAACCATGATGGTGCTGAATAAAAGGGACTTTAATTACCAAACCAGCAACAGTACCTGAATTTCCAATGTCACAAGACAAATGTTAATATGTCCGCTACTAGGAAGTGGAAATGGACCACATTACGCCTCTACCTATTTCATGATTGTGGTGGTTTTTTTAAAAACAATGCAGAAATAACAGTGCTGCATACAGTGCTGAATGTCATTGCCTTTAAAAAAAAACCAGCCAGCCACCAAAGGTAAAGAGGGAAGGGAGGAAGAAATCTGGGAAGCCATTCAGGAACTGAGAGATGCTTATCAAAGAATTAATTCGTTAATCAACACGGCTCTCTTGGCAATAATCTGATCACAGTGCCCAAATACCCACAAAGACCTAAGAAAGTACCTGCTACTCACGACATACCTGGTAGTCATGGCACTTAAACAAGAGCAGGAAAAGTACCTACACAAGCAAACAGCCAGCCTATAAACTGAGACCAAACTAGTTAAGACACCTTAAAAACAAAATGCGTCACAAACCACTGAAGAGAATTCAAAGGAAAATAACAAATCCTTCCAACCCTAGGCCTCTCCTACCAGGAGGAAGGAAGCTGAGCGCTTCACTCAAACATGAGTCAGGATGTTTATTATTGAACTAAACAGGTAAAGTTCAGAGCTCTAAGATACAGAACATAAGGTGACCTCATCTGGCCATCCTTTCTATCCTTTCACCGGGTGTAAATTTTGCACATGCTACTTCAGTAAGACACATGAAGAGTTGGGACTCAGTCCCACTGCTGTACATGTGGCCCGGGCACCGAATGTTCGCTTCACTCATTAGGGGTGAGCAACAGAGGATGCTCTTTGCAGATGGTCAGAGCTCTGCAATCACAAGCATTTATGACAAGGCTTTTGCTCTAAAACCTCCATTTGTGGCAAGTTTTTGCATACGCTTGTCAGGTTCAGACACATACATAATGAAGAGGCGCCTAATGTGCACATTTCTAAGTGCACTACATACCCCTGAGGCACAGCACAGAAGGGCCTTTCATTCATATGACTCTGCTTTACTGCTCTAGCAGAGAGAGATAATTTTTAATGACTCTACTGATTAATACACCAGACTAAAGTGGGAAAAAAAAAAAAAAAGTAGAGAGGGGCAGAGATGAAGCCTTTAAGGGAATGGCTCACAGCAGTCAGAGACATCTGTTTATTGAAGATGCAGATAAGGGGACCAGGACTCAAATTTTGCATGTCTATGCTCAGTTCCAAGCCACCAATCTTGCTCATTCAAGCTCATCAGTTCTGTACTCAGATTTTGAAAGAAATAGCAAAGCAACAGAAGTGGAAGCACAGTACAGCTCACATTTACCTGAAAAGACATGCAGCCTAAGTTTATGCACAGGACTTGCATTGACTTCAGTATGCTTTCAGAAGTCCCTTAAAGGTATAAACCAAGAAGAAATCTACAAGACTTGGTCTTCTCACCATCAGTGTGTAAAAGTATAATGCTAAGTTGCTTAGAGAGCCTATAAAAGAAAACCATCTTCTATAAGCAATTTCAGATTTGAGTTTTAGTCACCGAATTAAGAATAATTCAGGTGCAACTCAAACGTCTGATCTCAATAAGAAACAGAGACATAATTCAGAGTTCCTCTGTTCACACGATGTCACCCACTATTTTAATAGCCATTTAAATATACAAGCATTATTTCCCAGCACCTCTGCAGCACAGGGGATTATTTCTTCTCCCTTCATTTTATGGATAGGCAGCAGCACTTAATGGGACAGATGTCTAGGAGGGCCAAGCACTAATCCTCAAACTTCCCATCTGAAATTTATCCCTTATGCGCAAGACCACTTTCCTCATAGAAGTTTGCTTATTTTGCTAATATCTATAACACAGCTGCCGCGCTTCAGCTGCTCCAGCATCATACTGGTTTTGTGACATCTGAACATCAGAAGCAAAGCAAAACAAGTCATCTGATGCTGCTGCTTCGTCGCCCTTTCCATTTTTAAACTATATTGAACTGTATCCCAAGGACTGAAATCATGATAGCCTACGTAACACTAAGTAATAACCCAGAAAGCTAAGTGCTTCTCTTCAAACCACCCTCTCAACACACAGAGCTGAAAAATTTGAGAAAACTGAGACCATCACTGTAGATGTGCAGCTGTAAAGCTTCATAACTAGTCAAAACTGTAGGTTTACTTCGCTATTCCCTCAGCCATACCATCTTGGAACTACTGCCCTTCTAAAGGAACAGAGAAAACAGTTCCTAGTTTATAAAGACAGATCTTTCTGTAGCCTCTAGCTCTGCCATCAAGATCCTTCTGATTAGATACAAAGGGTATTCCCTTTAAATAAATATAATGCCTCAAGTTGTACGAAAACAGTGCAGTATTTGCCTACGACAAATGCCTTCAGTAGAACAAGAGCAAAGGAAAGGCATTTAACAGACCTTCCTTGACTAAGGAGCATAAGGATTTGCATACAATAGACTTTTTGTGACACAAAAACGCTGTCATTACCACTTGTTTGTTCCATGGTCGTGGGAAAAACAGAACCTGGCCAAAGAGCTCAATATAAGCAGGATTGTATGTGATACCATACAAGCCCACTTTAATTTTAAAAGACCAATAGCTACAGAACAGGATACAAGCTGTCAACCCCAAAGGAGATGCTTAAGCATATACAAGTTTGAAGTCCTTTAGTTTAAAACCTGTGGTGAACAAGCCCTGTGTTGATAGAAAAGAGCTTTTAGACCAACAGCTTGACCGCATTTTGAGGATAAAACCTGCACAGTGAGTTTCCAGAGTGTTACAAATTCTGACTTCCAAGTCACACTCTAGAAAACAGTCAAATGGACAAAGCGTAATTTAGGTTGTGGCTCAAGGACCAAGCTCAAGGACCCACAGCCTCACTTAAAGCAGGATTACTTTTTCTTTTAACCATTATTTACCTTTTCCTGAAATAGCGTCTTTTAAAAAGGTAGGTCTGCTTGAGTGCTTCTGCTTACAAGCACAAAAAAGCTTTAGCACCTGAAGAGTCCTGCATAGGTTTAAACCAGCTCTGTAGCCTGAAACCATTACCGGATACAACACTGCAGTGAAAACACGGTGGTGTGACCCTCTAACTCTAATGAAACCACCAGAAGTCTTCTTATCCCTACAGTCCTGGACAGTAACATTTGAGTAGATCTGAGCTTCTCGGACTGAAAAGAAGTCTTTCCTTCACATCTGTTCATTAGTAATTCAACAAAATAAGTAAGAACCAGACAGCATTCAGAAGTACATCCAAGGTTAACAAACCCATCAACCCACAACACCTAAAATCAATAGTAGGGACAGGGAACCCTAAAAATAACAAATTGATTTGATCTCACCACAAAATGGAAGGCTATTCCTGGAAGCTTACTACCTAGTCCACAAGAGTGCAAAAGACTTAAATCCAAAATATAGGGACAAGAAGTTATTAATTTCTGTTACTTTTCTGCCTGACAACTATAGAGTATACTATAACAAAAGTTAAATCAAGTACTTACAGGGTCTCTCAGCTCTTCATTGTCTCGAGTTGACGTTCGAGGTATTTTCACCGGGATTTCATCTCCACATTCAGTGTCTGAAGCATTTGGAGACTCTGCTAAATCAAGGAACTCATCTCTCTTGTGACCTCTGAACCTTATTTTGTCCAACTTCTTTAGCATGTTCAGCACTGCACTTTTCTGCTTTACCTTAACATGACGGTTGGAGTCTCTGCAAGAAACAAAACACCAAAAGTGCTTTAGAAAGTTTGGAATAAACCTAAATACGTGCATGCTAATCGCTAACTACTTCTAACCATCTTTCAAGGGCCCTCCTGCTGTTGGAGGAAAAACATGCTGAAGATTAGCTTTTTAACGGGCATTTTTTTCCCCGCAGCGTAACAGATGCATGGTTTGGTTTACCGGAGTTGATGATTTACCATCTTCCCACACTGTTCCTCATGGCTATTTTTAAAGCAAGTCAGAATGGGCACAAGTTAACTCAACCTGCATGCCAAAGAAAGATTAGGAATTCAGTTCCTAACAGGTTACATGAAATAAAAGTTTAGCTGGTAAGTTCACATTCTTCAGCTTGCTGATACTTCTAATCAAAGACATGAAAATCCACTAAGCTTCAGAACCCATCTTTAAATTCCCAGAAAAAATGGAGCAAGAAGTGATCGTATCTCCCTCCTGCTTCATGTTAAGAAAATGAAGTACTAACGGTTTATTGAAGAAAGCCACCAGACGGACTCATGCAGAACATCCCACCAAAAACTAGAGACTGTTGAAATTGACCATACACTGCATTCAAACACACTGCCAAGATCTTTAAAATCACCACTACTGATACTCTTTTTTTACTTTTTGCTAGATTTCTATTACTCCCTTTGAGATGCAAAGGAAAAAACACTTTATTAGTGATGCTTTTGCTCCCCCCCCCCCCAACTAGCATGACCAAAACTTTACTGGAAGAGAAACATCACAACCAGTATTCTTGCAGAATGTGCAGGTGCCATAGAATCAGGAGGAATGAGAAATGCCCAGGAAATTTTACTTCCAGAGACAGTATTTGACATAAGCAATATTTAAATTACAAATCATAAATCGTACTGGGAGAAGTACTTTGCTTTTTAAGAGTCAAGAGAAAAAAAGCTTAATGCATGTAAACTCATTGTAATGGTAGCTTTCCAAGACTCTGCACAGTATCATTTTTGATTTAAACTAAGCCTGCCAAATCTGCCCAATTCAATGCTCTACACGTATCACACTGTACCAAAAGGTCCCAAGCTCCACCTTTTGGAAAAAATTTTAAAAAATAAAATTAGTTCCTTGGTTCCTTACTCCAGCAAGGTACTGCACTATCAGTTCGTAACAAACCAGCCAAAATTTTCTCTCCTATAAACTCTGTTCCTCAGGCTCAGAGCGTTCCATTTGTGTGGTGGCACAATGCTCTCCCTAATGGACTTCTGCAGGGCTAAAAATTTATTTTGAGGCATTTATTCCTGCTACTAATGCTTTTTTTCTCCCATGGTCAACATTGCCCTTCTCTTCATTAAAAAACATGCTTAGCTTCATGGCACTTCATCCCAGGCACTGGTGTGAGATGAAAAAACAAAGGCAGACCTAGGCATGTGTCACTTCAGGCGTATAAATAGAGAGCAAGAAAGAAGAGCCTTTTGCCTCTGGCTCCCACAGCCTTTGCACTTGAGGCAATTCTCACCTCCAGCAGAGCTCTTTGTCTTTCCCTGGAGATTCTCCGCTTACCCTAACACTTTGGCAGTGACTAATCACACCGAGTTTAAACCAGATCGTTCCCTTCGAAATCTGCCCTAGTTGGCACCTCTGCCAAGGTTTATCAGCACCCTTCACTTAAACACAGAAGTTTGAAACTAATATAAATCCCCTATAGTGCAGCTGACAAAAAAAAAAAAAAAAAAAAAAAAAAAACACCACCAAACAAGAAACCCCCAAACTCTTCCTTTATCAGAGATGCTGAAAGTTGCAGCCCTGTGTTTCATATTTTGCTTAAAGAGAATCACTTGTGGTAGCTCACACCAAGGTTATTTTCTATGAACAGCTTTTCTTTGAAATTGTATTACTTGTCAAAGCTAAGTCTAAAATAGAAACACTTCTTGCTCATTCATTGACTATTTGATGAAGAAACTTGTCAGCTATCACATCCAGAAATATCTCTAGGCCCTACTATTAATAGCAACTAGAGAACAAATGCTATCAGGGAAGTTTAAACCTCTGATAAGCGCTGGCACAGTTGTAGCATGCTTCCGTCCATCTCAAAGATCTCCATCTATGTTCAACCAGTTTTACATACCATGTAAATCAGCCCTGCAGCAAAGCAAAGCAGTTGTAAACCAAACCCCGTTTCTTCATCATCCACTCTGCCACTGCTAACCATATAGCTATATGAAGAAAATATTAAGAATGGTAGAAGTGCTATCCCTTTTCTGGCCAGTATTCATCAGCCCACACCAGCAGAGGACAAACATGCATCCCAGGCCTTCTCCATCTCTCTTATGTACAGAGCAGTTAACTCAAGGCTGCAGACCAGCATTGCTGTCCTGGGCAGAATCAGGAGTCCCCAGCATTCTCCTGTTAAAGCCACGTTTGTCCACTGCTCCCAATACCAGGGCTGGATCCGGTCCTCTTTTTATAGCCTGGTACATACAGCACTTCAATGCGCAATGATCCCAGATCAGTTTTCCCCTTAGAATGGATTGACATTCAGTTACCTGACAAAAGAAGGTAGAAGCAACACGAACATGTCAAGACAAAGTAAACTCCAACTCTACTCTTCAAGCTTTGCCTTCAGGAAATGAAAAGTGAAAGACCCAGGAGGCCTGTGAAAAGGCCCAGCAGTGTATCTGCTTGGGGTGGGACACCATCTGGGAACACCAAGCCCTAAACTCCAGCCTTGTCCTAGGACTGTTCACATATTTTAGCCTTAGTCACAGAATAACCAGGCCAAGAGATGGACCCATGAACACATTTATGGTATTTTTTACTAGTAAAACTGATCTGTCTACTCACATGTGTGGACCACCAGGTCTTTTAACACAAACCTTTCTTTAGAACACCAACAGATCACTTCACTGAACAGAGTCAGCTTAAATACTCTAACACAAACAAAAAGATATGTCATCAGTGCAAGGATTTTTTAAAATATCATTCTGAAGGTTGACCATTAAGAGAGGAAATATTAAAGAATCATGTTCCTAGGCATTTTTAAGTGCTTTAAGTACAAGACGCTGTTATACAAAAATACCTTCTCAGTTATAATTTAAAAGTAATAAGATCATTTCATCTAAAAATTGTTTTGAGTGCACCAGGCTCCCAGATTGCTTGCAGTTACATTAGATTAACCTAAGCAAAAACCTGAACTTCCCAACAAGCTCCGATAGAAACTCATTATTCGGCCTCCAGCCAAATGCACGATCTAAGACAGGCTTTTTATGTCAGCAGCCTGTTCTTGCAACCAGCAACTTTTTTTTTTAGATAAAGATCAATAAATATGGTGACATTTCAGCAGTTTCAAGCTCACTTAAAAAAACAAAAAGGCAGCTTTCTCAGAGACTTTATATTTCAAGTGGCTTGGGTCAAATTTAGATAAGCTTGAAGAAGCTTTTGTAAAACATATAACCGGAATCTTACCTAACATTAGGTTTATTGTAAAATACAGTAAATAAATATCAAAGCCACTTGCTTTACCAATATTCAACCCCTCACCCTCTCCCATCTACATCCTTTTTCAGCTCTATGTTTCAGGCTGTTCCTAGTAACCCTCCATACAGCAACACTAAAGCCAACATGAAGTTTTGCACATGCAGAGCTCAGAGTGTGAATGTAGACCCACATCTGCTTTCAAATTATCCATAAGCAAGTATTATGAAATTATAATAAAAATACAACTTTAGCTACATGCGTCGTAAATGCTCTCATACATGTGACAATAATTGTTTTCACTACCATACAACAAGCAAGCTATAAATTAAGAACTGACTGGTATCATGCTTGCAAATTTTTAACTTGAGCAAAATAAAATCAAATACATCCTTACCAATCAAGTTTATTTCTGCAAACAAACACTCTACCATTAATGCAAGCAACAGAAGGTCTTTTCCACATTCATTGCTGTAACAGAAAGTGCTGCAGAGCGCAGCATGGCAGATGCTGACTCTGCAAAACTGATTTAAGTCCCCCCCTTTGTTGTACCTCAGACAGATCTAATAGCACTGGCAGACCCTCTGTTGTAATATAGTAAGGATATCTCACATTAACATGCTTACAAACAAGGCTATTCAGGCACCCAGGTTTTTAAGAAGGTGTTTTTTACTTCTCTTGTTGCAATAGCAGAGGTCAAACAAGCAAAAGTCCCAAACTATCTTGTAAAAACCAAGGCAACAATTTATACATACAGGGCTTGATTAGTGAGAAAGGTCTACTATTTTCCACACTTAAAAATCCCCAAACTAAAATCATCCTTAGAGTTTGGTGTCCTGGTTTTTCCTTTTATTTTTTTTTTAATTGCCATTAATATCTAGTTGCTAAAAGCAATTCATTCCAGGCTGAAGGATTCTTTTACAGAGGGACAGAGAAGAGATTACATGAAAACCCTCAACTAAACCCCAAATAACTGTCAGACATTCAGTTGAAACAAATATATCAATACCCAAAACCCCAAAACAACATATGCACGCATTCTAAACTTATGCTAAGTACAGAAAAATCAGGCTTGGGATGCAGAAGGAAGGAAGGAACTCCAGAAAGGGCAGCACTCAGTGCACGGCTGCTGTCTGAAATCCACCTTAGCTTGCCCCAGGGTCTCCTGCAAATGGCTTATAGCTTTTGGTCTTCTATTGTTACACCTGATTTCTACACGAGAATATGCTGAAGTGGAGTATGTGGCCTGGTCGACTGAGCAGAGATGGAACAGTGAAATCTTCATGTGTCCTTTGTCAGGGAAAGGACACTGCTTCTCAGCACAGCGATTCAGTTTTCCTTGGCTGTTAACAAAACGCAAACCCAATGCACAAAGTCAAAGAGCATTGCCTCAGCAAGTGTTCATCTGGAGCCTGGAGGAAAACCAAACAACTTAAAAAAACCACTAAGGCATCATGGATTAATTTCATCTCAGGTCAGAAAGGCCACAGAAGACCACAACACAGCAAAGTAACCTCTAAAACATGTGTTCCTTTTGCTAGAAAAATAGCATTTCAGAAAGCTGAAGACAACACTGGATTTGAAGCAAATCTAGCACCCCCTGAGCTCTCACCTTTACACCTCATCTCCCGCACATTCTCCTTTCAATCTCAAAATGTCTTCCTGCAGAAATCCGAGGTCAGAGCTCTGGTATGCAAGAAAAGCCGAGATGTGCGTGGATGAATAAATACAGACACAGTGTCAACACTGGGACGTTTTGGTCTTATCATGAGGGAGGGACATGCAATTTGAGGGAGTGGAAATTATCAGGACTACGTTAAGTATTCATTACTTCTTCAAGGAAATGCTCCTGCGTATTATCCTGAGGGAGTCGCCAGAAGAGCAGGAACACAAGATACACTCAGGCCATCCACATACCAACCGATAGCAAAAACAAAATTGGCATGGTGTTTTCTGGGTATGCCTAACTACAACTGAACACCACAGTGAGAACATCTAAGTCTACAACAGATTCACAGTCCAGCCCTACATACTGCTCTGTGCAAAAAGTTCCCTCTTGCAACATAATTTCCCCCCTAGTTTCTCATTTTAATGGGCAGAATCTCATCTCAAGCCACTGTCTGAACATTTTGTACTTATTAATATTTAAGAAACTAAGCAGGGAAAGATCAACTGACTGTACTTGAGAGCTCCTTGTCTGCTCAGCTTTTCTTTCCCTTGCGTACACGCTTCTCCCAGTTTGCTCTCCAGAAGGCTCACACCTGCGAAGAAAGCCAGACCTTACCTGCAGCATCTCTTCTTGAGCAACATGGAGTGGTTTTGTATAGATGAAGTTGGCACTTTTGCAGAAAACCTTATGTTTAAGCTCAACTCAACAAGATGCTTAAACATGCAGAAAGGGCACAAAACTCACTCAGTGCAGCCCTTTCATGAACGTTGTCAGACTTGTAGCACCCAAGACTCAGAAGCTGTGGATGCCCCATCCCTGGAAGTGTTTAAGGCCAGGCTGGATGGGGCTTTGAGCATCCTGCTTTAGTGGGAGGTGTCCCTACCCATGGCAGGGGGCTGGAACTTGATGATCTTTAAGGTCCCTTCCAACTCTAAACATTCTGTGATTCTATGAATATGTTAAGATCTCTGTATAGAATGACATCATCATTTCCTGTTGGAAAGCAAGAAATGGCAATAGTTTGGACCAGTCCAACTGGATATTTGGCCAAGACCAGCTTATACACACTCTCCAAAAGTTACCAGCATTGTGCAAGCACCCTCAATTTCCAGTGTCAACAAGCACGCAGAGCTTGACCTTCAAAGCTGAGCTCTCCCCACATTCACCCTGTCACGGGTTCATCCTGAAATTAGTCACTGCCTTTGCGTCACAGTCTGCTAAAATCTTCCTCAAATTACATCACCTGTGGCCCCGGGGTCATAATGTGATGTAATACATATAGAGACTGAACTGCTCTCTGGTTGTGAGTAACACCTGCAGGAAGCTCCCAACCCTTCCAGGGTCAGGGGTCCTTAAAACTCTAGGGATAGACTAGACTATACAGGGATAAACTAAGGAGATAGACTTTGTTGAAGTTTTTTGCATGAGAGATTAAGTTGTCAGACAGGTAACCTATGGTGTGGAGAAATATTATGTTTAGTAATTCAGGTTTGTTTTTCCTTTGAGCTAAAGGTAAATGAACAAAAAAAATCCTACCAGAATCTTCTCCTTTGTGTTATGTATTGCTGGCAGAAGCAACACTCCATTAACACAGGTCGGAAACGAGCAGGAAGTTGTACTTCAGTGTTGCAGGCTTAATTAGATGCAGCTATTAATTAAGCATCAACTCTGAAACAATTTAAATTATCCACTCACTGGAGGGAGGTGGGGAGAGGAAAATAAGGTGTAAAGCTTTGTAACATGCACTATGGTAAAATGCAGGGACTGTAGACAGAAGTTCAACATACCAATCTTGACTGCCGGTGGTGGGGTTGTCACAGCAACCATAATGCAGCTTCATGAATATGCATTACGCTAAAATCTATTTTCTTCCCCAAAAAGAGACTCGCATGTCATTCAGCGCACAACGTGAAGCTGCCTGGAAGATGAATCGGGGTTGTACAATGGAAGTGACTTGTCTTCAAACCCTTCAGCTCAGCTGCCAAAGGCAGGAGGGGTTGGGGGAAGAGGGCAGGCACAGAACATGGCTTTTGGGGCTGTAGGATTCTCTTCTGTACCTGCCTCAGCCAGAGGGTATTTCAGACACATTTGACAAACATTTTAAGGCAGAGGTTCCCAAAATGAGCTGCTCAGTCCCTACAAAGTTTCAGGCCTATGCAAGGCATCAGCCTTAGTTCCTCAACCACCTGGGGACAGGTTCTTCAGCAAGCCATAGGAGGTGGCACCTCCAAGGAAGGACAGAGAAGGGAGAGCTGCTGAGGACAATGTCCCGGACAGCAGAAAGCAGGGGGCCTTGGCTTGATCATCACTGGAAAATCGTGGGTGGAGTGGCTCACAAAAAAAACCCTAAACCACACACATGTACCTATACAGGTCACACACCGATGTGCCAAGAAAGAAATTGAGGGCAGTGACTGTGGGAGTTGTACTTTGTACTTAATCCCACTCTTAGCATCACACTGGAAACATCACACCTCCAAAAACACACCCCTTCTGCAAATGTGTTTACAACCAACACACCCCTGTTTCTCTCTCATCACAAAACCTGAAATTACCAAGCTTTGTTAAATTAATTCCTCTGTAAACTGGTAAACTGGACATTTTAACCCCCAAAGCATGAAGATAAAGCTCATTTTTTCCTCAAGACATTTGTGTGGAGAGGAAAAAAAAAAAACCAAACCAAACTTCAAACATTTCCTATGTCATCTGAAGAGCAGCACCAAAAACCCTGCAAGAAAATGACTCTGCCTGGATTGAGGAGCTCGAGCAGGACACAGGGATTGGATTAGCCATCAGTTCAAGACACAGGACAGCAGGTGGTTGCTCAGCCAGCTGCTCTGCCTGGCAGAAATCCTGTGAAAGGGGTAGCTTATTGTGACAGTAATAAAAGCCTATCACCCTCCAGGTGAAACCTTCCCTTGCCGGTCACCCTCACCATCCCCATTCCCCCTGCTGCACACCCATCTCGATCCCAGAGAGCCCAGACAAGCCTGAAGCCCACTTGATCACAGGCTGACACCAAAGGGAGCAACCCAGTTCATTTCTTCCCATTTCATTTATGTCATTTGACCACTCAGGCAATTTATCAGCTCACTGCTGATACAACTAATTTTTGTCTTTGTTTTCTGGCAAGGGCAGCCCGGTTGGAGCAGACAGCTATGGAGCCTCACTTGTGGTTGCACAAGTTATTAAAGCTGTCATGCCTCCTGCACAGAAAATGTCTCCAATCATGGGCAAATGGAGAAAGTATCCTTTTACAGCAGTCACCTGCACTTAAATCAGGTTAAATGACTGCAAAGCCTCACCCTGAAGACAGTGTTTATGAAGCTGCCATGAGGCACATTTCAGAAATCAGTCCCACATGAGAGCTACAATCCCTCCTCTGAAGGGTGGGGGAAGAGCCTGCCACAGCTCAGCATTGATGAAAGGCTTTTTTTCTGCTTCCTCACTCTAAATTTTGTCAACTAGTCAGGGAAGCAGAGAGCAAAAACAGGAAGACGAACATCGCCAGCTCAGCAAGAGTCTCCCCATTCCATAAGGCTCAAGCAGCTCGGGTCTGGCTGGTCTTCAGCCAAGTAAGAAGCCAGGGCTCAGGGGGAACATGGCCATAAGTGAACACAACTCCTGCCTATAAAAACAGAGCCACGGGGGTGATAGATGGATGGGACACGACTAACATGGGGTAAGATTAGGCTATCACTGCATGGATCTCCTCTTCCACTGTTCGAATGGAAGTGTAAGAAGCCCAGGCTGGCATAGCACTCAGAATTAAGTTGGCCTTTTACCATCCACTTTAAAATAAACATTTAAAGTCAGAAGTGCACGTACTAGCATGGAACAACTTATTCAGAGCAATAAGTATGTTATGGAAGGTGATCACTAAACTGTTTAGAAAGTGTAAGCCCTGCCAGCCCTGAAGAAGAATTTTAATTGTATCCTTTCAAGTAAAAAAAAAAGGCAAGTTACTGAGACCAATGCAGTTATATCTGTTCAATGCTGACTGCATTTTTTTTTTTACAGTATCAATTGCATGTTCATCATCTTTGGATGATAAAAACAGATAAATCAGAGAATGGGGGTACTGCTAAAAAANNNGGTAGTGCTAAAAAAAAAAAAAAAAGACACTGTGGAACCAAACCATAACCTAGGCTTAGAGAAAGACATGCTGAGAACAGCCTTCCAAGGTCTGCGCAGAATGGCTTGGACCTAGCAGGTAGTTCTTGAAGAGGTCTCTCATTTGCTCCAGGTGACTGCTCGTAGCTCACCCATCAATCTTCAGAAGCAGAACAAAGGTATAAAACATGGTCTAGTTTTAAAGAAAGACTGAATATTCCTTTTTATAAACAAAGATTTCACCTTGCAATTCACTGGGAAAAAGGGAAGAGGTACACATTTGCAGCAGGATGCTACTCACAGCTAACAACTTGTAGCCTAACTAACCTCTGCTGACCTCCATGCAGTACATGGACCTCCACTGAGCATAGCAACCATGCAATCTGTTGCAGAAAAAAAAGCCTGACCCACCCCTTAACAACAAACATCTACACTTCACACATGCCACAGTGCCAACCTACCAATACATCATAGTTTCACTTATGGCATAACCATACAAAAGGCTCCATCTCTGGAGGTGTTCAAAGCCAGACTGGATGGGTCTTTGAGCAACCACATCTAGTGGGAGGTGTCCCTGTCCATGGCAGAGAGGCTGGAACTAGATGATCATTAAGGTCACTTCCAACCCAAACCATTCTATGATTCTATAAGGAGTTATTAAAGCTACCAGTCAAAAACCACAAACCTACAACCACTGTGTTTACACATGCAATGATAAAATGAACTCCCCTACTTTTTTGTTCACAAGGCAACTACAGATAGGTCCACATTCATAGTCCCAACATCATTCAGCTATTGGGGCACTTCACTGAGAACAGGGCCAGAATACAGCAGGATGGTCTAGCTCAATTAGGCTTCCCTCAGTTTAGGCAGACAATTCAGCAGAAGCCAACAGCAACAGATCTGTAAGCAAGTAAAAGGGTTATCAAGAAATCACCTAGATGCGAGTTTTCAGAGGACGATCCCCAGGATGCAGTGGTTTTGTGTATGACACTTTATAACCTACTTCTACAAGCTTTAACTATTCTACTGCTGATTTGAGAATCCATTATAGCTCAAAAATACCTATGTTGCAAAAATAAGCCACATAAAAATACAGATAGGTGTTTGAGACATCCCTCATCAATTTCTGTCATCAGCACAGTCAGTGGAATTGCACCTTTTACCAAACACCAGTAGCTCTCCAACTGCCATAAAAATAATTTTAATAAATCAAATTTTTTTTATTTTTCCCCTCATGAAGAAATTCAACATCTCTAGTGTATGAAGAACTACAAAGACATAGATAGCACCTACCAAATTACAATCACCACTATAATTAAGAACCTTTAATTTCCTTCCTATATACTGGTCTTGAGCTTATAAAGAATGTCTATAATCCCCAAATCCTACATTTCCACACGAGAAGTCATTCTGCTGCTTATTCTGCTTCTTCTCCCTTCCTCCCAATAAAAACCTGAAAATGCTCCTGAAGTTGTTGCTACAGGCACAGAAGGCATAAGGCAGGAAAAAAATAATAATAAAATTATGTGGATTACAGAAGTCTGTAGTGTTGCAATTCCTCATCACGTCAGCTTCTAAATGAAGGGATGTGGAGGATTGCATAAAAATTTGCATAGATAATACATAAAAGGACACTGTGTGAAAGGCTGTGAATCTGCACAACACACCAAGAAAGGATTTATCCAAATTACATGAAGAAATAATGGAGAAACTGCAAGTTTCATACAGTAAGTCTGGCTTCAGACATCAGCTTCACTTCTGGCAGCGTCTGTACTACACAGCCACTTGTAAAAGCCATGTAAAGTATTCCTTGAAATCTTATCACAGAGTGAAAAAACTCAAGGTCAAGCTCCCACCAGACAGCCAGAAATGTGAAGAGCAGCTCTGCTGGAAAGCGGCACTCTGGAAAAGAGCCTCCTCCATTCCCACCCACACAGATTGTCAAAGGATGCGAGGGATATTTTTCTCCATGTAGCAGAGTTTGGAAACAGCAGAGGAAGTTGTGTGACACAAGAAAGCACCAAACTTGTCCTCTAGGTATCACAGACCTCTCCTCCATTTCCTCAGAGTGCAGATCTTTACGTAAGCCTATCTGCACTGCTGGCACATTTGCTATAAACAGGACTGAATCACAGTACCCAAAAGACAGTTTTGATTTCTGAACTGCAATTATGTGTTTAAACTATTTGGCTATTTAACAGAGTGAAATGGCAGGCTTTGGGTTGAAAGGCCCTTCTCGTTAAGGTGATCTTCCTTAGAGGAACAAACAGAATCACACAATCATCATGGTTGGAAAGGACCTCCTGAGATCACCAAGTCCAACAATCTCGGCCACTAGAGCATGCCCTGAAGTGCCACATCTACACATTTCTTAAATACCTCCAGGCAGGGTGACTCAACCACCTCCCTGGGCAGGCTGTTCCAGTGCCTGACCACTCTTTGAGTAAAGTAATTCTTCTTAATATCCAATCTGAACCTCCCCTGCCACAAATTCAGACCATTTCCTCTGGTCCTGTCATTGACTTAAGAGAAAAGGCCAACGTCCATTTCTCTACAACCCTGTTTCAGGTAGTTGTAGAGGGCAATGAGGTCTCCCCTCGGCCTCCTCCAAATTAAACATGCTCAGTTCCTTCAGCCTCTCCTCACAGGACTTGTTCTCTAGACCCTTCACCAGCTTGGTGGCTCTCCATTTGACACAATCCAGCACTTCAATGTCCTTCTTGTAGTGTGGAGCCCAGAACTGCTCTACTCCCTCACATTTCAAACTGCATCATTCCTTCAGGAGGCAAATTACCTGCTCTTTGTCTCCATGTTTACAACGGGAATCCTGAATTAAAAAAAAAAAAATAAAACCAAATCACCAACAAAAAACCCCAACGACCAAACCCAATCTACAGGTATAGCCACACCAAGCAGCAGAGTAGCCAACCCTATGAGACACTGGAGGGGCCATAGGGAGTATAATCACCAACCTACACATTAACTCTTTTGTTCAGTAAACTGCCTGAGTATTCTGCCATAACTGCAAACCTTTTGTTTCACATGTTTCACATGTTTTGCTGTTTGGGACAGCAAAAATAAGTGGAAATCTTTGTTGTTAAGGCCGATTCCCCCAAGAGGCACATGTGGCCTGTGCATCCCCTCCACCCTCTTTCTCAGTAATACTATCCACTACTGTTAAAAATGCCAATTTTGGTGATACCTCTAACTAGTATAAATATAGGGCACAAGACAGACACCAGTCCAGAAAAAGGCTGCCACACACATTCAGTAGTTGTGACTAGTTAAATAGGCAGCTGATGGAAAAGTATATACATGAGGCTTAGCAGAGGTTGTCCCCTCAGCCCACCAGCAGTTACAGATAGGGGACAACAGCATGGATCTATGCTGGGAAGTAGAATAACCTCAGCAAGAATGATGGAGCCCGCAAGTCAGACACTTATAGGGAAATACAGGGGAGGGAAAGAAAATTAAAAATAAAAAAGGACATTACTCCAGTTAAGTTTCCCACGCATTCTTGTGTTTTCTCCCAAATTTTATTAGTTTGTGACACTAATTTCATTCTGCAAACAAACCCAAAATAACTCATCACTCAAAACACTCAACACTGCCCCAAATGAACTCTGGCCAGCAACAGTAACCCACTCATCTCCAGACTGAGCAGCTCGGCTGCTCATCTCTGGCAGCCCGAGGTGCCTGGCTGCATGGTGGCAGACAGGGGAACGAGGAATGATGGGGATACACAGACATGTTCTATGGGAAGTTTTGAGGTTTCCTTGAAGCACGTGTGGAGTTGAGGAAAACTAAACAAGGAATTGCACAATTTCAGGAAAACACAGAAATGATGTGTTACCTAAGTCTGTAAAGAAGATACAAAGCCTCTTCCTAACAGGGAAACAGCCAGCTGGGGCTATTATCATAAATTAGCCTAGCTCGTACTAATTTGGCCATATTTGTAGGAAATTAACATTTTAATGGTGCTTGTTATATCATATTGCCTCATAACTGCAGATGACAGAAAAATTATACACAGGAGTTAACAACTGCATTTTTGAAGCTGCTTGAAACAACTGGAACAAGGTATCTTAAAGCAACTCTTTAAATGAACCAGGGCACATCAACATACCCAGCTCCTTTCCTCTACTGAGCATCACCAGTTTCGTGCTAAATGACATTTCTCCCAGGAGACACCAGCTCCTCTCTTGATACAGCTCTACTAGCAAGGTTTCCACCTTGTTTCAACAATAGATGTACTGGACACAAGGAAGAAGCAGGAAAAAGCCTCTCTGCCAGTTTGAGTTTTTGATGACAAACCTATGAATCCAATGGTGTTTGCGTTTAATGGATCCACTCTTCAGTTTATTAACCCAGCCTGTACAAGCACTCTGATCTGCCATACTTTTTGCATGCTCTATTTCAAAACAAAGTATTTTCTCATCTCAAGATGTCACAAATACACCTCGAAGCCTGTCAGGCTGCTAAAATGATACAAACCCAATGACAGTAAATAGCTACTTGGCACATCGCTGAGCCTTCAAACTTGAAATAGATTTAAATCAGCACAATGATAGCAAGACCGAGAGTTTAGTAACCAAGTGAGGAAACCAAGGGAGAAGAAATAAGATTATTTCAGTCATCATCTCAATCAGACCAAGCAACTTAAAAGCCTACAGGACGGCATTTACATCTGTCTGTAAGACTGGGATGAGAGCCAGAACTACACTACTTGACCTGACAGGTTTATTTATGCCATAGTGACACTTCAGTTAGTAATGATAAAGGTCCAAAGGTCAAAGAACTTTAAGAAAGGCCATATACACAGAGTACAGCCCTCTGAACAGTTATGGTTGGGGTGGAGAAGGAAGTGGCAGGAGTGTTATTCCTTGCACGCAACCACCTGCCCCACAAGCCACCATAAAACCACTTCAGCTCTATCCATTTCAAAGCTCCTGAAGTTCACAAAGGAGATTACTGTAGAGATCCTACCCTTTATTGCCCATTCACTACTAAGAAGCTGTTTGTTTTTCCAAGTCAGATCCAGAGCGAGCATCTCATGGCAAAACTGAGAGGCCACGTCACCAGCTGAAGCCCAGACACCACCCACAGACCTCCAAAAGACCTCCCAAAAACTCCCTGAAAAATCTGGGGGAAGGAGTAGAAACAAAGGCAGAACACAACATTTTTGACACTTATGTCAGTCGCTTAACAAGGACTTCTTCCAGCTCTAACTTATCCCAAATTACCTCATCAATATTCACACATTTAGAACTTGGAATTTTAAAAACTAAACCATGGATTCCACTTTATAGAAAGGATCCTAAAATTTTAAACTACCAATCAGGCTCAAATCCTGGTATGGGGATATCGAGCCTTTTGTTTTCACTACACAAATGCTTTAACAGATACAGTTTCTCAGTCATAGAACCTTGAAATTCTGAGACTTTTTGCATTTGTGACAGAAGATGACAGAAGAATGTTGAAGCTAGCAGCTTAACTCCCTTTAATCTCTGATTTGCTTATATAGTTGCCGTTGATGGTAAAAAAAATTATAAAAAGCATTAAATCTCATTCTTGGATGTTTAAAGGATTCCAAGAGGCTCCCATCTGTTCCCAAAAACAGAGCATCAAATTTGCTGAAAGGGGAAAAAAAAACAAAGAAAAAAAAAGAAAAAGAAAGATGACATTTTTTTATTTCTTTGTGGTAGGCAT
Source organism: Nycticryphes semicollaris (assembly GCA_013400055.1). Lineage (NCBI taxonomy): Eukaryota > Metazoa > Chordata > Aves > Charadriiformes > Rostratulidae > Nycticryphes > Nycticryphes semicollaris. The sequence continues at coordinate 74,783 of VXBJ01002921.1, forward strand.
CTGGGGCCTTCATCCAGCTGCAGAATGGATGACTAAACTTGAGCAAAGACTTGGATGGTTGTAAATGGGAGTCTGTTCTAAGCAAGACCTAAGTCATGGAAGATGAGATGACAAGAAACAGGGACAGGCTGTCTGTAGGGCGAAAAGAAAAGCTGTAAATACACAATAATGGAATAATTCTTACCCTATTGATACTCCTATCAAATGCTTCTATTAATTGGATAGTACAAGATTTTCAGAAACTAAACAGCCATTCTAACCAGGGACTGTTCTGGGTTTTTATTGCTGCACTCAACTTTGATGCCCCACAGCATATCAGAGGAGTCAGGCCTCCAAGACCTGTAATGCAACAAGCAGAATAAAACCCACATCCTGCTACAACTTCTCCTTCAGAAAAGGCAGCCACACAACCCAGAAGACATGAAAGCAAGTTTTTCTGAACGAGAAGACTGCTTTCCAGTAAGTGGAAAGGTTTCTGGGTGCCCAGGAATGACGACAACCAGTAAGATGGGAAAGCTGGGTCCGATTTGTGTATAACCAGCCCCAAGACCTCTAAGAGCTCACATGTATATAGAAAATAGTCTCTGGATTAGGTATATAAATTGACAAGGCTACAGAAAAGGTAAGACCATTTCATACTGGCATTCCTACACAAGAGTGCATACAAGAGCACATGAGGGAAGGAAGAAACTGTCTCACTTTGGGAATGACAGAACTACTGATCCTCAAGCAACCAAGTACCTTTATTTAAAGGTGTTTTCTTCAGCAGAGTGGCTACCAGGTGAGCTCTCCTTTCCACCTTGCCAAACAGAACGCTCTGCTCTACCCCACACCCCAGCGACAATACTCACATTACTCGCTATAACTGCATTTTGCAAAACACTTTTACTCTAAGAGTTGAATCTACTGGTTAATCTTTATTTAAAAAGAAAACAAAGTTTTTTTCAAAATATTATCAACTTGTAAGAAACAAAATCTGCACGCTTGGAGCTAATCTACCCCAAGAGTTGGCGTCTGGTATTTCCTCCATGGTTCAGAAACACCAGTGATGCATCCGCTTCCTAAACATGTTTCTCATCTCTCATTTCAGATAACGAGCAATCTGCAGTCAGACAGTCCAGCCCCTTCTTAGCATTTCCAGTAAGTGTATCTGCCTTTACCCACTTTTCTTCTGACTTTTGCAAGAATTAATTTTATAGCAATTGAATTGCTGAATTAAAAATAAAGCCCTGGAAAAAGCCAGCCTATGTAACACCAACGTAGGTTCAGCCAGAGCTTCTGAAAAGGGAGGAGAAAGTAAAAAATGCAAATCATCACCTTTAAAGCAAACAGACATTCTTTTGTTTTTTTGGTTCCAGTCCATGCAGCGTTTCCAAAACTCATCTGACACAATTGTACAACAGTTAAATATGCACATGAAATTTTCTGTGCAATGAGAGTGAGGTCTATTGTTCTTTCATATTAGCTCTCAGATACTATGATGAACTTTTAGCAAGCTGAGAAGAAAGCCACCTTCAGGGTAAAATAAACTGATGTAGTTTGGTTCAGACAATAAGGAATACAAACTGCACAGAAAGATTCTCCATTATTTAACACAGACAATTTGTCACCAAGAGTAGACTAGTGAGTCACAGACAATAGCTTAATGCTTAAAGCTTATCTCTAAAGAAAAAATATTTATGCAATTTCAAAGCATTAGCAACGCAACAGAAAATGAGTTTTGAATAGATCCCAGTCTCCAACCAGGATAGCTGTATTCATCCAAGTGAAATCCAGAGAGAAGACTGCACACAGCCAGGCTTGCATTCCACCAGGAAAACCAGACTGAAAATGCCAGTCATTATTTCTCATTCAAAAAGCATATGCTGTCCCTGTTCTGCTCTAACAGAGGACTGCTGAGGGCCAGAAAGCTTCAACAAGCAAATTCACCCTGCTAAACAACGTGAGCTCCACATTCCTTTTGTAAAATATCCCAAGAAATGGTATTTGTGCCTCACTTAGTTTCAATGTGTTGTAGAGGGCTAAGTGACCCAGCATTAGGGGAAATAGTCATTGGCAGAACCTTTAAAGTGGGGAAAGGTTGCTACTGGAGGAAACAGGAAGGAAGCAGAAGTAGCTTTTAAAAAAAATGTATTTGCTGTGAAAGTGCTTTCAAATAGTTTTCTGGGGAAGTCAAAACTATGCCAGTTTGGCTGGTTATTCCCATAAATGAAAGTAAAAATAAGAGCTCTTCAATGTACGTTTGCTCATCAGCCCCATGAGCAACACCACTGGGGGGGGGAAGGCAAAATCCTTCCAAACAGGACCAGACCCCTATAAAGCATCAAAAGCTTTATATTCAGGATATTTCTCTGAAACAAAACAGGGCTAGCTCCAGATAACCCGGAAGAGACCACATTTCTGCAGCGTTTTGCAAACTCTTGACATTAGTTGTAATTACTGCAAGTTTCCAGGAAGCTCTTATAGCTGAAGAAAACCTTGGGAGCACAGCACGCTGGGGCAGCTGACAGTTCTCCTAAAGCATCACTGTGTTCATCCATACGCTCCACGGCTTGTTGGGAAGGACACTCCTCACTGCACAATCCCAGGTGATCCCACAAAGCTGCAGAGACCATCCAGGGTTTCACACAAAACCAAGCTGCACCACATTTTTGCACGAAAGGTAATCTCAGACTCCCAGCAATATCTTTTGGGTTGCTTGGTAAGTCAGCCTTTGAGAGGAGTGTGACGATCTTGGATAAAAGCACTGCAGAAGGGCAAAGAATTACAAAGTTAATCAAACTGGAATAAAACCTAGCAGTGGTTTAATGCTTTGAAAAGTCAGACTACATAAAGAACATAGTTACACAGACTCCACTTATTCCCACTCCTTCTGATGACATGGTCCTTGCAAGCTGATGCAGGGCTTAGTAGTCCATGGAGCTGGTTTCTTCTGTTATCTCACGATCACTGTCCAAAGTCACCCTAATATTAGTCACAAGAGGATGCTTCAGATGTTTTGCTGCTCCCAGGTCCCACGCTTCACAGCTACCTTTGCCCCACGCAGACAGGATGGCAGCTGCTGGGAATTGAACCTCTGGGCTACATGTGGCACAAGGAAGCAGCCAGAATCTTCAAGAATGGTACATGCAGGCAACTCCCTCAGCATTACTCCCTGGCTCACAAGGGAAAAAGTGAGGAAGAGGGAAGACGAACAAAGCCCCAAACCCAAACGTGAGTTCAGAGGCAGAATCCCAGACTACAGATCATCTTGCAGCTTGATTTTCAACCAGGTAGCCAAAGTAATGTCCATCGAGGGCCATCTAAGTGCAAGAAACATCACACCAAAGGTATAGCACATTTCATCTTTGGGTGCTGAACATAGAAGAAAAAAAAAAAAGTAATAATACCCTTGTCAGGCTGGTAACAGTATCATTGACTACACATGGCCTTCAAACCACGTTTTAAGAGCTCCTTGTGTAGGAGCTTCACATTGCCGCAGCCCCATGGCTGTGACACTGCTTAAAAAAAAACAAAACTGCTGACAGTTATAAATCCACACGCCTCTCTATAGCTCTGCTACATTTCCCCAGGAATTCCAACACGCTGTTCACCTTGAAAAGTGCACCAAGTTATTTCAAAATGCAGTTACTGTGCACACCTGGGAACGCAGAGATGAGATCCAGAGAGAGGGAAAAAAAAACATGCAAACCATTTCCTGAACATTGAAGGAACGTGGAGTCTCAGGTAGCAAAACCAGTGGTGAGAAGCTGGAAGACTTTTTTCTGAAGGTAGCTCTAGAACTAAAATTCTTTTAACAAGTTCTCCTTTGCATACACATTTCTAAGTTGAAGAAGCCACTTTGCAAAATTTAAGGTAACGATAAACTTCAGGTTATGAAATAAACTCTGTTTTTGAGCTAAAGATGCTTGTGTATCCGTCACTGAAAAACCTGGCAGTAATTTTCAATCTTCAAGAACTGGTCGGTTTCCAAACCAGTGAATTTGAAGTGTGGTATATGTAAGTAACCTGATACCTGAAATGAATATTGAAGGCACAAGTGGCTTTTACAACATGGGAAAAAATGCCAAGCATTAGTAATGCCACATACTAACACAAACTGCTGACAGTCCTATCGAGAGCTCTGATAAGACAGTTTTAGCTGTTGGAAACTAATTGCACTCAGTCACTAATTGCATACGTCGGGCCAGCATGGAGTGCATGGCTTTGTTCTCTTTAATTAAGATAAGTATAGACTGTTCACGTTGTGCAGTTACTTTCAGGGGAGTACTAGGGAAATTTAAAATGCATCTTTTAACCATTTTATTTGGACATAGAGAATGCAAGCAACTACATTCTCCACATATTTTTGCCATGTTCTTTAAGAACCTTAAACATGTTCACCAACTACACACACCTAGATATACAGGAGGGGACACTCAGTGGTTAAGAAACAAGAGCATTCCCCTCCCCCCCGCCCCGAGTTTGATGAAAATCCAAAGGATAAAGTGGTATTTCATGCTTTATTCCTTTTCTTTTTCTTTTTGGTTCTCCTCTCTCCCTCTTGTCCATGAGCAACATTACATTAACAATTTTATTCTACACCTGAAGCGTTGACCTGAAAAGGAAAACCCCATACACAAATTCTGTATTTAACATCAACTACTGAGCTACAGATATGGCAAAATAAGGACGCGTCCAGACTTCACTCGGGTTAGTTTATCAGACCAGACAGATGCTCACCTTCAGGTGTGTCACAAGGGAAGCACAGTAACGTACAAAGCACCCATGGAGCAGGCAGGTCAGCCCCAACGGAGGACACCACAGCTCGGGATGGCTGCCGGGGAACCAAACCAGCCCACAGCAAGGATGCGCCCTCACCAACACAAGGAAGAATTCACCCAAAAGTGAAAAAAGCTGTTTCAGACAACAGTCCCTATGAACACACCCAAGAAACACACATACCCATGTGACTCAGCAGCTAATGATGACACTTACTAGGCATGTGCAGCCAGCAAACCTAGACATAAATCCCTAAATCACAGGTCAAAAGAGCTATCAAAGCCTGCCATTGATGGGATCAGGAAAATGCTAAAGCGTTTGGGGTTTTTTAACAAGTACTCAGAGAAGTTGCGTCAGTGACTTACAGCACCGAAGTGACCTCTCAGACCTGCATCCTAAAAAAACAACACTCAAAACTTACTTTAAAAGTGTCTTATTTTTACAGCATACTGGGAAATGGGAGGCCACAGCTGGAGTATCGTGCCCAGTTCTGGGCTCCCTAATAAAAAAGAGACATGGACATGCTACAAACAGTGCAACAAAGGGGCCACGAAGGGAACTGAAGCATCACTCCTGTGGAGAAAGGCTGAGAGAGCTGGGACTGTTCAGCCTGGGGAAGAGAAAGCTCAGAAGGATCTCATCAACAAATATAAACACCTGAAAGGAGAAGGCAAAGAGGATGGACCCAGGCTCTTCTCAGCGGTGACCAGAGACAGGACCAGAGGCAACAGGCACAAACTGCAACCCAGGAGGTTCCCTCTGAACATCAGGAAATGCTTTTTCACTGTGAGGGTGACAGAGAGGTTGTGGAATCTCCATCCACGGAGATATTCAAAAGCCACCTGAATGTGGTCCTGCACAACACCCTGTCCCCCCAAACAAAAAACTGCACCTTCAATCATTGAAGCACTTCTGAAGATCTGATCTTGTAAGTCATGGAATTAAATTTACTGCTACCAGAAAGTGCACCAGGACAAAGGTTTGTGTGTTAAAGACAGAAAGAGAAGACCAGCAAGAGCACTCCTAACACAAATATGGTGGTTTTGGTTGGCATATGATAACTGCTCTTTCAGTTTAGTCAAGGCAAGAAGATTTACTGTGTAAAAGACACTGTACTATGAAGGTGAAGAAAAACATCCAGAACTCACTCGCTGTGAAGACTGCAGAGCCTGTTAATATTTATGAAGTCTGAAGCGGCTTCAAAGACTCCTTACTTCATTTTCGTATGTCATAACAAAAAGCAGCACTAACTGAGTTCACTACAAGCTGTAACTGTTTTAATAAATTCTGACCTCCTAGGAAAATACCTAACTTCTTTGGTTTTGTGTGTGCTTGTGTCCCCCATATCAATGACAGGATAAAAAGACAGAACCTGCATTTGTTCAGAAACTTGAAAGATCAAAACACATAAACCTGGAAGCACCCAACATTATGACCCAAAAGCAACATTTGATGGCTGTGTTTCTGTGCAGAGATTATTTCATGGATTAACCTGCCACCGTACAAGGCCAGGGCAGCGGACAGAGAGAGAATCTCTTTTGGAAGACCCTGATTAAGCACTTACTGTCAAAAGCTTTCCCTCTGATGAAACTGTGTCATAAAAAATAACACATTAGAGGAAGTCATCTCTCCTCCTAACGTAGCCACTGCCATGCAGATCGTATTTAGCTGAGAAAAAAAGATATGTAGGAAAGAAAAGGAAACTTACAGGATAAAGCTAGAAAATTGTGCGCTTCATTTGTGCCTGACACAGTCAGGTTTGGACAAGAGAGCCTTCAATTTGCGATGGCAGATTTTTCTGTACACAATACTGGAGTATTTCTGGTAACAGCCAGGGCTTTGGGTACTTCAAAGTTAGACAGTATCACTGCTAAGCCTGATAAATACTGGGGGTATGGAGAGGGAGCAACAGACCACGACAAGCCACTGAACACCTACATAGCTTTAACCCAAAAAAATCAGCAAGGTACATGTTGCCCTTGACCCAAGTATTCCTGAACAGCATTTATTTTCCAGACCTATAAGACACAGAACATCAGGAAATGTGATCTATTACTCCTTAAATACAAAGATATTCACCATAGAACTGTTGATGTGACCATATGTTACACAAAGCACAGTCTGGTATCTTTAAGAATCCCAGTGGATTTGGTGGTGACAGTCAAAAAACAAAGCATGACCTTTCAGTAAACAAAATAAGGTGAAATGGGGTCTTTGTTAATTTCCCAACCCATCTGTCATTGCTTTGGAGGTTAAACAGTTAATGTTCCTCTTTACCTTTGAAATCTCTGTATTAAGGAGTGAGTGCTCAAGTATCAGAACAATGAGGAAGACAACACATGCATGTAGTATCACATGTATGTATGCCGTATGTATCCACAGGCAGTGTTCTACACCCCAGAAGTATACCTGACCGTTAACAGCAGCACTAATCACTTCTCAGACACTACAGAAGTTTCTTCACCAAAATAAAATATATTAAAGTTAGGTGGTTTGTTGGTGTTTTTTTTTTCCAGGTCTCAAACCATACTGAATCTCCTTGACAACCCATATTGCCCCAGCCATTCACTCTCATAATGAACTTCAGTTCCTACAAGCTGTGAATATCAGAGGTCAGGAGGAGGAGAGGGGGATATGGCCAGGGAACAGCCTCTGCACCGGCCACCTGCTCTAAATCACTGGGAACTAGTTTCCAGCCAGGAAGACAGTAGGGCTGCACGTCAGCCCCCTGATATTGCCTCCTCAGTCTGGATCTCCCCTCTGCCAGTCTCTCTGAAACCAGGTCCCACCGAAGAGCAGAGCCAGGACAGGCTTTTGCCAGCTGCTGCCCTTAATTCCTTCACACCCTCCCCCAGGCGCTGACGTGAGGTCACCAGGCCACAAGCCAACACTGGCAAGGCAGGCCAGGAGGGAGGTCAAAGCCTGGGTGATGCCTTCACCCAGAGGAGAAGCCATACCATGCCAAGGAGTGACACACATACCTTCAAGCAGCAGCAGCCCCTCCCATATCGCTCGACAGTCACCCCCCGCAAAGCAGGACCTGCTGGGCAGACTGGGTCTCACTACTGTCACAGTTAGAAGAGCAAAAAAAACCCCAAACCCACCAGTCTGACACTTTAGCTCAAGTTAGTCCCACCTGCCACCAGCCAAAACCATCCCCAGCAGCTTACCTGCAGAGCTGGAAACACGACATGGCTCATCTTCAATCCAGTCTGGCACCTCAGCCCCAAGCCACCTTTATTACAGCAGAGGGATGAGCCAAACATACTTGTGGTCACCATACGAAAAACTGAAACATAACTCAGGCTTTTGTGGATTTTTACACAATTTGGTATCATAACACCACCAATTAATTTTATATTTTATCAGTTTCACAGCTAGTAGCTTAATGTCAGCTTCAGAAGAACACAGGACTGAAAAAAAGCCTTCTCTTCTTGAATAACTAGATATGTCATTTTTTTTTTTCTTAAACAAAAAAGGTTTAAAGACAGCTCACACCTCTAATTCTGAGGAACAAAACTACTTATCACATGCTAAAACCTATGGCAGGATACTGTCAGATAACACAGAGTGCAGGCACCGGGTACTCCAACTTTATTAAATATTTCCCCTCCCACTCACATCTCAACCACCACTGGAAACACAATACCCGAGAACCTGTCCATCATCCATTCCACATTCACACGGGCTTAACAGCACCACATCCACTCAGTCTAAAACCCTTCAGCTGTAGTAACAAAGCAAGACATGAAAACACAACGAGAAGCTGTGATTTTCTCCAGTTTGCCCCATATGTGCATTTAAGCCCAGCAACAAAAGCAGACAGGAGGCTCCCGACATACGTGCACACCGGGGCTGACAGCTTGGCCTGTAACCCTGCCATTTACCCAGACATCCTCTTCTCAGTCTCCTCAAAAGCAAGCTCTTCAGCAGCATCTCTCTGCTCTCACTCCTCCAACGCTCCCGTGCCCCATTGCTCCACATCGAGACGCATCCAGACACTGCATACTTTGAGGGACTGGTACGTTGCTGGCTACTATTTAATAAGAGCCAGCCCCTAGTTCAGCCAGCCTCAGCTAAAGCCCAAGAGGCAAAAACACAAGCGGCGTTATCAGGTCTTATTTCTAAATCAGATGCCACCCAGATGCCACCCATTCGGGGCGGGGGGGGGCGGGCAGAGGAGGTAAAGGAAGAGTGCAATGCAGGTGGCACTGCATCCCCCTCGCCACGGGAGATCGCAGCCAGCAGCTGTGGGAAATCCTACCGCGATCAAAGCCAACTGCGGGGCAGCGTGAGGACGAGAAGCCGGTCGGGCAGGGAAAGCTTGTACCAGCAGCCACCACACGGTCCCCAAGACAACAACTGGGAGAGCAGCTGGGACGAGCTGCCTGTGTACATACAGAGGTGACCTTTACCAGCTCCACCGGCACACGCTGTATTTACTACAGCCGGTGACTCCCGGCTCCGCGTTTCACCGGGGCGGTGATGCCACCTGGCCCTACGGCCCAGAACGGCGGGGAGGAGCGAAACGGAGCTCCCCCGCCCCGGGGGGCCGCCGGACATCCCCCAGCGCCCAAGGGGGACGGCCTCCTGTTTGCCGCAAAGGCAATGAAGAAGGCCCAGAACGACCGAACCACCACCGGCTGAGCTCCCTGGTGGCTCCCCCGCAGCCCCCGCTCCTCCTCCTCGCTCCTCAGCCAGGGGTTCCCCGGGGTTCCCGGCCCGGCGGGAGGCACCGCGCCCGCAGCCCTGCCCCGGGGTGAGGGTCGCGTCTGTCCCCATCCCGCGGGGCCAGCGGATCCCCGCCATTCCGGCCCAAGGAGGTCGGCGCCGGGCTAGGGGTGAAAAAGCTGAGATTAAA
>VXBJ01002921.1:84586-113618 GCA_013400055.1 Nycticryphes semicollaris
GTCCGGCCGGCCCGGTGTCCGCAGGGCTGTGGCGTGGAGCGGCGACGAGCGGCCCCCGCCGCCCCGCACCTGCCCGGCGGAGGAGTCCCGACGCCTAGCAGGCAAGATCCTCCATACTGCTCTGGCTCTTGGCGGTGCTGCCCCCTGCTCTAGGCGTTGCACGGCGGAACGGCCCGCAGCAGGGACTGCGCTGTCTTGCGTATGCGATTTGTTACAGAGCCGGTACCATGATGCTGTGTATGGGTAGCGGTAGGGTGCATGGTGGCCCAGCAGGACCAGGGCTCCGCCGTGCTCTGGGCTTGGTGAACACCCAGCACTGTGGGTGCTTTGCCGGGATTGTAGGAATCACATCCCTGGCACTGGTCCGGCACCGGTGAAACGGGGGGACGAAGGCCAAGCATGTGCCCCAGCATGGGCAAGGCGGTGGCAGGGCTGGGGGCTGTAGGCCAGGCTGGGGAACCCACTCTGGGCCACAGTGGGCCAGTGGTGGCCGTGGGCCGGGCTGGCCATCTGCAGCCTCGCTGCGCACCCCCTGAGGAGCCCAGGCCTGCGGGGAAGGGGTCATGTATGGACACCTCTGTGCCAACACTCTGGGTGGTCGTTAGTTGCTTAGTAAGCATATAAGGCTGCACACCACCACTCGTGCACCGCTTGTTGTGTTTTGCACTGTTTTCTTGTTAACCCTGATCTCTTTTTCATAGCTTAAGAAATACAGGGGGTATATGGCATAAGAAACCCATTTATTTCTCATTCCTCTCATGTCCCATCTCTGGGGTCTGGCGATGCAGGGACTGCCAAACAAAGTGGCTGCTGTGCAGTGTGATATACGAAATTATACCATTTTTGGAATAAATGTGTCGACCTCGGCATGTGGTGTGCCTCTAGCACAGCGGAGACAAGCTGTGGTCTGCGTGGTGTCCCCCAGAGGGTATGGCCCTGGCCCCTCTGCTTCCCTCCCTTGGCAGATTTGTCCGTTTGCAGTCTGGTGACTGATGATGGGACGTTCTGCGCTCGCCAGCATCCTCATCTTTCACGTCATTTCTTGCCCTTTGCATGCTGGCTTTGTGACTCTTTATTATTTATTTAATTTTTTTGCCATCAAGAATTTATGAATCAAAAGATGGGGGAGTGGAGCCATGTGGAGGCTGAGTCAGATTGTGAAAAAGGAAAACCAAGAGAGAGTGTGCAATTGCATATCACATTTACAAACACGCTTTCATTCATCTCCATATGTTTCTCCTGTTACTACTAATAAAGCTCTGGTTTCTCAGACTGGTGCTACCCTGGGAACACTGTTTGATCTTCCTAGGGTTTTTACTCTATAACCTCCATAGTATTTGTGTGATAGTGTATTATTTTCCCAATTATGTTTTTATTACATTGAACACGTTAATAACAGAAAGAATCTGATAATATGAATATACTTCCCACACCTTCCTCTTTTGTTTCTATTATTCGATGTGCAAAGAAATGACAGGTTATTTACCAGCAGCAATTTTTTCTCAACATACTGTTAAGATTTCCTAATTACAAAAACAAAAAAAGCCTTTTCTCTAAATGTATACCCCTGTTTACTTCCCCTTTCTTCCTTCATCATGCTAACGATACCCAGATCCATCACATTAATTGTGGAGCTGCAGGAAATCTAGCATCGTCTACTGAAATATTTCTACAGAAGCCTCTATAGGGAAAGGGAGCCAGAGAGCAAGATCTGCTTTAGGCATAATGGTGTCTGGGGTTTTCTTCCCTGGTAGGGAGGTATAGCTGTGGAGTGTACAGTAATTAATTTAATCCAACATTGGGAGAGAAGAAGGACGAAGAAGGATTGTATTGTTTCAAATGTAAGGTCTAAGTGGCAATTTCAGTGACCTTCTCAATTTCTATTTAGATAAAAGGCAGTAACTTAGTACAAGGGTATGGTTTGGCTTCTCCTGGCCTCATCCTTTGTTCTCCTTGGGTTTAGTCTGTCACTTCCCGGGGCTTGACTGTCCCTTGTTGGGGCAGCAGCAGCACCTTTCACCCATGACTCTCAGAAGTGCTGTTCTGGCAGGTGATTTTTGTCTCCAACTGTTTAATTCACGTCTTCTTTGCTGTGCAAAATCTTTCCTTCTTATGACCCTCTGTGTCTGTCTCCTCTGTGTCTTATTTATGCTTCAATGTTTCTCTCTTGCCAGATGTTGTGGTTATTACTTTACCTTCCCCCTTTTCTCCCCTTTTTGTCTGCTCATGCCTTTTCACTCATTTTTGTGCCCTTTCATGTGTCTTCTCCTTCTTCTGTCTTTTTTCCACCCCCCTTTTTCTGACCTGGTTTTTATACCCTGTCTGGCACTCTCCTTTCTGACATCTCACTCTGGTCCGCTACTTTGCTGTAACTTCCTCTTGTGATTTTTTTTCCCTTGCTTTTCCTTTGCTCATTACCCTCCCCCATCCTTTCTCCTGACTTCCATTGTATACATATGTCTCTGCTCCACTCCAGATCATGCATTCTCCAGCTGAAACAAAGAAATGGCTCATATGCTGATACCCTGATCCTATTGCATCTCTTCCTCAGCACCTGAATTACGCTGCTCCTGCCCATCCTCAAACACACAGATCGGGTAGACTGAAGAATTAATTATGTGGGAAATGTTCCTAAACTCAGAAGTGAGACAGCAGCTCACTAGGCTGCATGGTGAACAGAGCAGTTATTGTGCTTTCACTGATGGTACCAGAGGAGGACTGTAAGCCCCCTGCACACAAGAACTGATGGCATTTTCTTCACATTTCTAAATTTCTGATTTTTGGTAATGAAAAATCTATAATTTTAGATAAAGCACACCACCATCTATTTGAATTATCCCTTGAATCCTGAACTGATCCAAAATAAGACCCCACAAAATTATTTTCTTTTTTTCCAATTGTTTTGTTTTATACATCTGTTAAGCAATTGTGCAGCTATTGGGAGAGAAATGCTTTTCTCTTCATCAGAGCTAAGCTCTGCCTCTGAAAAGAGCTCTGTGTGGGGCAAAACTGGGATCAGCTTCTCCTTTTTTTCTGAAGCCAGAGGGAGAGGAGAGAGCTGTGACTGCAGGATAATATGCATTGGGTGGGAGATGGAAGAATAGATGCCTAACCTAAAAATGCTAGATTAACCTCAGGGGGTGGTGGTGGAGCTGTTTAATAATATTTCCCGCTGACTATTACTGACTACAAACAGCATCACTGGGGATCAAGGGCAAATGTTAGATTTGATATTTAAATAAGACTCTTAGTTTAAAAAATAAAATCTGATTTAATAATTAAACTTTTTTGTCTTTCCAAAAGCTTACTAATAATTGGCTGGAATGAAAACAGCTCCATCCCACGGATTGCACCTCCGCTTTCTGGCAGCTTACCTGACTCATAAAGAGACTGGGGGATTTTATATGCCACCTACATCAGCTCAACGTTTTCCTTTGTCGTGAGAGTTAATCACCACCCTTGTCATATTATTTCACTGACCTTCTTGAAGATATGGTCTGTCAAGGGGGAGTGTTTATCTTTCGAACCATCCTTGAACATTTTTGTAGAATATGGCCAAGAGGGCCAATGGAATCCTAGGCTGTGTAGGGAAGAGTGTGGCCAGTAGGTTGAGGGAAGTTATTCTCCCCCTCTACTCTGCACTGGTGAGGCCACAACTGGAATACTGCATCCAGTTATGGGCTCCCCAGTTGAAGAGAGACAGGGAACTACTGGAGAGAGTCAAGTGTAGGGCAATAAAGATGATTGAGGGATTGGAGCATCTCCCTTAGGAGGAAAGGCTGAGAGAGCTGGGACTCTAGCCTGGAGAAGAGAAGGCTGAGGGAAGACCTTATTAATGCTTATAAGTATCTGAAAGGTGGTTGAAGGAGGATGGAGCCAGACTCTTTTTAGTGGTTCCCAGTGACAGGACAAGGGGCAATGGGCACAAGCTGGAACACAGGAAGTTCCATTCAAATATGAGGAAAAACTTACTTACGGTGAGGGTGACAGAGCCCTGGAACAGGCTGCCCAGGGAGGTTGTGGAGTCCTCTTCTCTGGAGATTTTCAAGACCTGCCTGGATGCAGTCCTGAGTAATGTGCTCTGGGCAATCCTACTTTGGCAAGAGAGTTGGACTAGATGATCTCTAGACGTCCCTTCCAACTCTGACAATTCCATTTTTCTGTGAATAGGGTGTTTTTTACTGAATTTGATGAAAATACACAGGTGGTCCATTTCAATGAACTTTTCTTTGTTCTTTGTTAAAAACTGGCATTTAACTCGGGATCGGGGAAAAGAGAGTTTCCCTTTGCAGAGGACTCATCTCTGACATGAGATGTGTCACCTGGGGAGTTGAGATGCATCAGCTGAAGGCAGAGGACCATCCCTGGGGTCATCACTCCAGGAGGTGTGCACTCAGGAAGAAACTGTGAGCTTGTAGTCATGATGATCAAGGATTTAAGAGGGCAAAGTTTTCTCAGCAGAAGCAATGTTTGTATTAGACCAACAGACAGAGTCAGGAAAAATGGACGTGCATTTAGGCACATAAACACTCTCCTTATAAACTGTTTGTATAATCTATGTGCCCATGTCTCTTGTGAGGAGAGTGATCGGGTGTAGTAGACTTATATTTGTCAAGCAGAAAATGCTACACGAAAGAAGACAGCAAGATAGGAATGAGAACAAAAGACAAAGGTGGCAATACCAGTAAATACAGTGTGTGCAGGAGGTGACGGAAGAAGGGGTAGGGCAGACTGAAAGTGCACCTACAAGAAAGTTATTGGGAGTTAGAAAAAGGACATGAGTTACCCTGGAAAGTGAGAGGAAGCTTGGGCAGAAAAAGGTGTGACACTTTTGCAGAAGAAATTATTGAAATGAGGTAGAGGGAGGGCAGGGAGGAAGGAAAAGCTAAAATAGCTCTGGAGCTCACTGTTTAAAGAGAAATTTTCATGTGAAGGAGGGCCAGGGAAAGCATTTGATAAGAGTCTGCTCATTTCTCTGTTGCAAGTTCAGGCAGAATCAAGGGAGGGGGAGGGGAGGGGAAAACCAAAAGAACTGAAGTGAGCCATTGACAAATGTGGATGAAGGAAGGGTAGGGAAGCTGCTGCCATGCCAACAGAAAGGGAGAAGTCCTCTTTGGGTCCTCTGTGGGACCTGAAAATGATTGAGTAACAGCTAGGGTGCCACAAGGCAGGAGGCAAGGAACATCCCATTGGGAGCTGTCTCACCGTACTCAATATAAATAGGGCTTGTTTCCATTCTTGATGTGTGTAAGCCTTAAACTGCAGTGCAGATACAGCAGCTCTGCCCTGAAGATATGGATGCTGCAGTTGTCTCACCCTTACTGTCACACCTCCTTTTTTCTTCCACACCGGAATTAATCCCCTCATTCTCTTCTCTTCTGTGCCGTGGGTCCTCTGCCCATCTCTGATCGTCCTTCTTATCGATTGAACCTGCCTGATAACTGGGGCACAACTCAAAATAAGGAGTCGGGAGTCACTCACAAAGATGTGTTGCTTGAAGCAGAGGCACTAATGAGCTCTGTGGAGGGTGAGTGCTGTGAGAGGCAGCAGCAGGGAGGAGAAGAGCAAAGGGAGAGCGCGTCTTCTGAGGAAGGAACAGGTTGGGAGACCATAGCAGTGGGGAAACTAAAGGTGTGGAAGCCTCAGGAGGAAAGTGAGTGTAGGAGGATGTCACCACAGATGGTTAAAAATAACAGTAAGGTACAGATAATGTGACATTTTAAACCTGCTGCCTTTGAAAAAGCTGCTGTGTTTTGAAAAGCGAGCCTTACATTTAATTGTTCTAATTGCTACTGACCAGCCAGTACTGCTGGCGTTTTGGGGCTGTCACTTTGTGCAGCAACACCCATTTTCTTCACTGCTGGTCTGGTGATTGCAACTGAGTTTTCAGCAGAGAGCTGTGTGCACCCCTGCCTGACCTAAATACCCATATATCCCTAATTATGCTTGATTTCTCTGGAAGGGAAACAGGCTTTGTGTCAGTATAGTGACTAGCACACTAAGACCACATGATAATGATGCTGTCACAAATCCAAGCTAAATTAAAACACTGTTCACAGGCAGTTTATGTGGTGTGAAGTCTGGGCATGGGTTAACCTGGCCTGAAATATTTTTTTCAGTGTGTCTGGAAAATTGCAAGCTTTGTGATCCCGTGGCTGGTCATTCAAAGTAATGTGTCAGTCTTTGTACAAATATCACGTTGGACAGGACCAAATGACAGCAGACCTCCCGGGGCTTTGAACCTCCTGGCACTTGTAGAGGATGTGACAGAAAGAAGGAAGGAACAATAAAGAAAAGAGTAAAGGAAGGAGAAATGCAAAGTGAGGAACCTCTGTGTTTTGATAACAATTCTTCAGTAGCACAGAAACATAGAACAGAAGGGCATTGTCTGGTTAATGTAGAGCAGTTACTTGCTATTGCCAGACCCATATGCTGGAAATCTAAAAAAAAAAATAAAATCAGGTTTGTCTTTGAACTATGGAAGATACAGGTTTCTTTATCTTTCTCCCTTCCTCTGATGTCCCCATACTCCCACTTCCAAGTAAGAATATAAATGAGGTTCCTTCTTCTTGGCTCCAGTTTAAATTTGTCTGTGAACATTTTTAAACAGTTTATTGTCAGTTCTTTTGCCTTCAATAACTCTGTGTCCTTAGTGCTCACCCCTCATCTACTTCTGAGTGTAGCCAGCCCCTCTGTTCTGTAGAGCTTTACCATACTGTCCCGTCCATGCTTTTCTCCTCTCCTTCCATAAAACCAGCTCTATGTTTTCCTGCTTGGTACAGAAGATGACCTCTAATACTCAGAGGACTCTCCTCTTGTGGTAATGTGATCTGGTGGCTGCAGCAGGGAAAGGTGTCAGCAGTCCTGGATTGTATTCCCCATCCAGTTATTGGATGATGTGAGATCCAGAGAAGGACATTTACCTTTGTTTCCCCACAGGCTCCAATAATAGTCACGCATCTCCATTTTGCAGTAAAATTGCTATTACCGTGATCATACATTAATTATTAATAAGCACATTACAATATTTTCAGTATCCTGTAGCAATGAAATGTGACTCTGTGCCACTCACTGCCCTTTAGCTTGTGGCATGGCACACTGTCTTTTTGGATGTACCTGTGTGGTACCTGTGGCTCCTGCATTTACACATTCCGAGGCACCTGTACTTTACAGCCAGGTTAAAGCAGCTTCAACACATTGCTGACTTTTTCATTAATTGCATGCTTTCCACTATTGCTTTTTTTAATCATTTTCTGGACTTGCTGAAATGTGGGTAACGTAACTGGGAAATAATGATTGAACTTAGAGACTCTCATTTAGAAGGAATGTCAGTCCTGATTCGTTACAGCTGCACACGTCACGCCCTCTCCGGGTTTTTTCTCCCCATGTAAGGGGTGAGCTGGTGGTGGTTGCTGCCCAGGTCTGTTGAGCACACATGCATTAGACCCATATACATGGTGTGAAGGTTGGTAAAAAGATTTGCTGGGCTTGTTTCACACCTATTAATGAGGACACGGTAATACATTGTGATGCACTGATCACGTCACTCTTGAAAGCCTTAAATGACCTTGGTGTGATCTTCAGTCTAATTTGGGAATCTAGCTTTCCTCTTCGTCATGATTTTCTAGCCGTATCATTCCCAGTCAACGTGGAATGGCCAGAGTAAACATTTTGGGGTATGATCCCTGCTTTTGTTTCTTTTTGCTACACAAATTATCTGTAGCACTAGAGAAGGTCACAAAAACCTACTGAAAGCTGGGAATGGAGCATGTGGGAGGAGGAGATACCACATGTGTCTGTGTTGGTTCTCATGTAACTCCTGCCTGAACTCAAGCAACTCTCATCACCAGGGGCTGCTTCTTCTCACTCCTACTCACTTTCCCTCATGGCCTGCAGGTGTTAAGCATATTTTTGGCATATTCATGGCTGAATTAGCACATTTTTAATGTGTGCCATTTTCAGCACCAATGAAAACAGTCTAGAATTTCGATAATTCTACATTGCTCCATAAAAATTGTTCACTTAAATAGCATAGCAGTTCTTTAGGCATGTTATCATTACTAGTTTAGAGACCATAGCTCCATTGTAGGAGTTATTTAGATACAGCAGGCTAACTAAGTATACAGTCTTCTGCTTTTCCAGAAAAGCTGACACGATGAGGTTAAAGATCAAGCAATTTTCTTTTTTTTTTTTTGGGCACAGAGCAATTTATTTTGGAGCCATACTTTTTATTTTCGGTAGCATAGCATGTCCTGGAATAAGTAGGGCACCTTTCTGATGTGTAATGGGTCGTTAGTAATAAAGACCCCAATCACCTAAGAATTTTTTTCTCACACCCATCTTCAGTTGTCTGTACTTTGCAAATCACCAAGAAGAACTGTAAAGCTCGCGATGCTGCCAAGTAACTGAGCTGGTATGATGCCTTGCCTGCTTCTCCTGCCCAGCAGGATCTCTCCCGGTCAGTTGGAGATCCTCTGCCTGTAGGTCATAGCACACTCTCACTTCTCCCTGCCTTCAGATCAACTTCCCTGAATTAGTCTAAGGACAGGAGTTAAACCTGCACCAGTTGCTGCTCAGGGTTGACCCCAGTGGGTCCAGTTGAGTTGAAGTGGGATATGAAGGGAACAGGAGCTTGTTGCTTGAGGAAGGGATTTGTGGCAGAAGCAGCAAATCCTGTTGACTGTGAAACTTGAAGAGGAAGCTTGTGCTGAAGTTTATGTTGTGTTAAAGTTTTGACTTTTTGATAAAACCTCAGGAAGGGAGCAAGCCTGGTTGTGTTCCCTGTTGGACTGTGTTAGTACTGAGGGCTTTCTCAGGATGGTTGGGATAATTCCATTTTCTCTTAACCACTGGATCTCTTTGTGGGAAAGCTGACAGGAGCGTAACTGTAGCAGATGCTAGTACTGGATGTACTCTCTTAAACTTTTAACGAGTATTGATCTACAGAAAGCATAATTTCTCCTTTTTGCATTTATTAGGTCCTGTGGTCAAGTGTGTAGATCAGAAAGATTCCAAAGCAGGTATCTAATAAGTGCTGTTATAAAGAGCTGATAAAAGTCATGCTAAAGCTTCTTCAAGTACTCAGTTATTTATTCACAGTAACAAAACCCTGATAAAATGTGGAGTCTGATTTTTATAAAGTGCTGAGCTTCCTGGATTCCAGTGGAAATCAATGTTGGCTGTTGGTGCTAAGCATCTCTAAACATCATACTTGTGGTTTTAGAGCCAGGTTAAACCTCCATTGACTTCAGGCACTCCTTTAATCAGAGTAACGACAGCAGTATTTGGCCTCCTGACAGTCATTCCACTTGCAATTCTGTGTCCCTCTATTGTTCAGGCTGGCTCATGAATAAGATTTTATTTTCTTTAAAAAATAGGTGTATATTCTCTGCAGAGAGCTCTGATTCAGAACACTGCTCCTTACTTTACACATTAAGCATCTCTGTTTGATGCTGACCATGAGCAGAAGTTGCACAAGTTGCACAGTTGTCAGTGATCAAAAATGTGTTTTCTAAAATCATAAATGGAAATGCTTGAAAAGAGAAAAGAAAATATTCCTGTAAGGAGTATCCTGTATTGAGCTCCAGGCAATGTGTTAACACAAGCAATGATGAAGATGGGTCAAAGAGTTAGCAAGCCTGTGGATCTCAGTGCTCTCTTCTTCTTGTAGTTCATCTAAAGCTACACTTCCAATATGGTGTCCCTGTATCAGGGAGTGAGTTTGTAGCATTTCTTTATGCATTAATGAGGAGGGGGCGTCTTCAATTTTAAAATGTTTTCATGGTCCAATACGTAAGCATAAATCTCTGCACTAGAAGAATTGCATCTGTGCTTCCAAGGTTGAAAGTGTAGCCATTTAAATGGTAACTTTACAGGAACAATCATATAAATGCAGCAGAGCATGTGGGATTGGAGACGGGGATGTATTATTGATACCGGATTACCTGGGAGGAGACCTAGTGTCCCTAACCTAATCTATGTGCCCCTCCACCATGGGAATAAATCAGGCATTTCAGAGTAGTTTATCTTATTCTAGGAAATTCTCCTCCTCATGACTTGAGAGGAAAGCAAATATTACCTCAGCATCACATGCCAGACAACACACCACAAGAAAAATTCTTTCCAGTCCAAAGTATGACTATCAGTTTTTGCACATGAGGCAGCATCACCAATGTGTCACAGTGACTCATCACGCTTCTGGTCTGCTTTGCTACCTAGACAGAGATTGCTACCAAATAACCATAAATATCTGCTTATTTTCTCAGTTATTACTATTTAATGGCACCTGTTGGATGAACGAGTTCTTGTTTAACAACTTCAGGTAGATCGCCGCATGTTATAAAGGCTTGTGGATTTGCAGTTCGCAGAAATGTACCATTCCAAAAGCAGTTGTTTGCTGATATCTGGTAATTTGTAAACTGTATTTACCAGATCTGCTGTCTGTGTTCTTACAAGCATTTTGGAGCAAATGAAGCCTTTTCCTTTCAGTGGAAACATTCCCTAATTTGTTGCCCTTCTTTGTGTTCCAGAGAGCGTAAAACAAGAAGCAGGAGCTAATTTAACTTTACATTTCTTGATGTGTGGGATTAAAGCCAAGTTTTATTTATTTTATACAGCAAGATAAACTAAGGAAAGGGACAATAGTTAGGCAGAACTAACAGATGTTCCTATATAAGGGGCAGCAAGACTGCATTGGCTCTCATTTGTTCTCACAAGGATTAAAATAGATCATCATAAGGTTTTAGCAAATATCAGAAAATCAGATGTCTGAAAGATGAGAGCTTGAATTTTTCCTAAAGACATCTAATTTTTCACCAAAACATCCTAAGACCAAAGTACCACTTGTAGAAATGTAACTTTCATTGTTGGTTAGGAGATTACAGCAAGGGAGCAGCCCACTGAGCATGGGAATTTACAGTGGATGCCACAGAGCTCATCACAGCAAGGACAGCTTTTAATAGGAAAAAGGAAAAACTCCAAGTGCTGTTTCTACCCCTGCATGAGGACAGGTCCAAAAGGCCAGTAATAATCCCCCCCATGGCCACCCATGCATACTGCTGGCTCCAACTTGGCACTGGTCCTACAGACTCGGTAGCAAGGCCAAAAATGAACAAAACTGCTGTGGGAGCTTCCCCGCCTGTCTCTCCCTCCATCAATGCATCAGGCCTAGGGAAAACTGAGACAGCATCAGGCTTCATGTGGAGTTTCTCACCAGGGCTCCTCTCCCATCTCAGATCTGGGAGTGACTGTGGTGATTTGTATCTTTGAATGTGTTTTCAGTTCATTTTCCTTTTAATGATGCTGAAGAAAGGGGTGTCAACACAAAGGAAGATGTATCTGTCACTCCTCACCACTCTGGTTTCTAGCAGCAGGCAGGCTGCTGCTTGGAGGTGTCGAGAAAAAATACTGTGATTGGTTTTGCTGTTGGTTTTCTGAGGAATGAAAAAAATGCCATCACTAATAACTCATTGACTTGGAGCGTATAACACTGCAAACAAAAAAATGTGCCCAAAGATCTTCCTCAAAAACCTGAAACCTTCCAAATGTCACTGTGATGCTTCAGAGTGCCTCCTTTTGCATGGTCATCGCCTGTGTCCCAGGGTGGTTTGGACCTGGCGATGAGCACCGTCTCCCCTCCTTAGGGGTCCTTGTGGGAGTCTCTGGCTGCAGTATCCCATAGGAAGCATCCGTTGAGGGAATTCAGTGCATAAAGCATGGTGTAGACAAGAGGTACCCAGCTTCAGTCTCCGAGAGTCACAGAATGCCTGAGGCTGGAAGTGCCTCTGGAGGCCCTTGCTCAGGGCAGGGTTGGCCATTGTGAGCTGCTCGGAGACGTGGCTGTTTGGATTTTCGGTATCTCCAAGGACAGAGACCTTACAACTTCTCTGAGTAACCTGGGCAAGTTGAAAAGTCAGTCGTGATGGCAACACTTCCAAACACAAAACCCAGTAATTATTAACTTCAAAACTCTTCAGGTTTTCTCCCTTTTTTTTTTTTTTTAAAAAAGAAAAAGTAAGAAATGCAACTGTTTTTATTAAAAAAAAAAAAAAAACCTTATATTTTGAAAAACTGTTTTTCCTCAACAAACTATCCTCACGGACACTTTGAGAATAATCCCACTACTTTTGTCTTCATACCAGAGCAGCACCTACCAGTGGATTGTGTTGCACTGTTGACAGAATGGTTGGTGATACTGTCAGCCATTATTAGCATTATTTATTTAGCACCTGGCAAACGCAGTTGGGTCCTTTGTGCTGGGCACTGCCCAAACAAACTGGGAGGAAGACAACCTGTTCCCAAAGAAGGTGTTATTTACCTGTTAAACAGTAGGTTGCAAAGAAGTAGGTGGAGGGAAGCAAGGACACCAAAGCTTTTGTGCTGATTCTGAACTTTACCAGCATTGCTTCCCTCAGGGTAAAGTTTCCATCTCTGGAGGCATTCAAAATGAGCCTGGGCACGCTCCTGTGCAACCTGCTCTAGACTGACCTCCTTTGGCAGGGGGGGGATGGACTAGATGATCTCCAGAAGTCCCTTCCAACCCCATATCATTCTGTGATTCTGTACATGGGAGAAGAGTGAGATCCTGGTTGTGCTACCCAAGAACATTGGGCGGTTAAATGGACAGAGATGTCCTGTAGGTGTGGCCTTTTTTGGAGACATATGAAATCACTCTAGTGCCTTTTGGAAGCTGTATTCATTTTTTAAAAGCTGCAGTATGAGTGCACTTAACAATTAATTCTTATTTTAGAAGGACACACTTTTTAAAAAGCCTAAGAAATAGTAATTTACATTTTTCAGTCACAGTGTTTTTTGGTCAGGAAATTAGCTCAAGAGAAAAAGAAGCAAGTGCATAATTATTTCTTCTTTTGGAAAAATGCCTTTCCACTGAAAAGACATATTTTTGAGTCTGCAAACAAGAACGGTAGAGGATTTATCTTCCTGATGTTGCTTCCCAAGTAGAGGAAGAAAAATAGTGGTTTCACCAGGGAAAGAAAATGCAGGTGTCAGAGTTTTGAAGGATGTCCAGGATTTTTGGGGAAGTCCAGCACTTGCCCTTCTACATGCCTTCACTGGGAAGAACACTGGAAAAACTAAGAAAAGGGATGAAGTGGCAGTCAAGCAGATAGTTCAGTGAAAATCATGTCTTTGGAGATTTTAAAGAAAAGGTAAGAAACTGATGTAGGAGGACACACATGGGTACTGCCAAAGCAAAGATTCTTTGTCCGTGGTTTTCTGTCTAGCTCAGCTCAGTTGGCTGTGAAGCTTTGCCAGTTCACCTGAAGGAAAACTACTCTCACAACGTGCCCGTCTTCCTCTTTCTATGGAACTGCTTTTCCTTTAACTTCGAAGAGTCAGCAAAATATGTTAATTTCTGATTGCCAGGTGGTAAAATCACATACATTACAACTGCAGGTTTCCTGAAGCTAGGGAAAGACATTAATGCTCATAAATCAAAGCCAACTAGAAGAAACAATCAACTTTCAATACATTCGTTTGATTTTTTTTTCTTTTCTCTTTCTTCCTGTCCTCCATAGCTGCTGTTAGGTTGCAAGTTACTGCAGGGATTTGAGAGGGTTTTATATGTATTTAACCAGTTTTGGTGAGGTTTTTTTAAGATTTGTATGCGTTAGTCATAAGCATTTTGAGGTTCTGGTGCAGCAAGGAGTCAATGGTGTGCTTGCAGCCTATTACATTAAGTTTTCCTGTACACTGGCCTTTTCCACCTAGTTAGACAATACCCTTTTTTGAGGTGACAAAATAGGGTTTTTTTGCAAGATGAAGCCAAAGAAACTTGAATGGATCTCTTGGGCTCACAAAGGCAGAACTCCCATTAATGGCAAGGAAGAAACTGCTTCACTTGAGCAAAAGCTCAATGCTAAGGACACCGGTGCCAACTTTTGCTTCTGGCCAGGCAGTTGTTTCAGAGGACTGTGGTGGAGACATTGCCTCCCTGCTCCCAAGTGTCCCATGTAGTGCCAGCCAGACCTTGCAGCTGGGTGTAACCCAACTTAAAATGCTCAGTGTTGCCCTTTGCCCATCCCCTGCCAGACCTTGCGGCTGCCAGAGCCCAACATTGATCCCTCTTAGGGTAAAGCATCTCATGTACTAAGGATTTAGAGCTGCAGGGGTTTTTCACGTGGTTTGGAAACAGGAGCGGGTGTCCACCAAGATGTGGGTATGTAAATCCAGTCTCAGCATTGAAGACATTGTCCCCCACAGCCCCCACAACTGCTCTGCCTGGCTTTGATTGCAGATGTGGGCAACAGTGGAAAAAAACAGTGGAGGCCAGGAGGGAGGGTGGCATCACCTTCCTTCCCAAGGAGGAGAGGCAGGGCTGAGCATGCAGCCGTTGCTTTGGCACAGGCACTGTTAAGGTTCCTCTCTGATGCTCTCTGTGTGCAGACCATATGTTGCATCCCACTTTCTCTCTCCTGTTTACTTCTACCCGTTTTCCCATGTGCCATCAACCCTGGAGCTGTTTTATCTCTTCTAGTCAATCTTGGTCAGCAGACTGGAATTCCTAGGTCATCTTCAAAGGAGGCACAGAGCAGTAAAAGCCCAAGCCCTGGGGTGATGCTGGAAGCTGGTCCTCCAGCAAAGCCTGGAGAAGCCTTGCCTTTCAAGGGAACACTCAAAATACTCTCTGAAACACAAACCCGTTTACCAAGTTACAACAGAGCTATTCCCTTGACCCATGCAGTGAAACACTTGTAGTATGGAGGAGGCACCTGGTGTGATGACCAACTTTCTGTTACCACACTTATGGATGACAGCAATCAGCTGTCTATTTGAGCAAATAGTCATAGTCCATTGAAGATTGTAATAACCATACAAAATAATTTTTACCAGTCCCATATATGCAGTAATAACTTGCAACACTCTCCAATCCATTCCAGCAAGATTTAGTTTAATCAGTGCTGCTGCTAGTGTTTTCTTTGGAACAGCAATGTTCTTCTCAGAAATATGTTCTCCCCCAGCCCATATTTACTAAGCAGATGCCAACTAGGCCTGGGTTCAGCAACATTTGCAAGGCCGGTATTACAAGGATTTAAACAGCAAACAACACAAAAGCATGCACAAACCAGAGCAGTTCTCGCTGGCAGTTCAAAAATGCTTTCCTGGGGTCATGGGTTGTTTGTCTCAGATGCAGAAATGTCACTTGTCTCTGTCTCAGACTCTCTCATCTTTCAGTTAAACCATACTGTAGAAGAACAAAAAGAATTTGATTTTTTGGTTTTCTTTCCAAGCAGCTCCAAGAACCAGAGAAGGAGTTCTCAGGATGCCAGAGCCAGCGAAGTCCACCTCTGCCCCCAAAAAGGGCTCCAAGAAAGCTGTGACCAAGACCCAGAAGAAGGGCGACAAGAAGCGACACAAGAGCAGGAAAGAGAGCTACTCCATCTACGTCTACAAGGTGCTGAAGCAGGTCCACCCCGACACCGGCATCTCCTCCAAGGCGATGGGCATCATGAACTCCTTCGTCAACGACATCTTTGAGCGCATTGCTGGAGAAGCCTCCCGCCTGGCCCATTACAACAAGCGCTCCACCATCACCTCCCGGGAGATTCAGACAGCCGTGCGCCTGCTGCTGCCAGGAGAGCTGGCCAAGCACGCTGTCTCAGAGGGCACCAAGGCTGTCACCAAGTACACGAGCTCCAAGTAGCTGGGCACTACCTCTCCAATGGGACTGTCGAGCACCGGTCCCTCTGTGCAAGCACAGGTAGGCAGCTGCCGTGCGGATAAACCTCACAGCTATTATCCACAGCAAATTCACAGCCTTGGGATGGGCATGAGAAGCTGTCTAGTGGAGGAGGAGACAGTGATCTGGATGTCGGCTGATTTTCATAGTCTGTTTGGGACGTGTGGCGAGTTCTGCGAGACTGGGGAGGAGGCCTCTGCTTTCACATCTCATCCAAAGGACTGACCGACTGCTGTATATCCAAACTCTCCTCTGTGCTTGGCAAACATGCATGTTTAGCGCTGGTGGGGGAGCCTGGCAGTGGCAATACAGAGAGGCCATCTCTGAAGTCTTCCTGTTTGGCTGCTTTCTCACAGTCACTCAAGACAGGCACCAAGGGGTCAGCGCTGGTGTCCTCTCCCTCATAGCCCAGATCCATCCTGGTGAACAGCAGCCCAGGCCACCCTGTGCTGGCAGAAGTGGCATCGACAGCTACTGGGCTGTAGAATAAAATCCATACTGATTCAATAGCTATCTGTGTTTGACAGCCTGTTTTAAAGAGCAAGCCTGGCAGGCCTGCAGATGTTCGGGCTGATACCAAGCGTTGTTCCTTCTCATCACTCCTGATGGATGAGCCATCAAGCAGGCTGAGGGTGCCGGCACTGGAGCTGCCTGCTGCCTCCCAGTTTGTGCCAAGGCAGACAGGTGAACAAGGAGGGGTGTTGGGACTGGGTCAATACCTTCCCCAGCTGCTGCTTTGCCTGCTTTAGGACTTGCTTTGACATGCAAGATTTTGCTAATTCTGCTGCTTTACAGAGACTTGTCCTGCCTCAACGTGGCCTGGGTGCTCCCTTCCACCATAAGTGCAGGCAAGACGGGGTGCTGCCCAAGGGCATCCCTTCTCCGGCGAGCTTTGGGGTGGTGCAGGACAAACAGCACAGACTGAGGATTTGGGAAGGCATATGGAGTGGGAGCAGAGGCGGTTAATGGAGTCTGGGAAGAGGCAGGCTCCCCACGGAGATCCCTGCAGGCAGCTCCCATGGCCCTGCCTCCCTGCTTTATTCACCCATTAGAAAGCAAAACCAAAAGCCAGGTCTGGGTGGATATATAGGGACACTTGCCTGCATCCAGTGATATTTTAAAGATTAAATAATTTCAAACTACTTCAGATACTCCCCACGTCTTCTCAAAGTCCACAGTAAGGTGAGCAATAATAAATTCCTGATAAAAGCCATAGAGATTAGTGGAGGGACATCTTGGTTGCAGGTTTGTCTTGCCCAAATTGCAAGTGCAGAACTGGTGTGAAGTTGAAGCTTCCTACTCAAAACACAAAATTAGCCAACATTTAAAAAAAAAATCAAAATCTCTGGTAGGCAGTAGTGCTCAGATAAAAAATATTTGCATCTAAAATAACAACTGCTTTCTGCAGCTTATCCTGTAAATAAAAAGGGCAGCAAAGACACAGTATCCAGAATTAAGTGCAGGTTCTCCTCAAACTCCAAGACCTTGCTTTTAATTGAAAGGTAGATTGATACCCCAAAATAGCCACCTTGCAGTACATCTCCCACTTGCCCCTACATTTATCTCTATCCTGTTTCTTTACACTTTGAGAGTGATGGGGACCCTTACCAAATTTATGTTGCTTTTGGAGCTGCAGGACTCTGCAGCTCCAGAAGATTCAGTTATTTCTTGTTTTTCTAGCAGTGCTGTGGTCCTTTTCCAGTTGGTCTGAGGAAACGACCGCACAGACCTGCTCAACCAAGAGCACCTCAGAAACCTGAGAGCAGCCTGGAGTTTCCTGTGGTCTCTGGCAAGAGTGAAGGTCGAGTTGCTCACGGGCTGCTCCCATCCCCGTGATTTGGGTTTGAAGACCCCGCACCCAAAAACAAGCTTTCTTCCCATACTTTGCTCAGTGCTAGCACACAGCCATGTTCTCTACCCTCATCCCAGCAGGAATCCCTAGCAATAGTTTTCAGGAAGAGCCAAAGCCGGCTTTCCAGGTGCCAGCACCCACAACAAGCAGTTCCCAGCAGCAGTACCTGTACTCGGAGGTGTTGGTAACCTGGACCACTTGGCCAAGACACTTGGGAGGTGACAGGTTGGCACTTCCTGTTTTTTTTCTTAATCAAATAGTCAAAATGAGATACCAAAGATGAAAATGTACCTGCAATGGGCCTAGAGCCACCATCCTCGGCCCCTTTCCCACCAGAAATTAGGCGGCAGATGATGCAGAAGAGGAATATAGGAGTGAAAGGCTGGCTGGCAGTGCTGGGGCTTTCTCCTCCGGTCCCTATGAGCTGCAGGTCAGAATTCATCTCCTTGCGGAGTCCTCCTGAAAGCAGGAATTCAGAGTGGAATAAGTCCGCTCCAGTCCAAGTGGTGTGTGTGAGCCAGGACACACATCTCCCAGGATTACTGTGCACAGCCTCGAAATTCTCGCTCTTTTGAGCAGAGCAGAGTCCTTCTCCAGTTTCAGCAGGCTGCAAGAAGTCAGGAAAATGAAATGAGATGTTGTCCCTCCAGGGTCTCCTGGGCATCTCAGGGAGCTGGGGACAAGTCTGGGCAATCAGACGCAAGCCAGTGGCCCCATACACGTACTTACAGAACTGGTCTCGTTTTCTTCTGTCAGTATTCCCACTCTTCATTTTTTGAGATTGTGTCAGAGAGAGGAGTAATGGCAATTTAAGGCTATAAAAATACTTGAAGGCTTAAAGAGGATTTTTATATTGTCTAAAGCCGAGTGACTGAGGCTGTCATGTCCAGCCATTTATAGTTCAGGCTGTCATTTGCTCTTCACTCTCCCTTTGCATCATTTCACTTGCCCCTGACAATATAGAGCACAGGATTAGGAACTGATCCAGGTTAAAATGAACTTTTTTTTTTTTTTTAATTTTATTGCAAGCTTTGTTTTAACCTAGTTCTGGTGGCTGCTCTGATCTGTCACTGTCATACAGGCACTTGTGCCAGCCAAGAAAAGGGCTGATCCAGGAAAAGCAAGGCTGGCATAAGCTAGGACTGCTGCAGAAAGCAGTTGGGAAATTACCAACCATAGTGTCAAAGAAAAATGAAGAAAGGAAATACGTGTGTCTCCTGCAGCAGTCCAGTTAGCAGCAAAGACGTGGCTTTTAAATACATTGCTATGTGTGTTACCCCTGCAGTGTCCCACAAGCAGTTCCTCTGACACTGGAAACCGGACACATCTCATTTCTGCAGATCCCAAATGTTACACAAAGGAAAGGAAGCTGATAGGGAAGGGGACTCTGCTTCCATCCAGCCACCCAGCTGCAGTGGTTGGAGGCTTCTTGTTCAGCAGGCAAATGGGGTGCAAGGTGGCCTGCCCTTCCCACATCTGCCTGCTGCTCTGCAGGAACACAGTCACAGCAGTTCAATGGGAATTATTTTGACTGCAATGAGCTTGGGCTGAGCCTTAATAGTAGAGGCAATAGAAAATGGTCTAAAAGTTCAAGCATCAGTTGTCCACTCAGTAATCTGAGGTGTGACATATTCCACAGTTCCTTGGTAAGGGGATTTGCTGCAGAAGAGGAGTTCTGCACTTCAGGATCTGTGCTTTTAAAAAATATGTATTTCCAGCTCTGGAATTGATAAAATGTTTTAAAAATGAGTCCCACTGTTCCTGCCTGATTCCCACTGCAAGCCCAGAGGCATCTCGAGGCCATTCCTGTGTTTTGCAAACAAAAAAAACCCAAAACTGTAGATTGAAAGTTGGAAAAGTTGAAAAAGAGTAGTGCAGCCTTTATCCTAGACTCATATTAATCCCATGGACATCACTGCACTGGGTTATTTGTTTTCATGTACAATTTGAGATAAAATTGTCTGCTCCTGTTATTCCATCCTGCTTCCCTAGAAGGGCTTAAAGTCCATCTGCCCTTCACAGCAGAGCCCAACCTGCAGAAGAACCACGGTCCACATGCATGATTTGCTCCCGCTCAGGACAGACAGGTCTTTAGTCAAGCATAGGGGGAAACGAGTAAAAACAAGTGTGGAGGACAAGTGCCTGCTGTGTGTCCCAGGAAGGGATGTCTGGGCTGAGAGCGCTGAAGAGCCCTGCCCAGGGGAGCTATGTGGCTGCATGCCCTGGTGACAAGCAGCTATGTGGAGGTAGCCCCAAGTCCTGGCCACCACTTGAGTCAAGCTTGCCATGGCCTCTGCACAGCCCTGAGCAGTTGTCCCACCATAGCATTTCCTGGGGGTTTACATCCAGACCAAGTTGTTTAGGGAAAGGAAGAATGTGAATTAAATCATAAAAATCACTTGCTGCCAGAATGTAGAGAGTTCCCTGGGACCAGCACCTGGGGAGCAATCTCTCATGCTTACTCTCCATGCATGGTGTCTTGTGGGCTTACGTACACACAGTTTTTCTGACAGTAAGTGTTAAATCAAGTATGATCTATGTTATATTACTGCTGTTTTATGACCTATCTTGCTGCTAGTTACCTGTTTTCTGTTAAATGTATAAATAAAATTAAAATGCCAACCTGTTGAAAGTCAGGTGAGACCCAGCTGTTAGGATGTCTTTGCTTCTGCCCTACCACCAAGGCCCCCACAGGCCCTACATTTCTCTTTCTCTATCGTATTTCCTCCAGAGCCGGGGTGAGAGCAGCCACCCTTCCAGCAGAGATGGAGCCTGGCTGCTCCTGGCAGAGGGTCAGTCAAAAACCAGGGCCACCCCTCCCTGAGGGGATGTCATGAGCTTCCATTCTGAGTCCTTACAGGATGTCACTCAGCCCACACATGGGCACAACATGTGTTCAAGCCATTCCAGTGAGCTTGCCTCTGCAACCTCTCCTCGCCACACTCCTGCTGGGGGTGCTCTCTGCCTGGCACCCATGCTTTAACACCCAAGGGGCAGCACTTTCAACTCACACAGACTAAGCACTCCGAGATTCTGTGCTTGGAAAAGTGTTTTACACGCATTCAGAATTACCATTTATCTGAATTAACAGTTGCTGCCACTAGAAACATCTTTTCTTGGGCTACGAGAAGTTGTAGGCAACAAACATGGAATAAGATGTAGCATCTGAAAACCCCAGGAAGAAAATGATCTTCCTTTTAAAGAATGATTGGTAAATACATTCAAGTGAAACACTTACCTGCTGGACATCAGCATCATAATGCACTCACTGGAGCGGGAAGTGCCTGTGCCATGATAGACGCTGTGTGCTGGAGAAACAGGCCAAGACTTCAGATACGGAATAGAACAGAAATCAGAGCTAAAAATATTTAGAATCTCTTTAAATACAGAATCATAAGCTTAACATAATTGGGGGGATGCAGTATTTGGAGGAAAAAAAGAAAACATTGTAACTACCTGAAGTATTTCTTTCCAAATGAATAAATTATATTACTTCTAATGTGATTTCCATTTTGATACCCCTTTGCAAAGCTGCACCCACAGTGTGCTTCCATAACAGAGTTGACACCTGGCCCTCAGGAAGACACAAATCATGTTACAAAAGGTAGAGCAAAACATGATCATGCTCTTTCAAGATACTGGGAGATAACTGGGTTTTTTTTAGTTATTCACTTATTATTTAGTTATTATTGACTGGTTATTCAAAGACCATTAGATGGACTGAGGTGCCACGTGGCTAAGGCTGTTGGTGAAACCAGATACAAGAACTCAGGGGCATCAAAGGAAACCACGAGAGAACAAAGTTTAAAAATAAGTAAAAAGAAGCATGCAACAAGCTGTGCACTTATTGATCCCTTTGCCAACAGATACTGGAGTTGTTACAGTTTGGTTCAAGAACAAATTAATGGAAGAGAAATCTATTGTGAGTTGCTGAGCATATAAACTATGTTGGAAATGATTAGGAGATGGGAGAATAGGAGGAGGACGTTGCTAAATGTGTCTGCCTTATTCCTGCAGCCTTCTTTGCCTGCTCTCTTATGGCCACTGCTGGAAAAAAGATTTTGGGTTGGATGCACCAAAGAGCTGACCCAGGTTGTCTGCCTCAATTCATATAAAGTCTGCATTGGCACTACACATCAACCCATGAACTGTGGAGGGTTTCAGGTGGTTTTCTTAGGCCTCTGACACTTAGAAGAAAGCATAAGATAAAGCTTTTTGTCTCCCTTTCCTACATGGCTCCTGCACTTGCCTTCATATTTATGTGGATTGTGTTAGCCTGGTTTACATGAAAGATGTGAGAGATGTTTTGTTTCTAAAATAGTTAGAGTTATTAAACACAGATGGTGTGAGAAAGAGAGAGGAATGGAGCTTCTGGTTTCTCATATAAAGGAAAGCTGTTCTCAAAAATATTTCTCATTTTCTCCCTTGAAGCAGTGGATGTAAAAAAAAAATTATACTCAATTTCCTGCCTTTTAATGTCCATAATGCTAATTCCCCCAAAAACAATCTCTTACAGAATTAATTCAGGAAAAATGTCTTAACAACTTAACTGTCTCCTAAAGACAGAAGAAGATTATATCAGTAATAAAAAAGGGAAGATTGATAACAGTGGGGAAGGACTGGCAATGGCTGGGTGTGAGACACCAGAAGGGACCAAAGGCAGGAGACTATAAGTGAATGCTGTAAGAGTGACAGGCACTGATGAGACCTCCATGAGGAGCCCACCAAGATGCCAGCACACACTGCAAGCAGCTGCTTGGGACACAGTCAGGGAGCAAAGAGCAGGGAGCAGGGTGGACAGTGTGGTTGCTGCCAGCAGGTTAAGGGTACAAAAGGTACGTCCAGAGCCAGCACACGGTCACAATCTAAGAAGAACCCAGGAAACTTGCTGAGGACAGTCAAAGTCATTGTGAAGATGGACACAGGTATCCTGGTGTCTGCATGTGGTCAGACAGCTTGGGTACACCCATCCTGTGAGTGCATGGGTACGAGAATATGGGCATAACTGATACAAATCGGTACTGCTTTAAAATAAATTCACCTGCCTATAAGGTGATAAAGTCTCCCTCCTACAGGGACTTGCACTGAGTTTGCTGCATTGTAGTAGCTCATTGATTATTCACTTACTTCCAGCTTCTGTGTACTTCCCCAGTTTGTTACCCATTGAACCTCCTCCCATGCATTTTTGGGGCAGCATTCTTTATACAAAGTACGTCCAAATTTGCCAACACTGGACCAAGTGTTCAGCACAACTTTTTAAATAATCCAGGAATGCTTCTTATCTAACCTGCCCCAAGGGCTTGGATATGCCCTGGTGAGTACCAGGCTGCCTCTGAAAAACATGTGTACAGACAGGAGAGCCATGAGTGCTGCCGACAGAAGAACTCAGTCTCCTCTCTTCACCTGAGAGTGTCTGGGAAGACCAACAAAAGGATGGAACATAAGTGCACCACATCCAATTTCACTAAAGCAAAGGAAATGTGAGGCTTCTACGGCCATTTACCTTCTTTGTGCAGGCTTTCTGTCTCTTCAGAGTGCTGCAGTACTCAAGGGTTCCCAGGAAGCCTGGTCTTGTGGGTGCTATTGGAAACAGGCTATTGAATTGTTCCATCTCAATATAACCTGCCCTTATGGGAAGCTTTCTGAGACACGGCTCAGTTCTAGCAAGGTGGGAACCAGCCTGCAACAACAGGGGCTGCTGGTAAATATCTGCTTTCATTGAGAGGTTACTTTGTTCGGATGAGTGTTTATCCCACAACCAGTTCCTCCAGTCAAGGTAATAAAAACTCACATTCAGGTGCTGACTTTGGAGATGCAGCATCCTCCCCTCTCTTTTCACAAACTCCCTGCAATGCCATGTCTGTACGGTCACATCAGCGTGAACTCACGTTAAGCCCCTAGGGCTCCCACGCTGACTTGCACTCTGGCCCAAACTGCAGCTTTAAGGGGAAAACTCAGTGGGAGAGCAGTATAAGAAAATGCAAATTTATCCTCCTACCCCTTTTGCAGCTGGTGTTATAGCCAGAGGACCCAGACACCTCTCACCGCAGCTGGTCTCACTAACAAAAGCTGCCTCGGTGGGGTCCACTAGCAGCCCCTGGCCACTTAGCAGGAGAGAGCCAGAGCTCTTTTTAGCCGGGATGATTCAACACAAAGAAGCCTTTATAGCTCAGCAGCAGGCATCTCGCGCCTCTTCTCATCACGCCTCTTCTCAAGTTTTAAATACAAGGGGACAAAAGTTCTTACAAACCCCTGATTCTGTCAATTCCCTGAACATATGCCTGTAGTGCCATTTCTGGCATTTAAGTATCTATAAATGGAAAAGATAGAGCTCTTGGGAATCATGGGACACCGCGTGCACCATCTCTCTTTCAGAGCCAGCATCTTCCCTGGCATAAGTTTTCTGTAATATTCTGTATTTGTAGGGCAGGATCCTGAACAAGAGTGAACAGCAGTAGAAGAAAGTTCGATGCAAGCAGCTGCATGCCATGAAGGATGAAGGTCCTCCATGCCAACAGGTATCACAGCAACTGGGAGCTCAGCCATATTTAAAAGGGATTAGAAGTGCATAGATGTCAAGAATTATTTTCATAACAAAAGGCTAAATAGATGCAAGCTTGCAAGCAATGGTAGCTTTCTGCTTTATAGGAAAGTTACACCAGATACAAAGGAACAGCAGGAAGAAGCCTTATTCCAGCCTGCCAGCTGCTGCGGGGCTTGCAGCACCCCCAGAAATAGCCCATACGTGTCAGCCCTGGCCAAGACCCTCCACTAGGTAGAGGCAGAACAGAAATTCATTCCTTAAGTGTCCTATTCGCTTTAATATATAGTTAGTTCAGAAAGCAATAGTCGATTTTTGGAAGTTTTGACTCCGTTTTGTTTCTAATTTACATTGTGGATCACATTTTTCATGTTTTCTTCAGGGGTTAGCCTGGTTGTGGATAACTTTGACAGCCAGGTACACACCTGATCTGAGCAGGCAACATCTCTGGAAGTGACCTGGAAAAATGTGAAGTCAACCTAAATACCTTCAGTTTTGCTTCTGGGCACAAAGATGCCAAAGCATCTGTGCCTGTCTGAGGCTGAACAACTTTGTACTGATACTTCACCCTGATGATCTTCCAGTTTCTCCCTAGCAAGCTGCCTTAGGAAAGCAAGAGCCCAGAGTCACTGCTTGTTCATTTAATGCTATAGGTCAGGATGAAAAAAAAAGCACCTTGATTTCTTTCCTCCTTCTGTTTGCATGAGTAGGAAACAGGGCTTGGCATAGGGTCCTTAACTGTTAGGAGAAGTGAAGGAATTGCTGGCTGTAGCCACCTGCTTCCCAGCTCACAACTCCTAGCCCTACAATTGCTCCTATTCCTAATGTGGGATATGCCTTTCTACCCCTCCTGCCAAGGCTGGGCTGCTATTTGGAGAAAAATATTTAGAGAAAATACATGAAGGAAGAAGCAAGTGTTTCTGAAGCAAAGGATAACAGATCAGTACCCTAGACACTGTTACAACCCCTTAAATGAGTAATGAGAAAAGTGCATGTGACTTGGAGTCCATTCCGCAGCAAGTCCCATCTCCTCCAGGCTTGTTATCAGGTGCACTTTCACTTTCTATTATTTTGGACAAGAGGTCAATTTAGGAGGTGGTCAAGGGCAAGGACTCCTTGTAAATTAAGCACAAGAGTACTATTACTTAAATCTCCCACACATCTCTAAATGCCTGCACATGGGTGGAAATCCAACCTCCACTGGCTCATTCTAGCTTCAAAACAGAAGTCTTCTTATCCGAGCACTAGTAGTACTGTCATCTGATGTTGTTGTTGTCAACCTTCATAAAAGGTCTTTTGCCTGTCCCTGAAGGTAGTTAACAGTAAAACACTTGGCATTATTTCAGCACTGAAAATAGCATCCTCTCCATATCTTGATTATGCCACATTCCTCCACTTGTCAGATGAAGACCCAGAAGGGGTAGAAGCCATATAAGACAGTCTTCTCAGTCCCCTAGAGTCGGCCAGGTATAAAGTTTGATTGGGTATTATAAAAGGTTTATTGGACGACATGTGGTTGAGCTGACATCTCTGATCACTTCTGGGATTTCATGGCAGAGCACATGTCAGGTTGAGTTTCACTGTGCAGGGCTGCTGTTCTCCTGCACTGGCACCTCCTTGGCTCCATCATTGGGCACTCACAATTGAGATTTAAGATGTAGATGTCTATTCTCTAAACCACACCAAGTATTATATCTCATGTGTCTTGCTAGAGGCCAAGCCGCTGTGCTCAGTAAGCTCCAGTATGAGCTCCTACTTAGATTCTCAGGTTATAATTAAGTGAGATTTTACTAAGAATTGAACTTATTTTTAGCAAGGTGAAAAAAAATCATTTTTCATCTTCTGATACTTAGTTCTCTCCTGCGAGTCAGCCAGCTCAGACACTTCCACCAAGGTGCTGAGTCACAAAACCTGAGATGGTAGCACCTTGTCCTCACAGAAACTGGTGTGATATCATCTGGGTTTTGAGCCCTGAGCTGAAACAGTGCCCGTGCCATACTGAAGAGCTGAGTCGCTCAGACAGGTGCAGAGAGAGAGGCCTTGGCCACTGCAAATACACTCACCTGCAATCCAGTCCAAAGACCTGACCCTAGGGGACAACATACACACAGATCCTTCCAGCATCTCCTGCGTGAACTGGCTTAAACGTGCTGCTGACAGTTGTTTTCATTCTTACAGATAACGATAAGCTGTGGGTATAGCAGAGCAGTATTTGGTATAAATCAGTTCATTGAAACTCAGCCAACTTGTGTCAGGGCTGAAATAAAACTGAAAAGAATAAGTCATCCATCCCAATTGTTTTATTTTTATTTCAGCCATGCTAAAATAGTTCCAATGAGAGCAGGTCTCGACAGCAAAGAAAACAGCTTCTGTGCCAGAGGGCCTGCTGACAGGCACAGGGACAGGCTGGCAGGATGGCAAGGGCATGGCGAGGAGGAGCAGCCAGGGAAGCAACCTGAGGGCGAGTGCTGGTCCCTGGCTCCTGACCAGCCCTGCCTCTTGCTGACACTTTGCAACCTGCACAGTCTTCGTCAGGTCCTGGCAGTGCCCCATGGATGAGGTGCAGCCTACACGTGCACCAAGTTTGCGGTGAGAGGCTGTGACACCACCATGTGCAGCCATTTGTGGGTAACTTTGGAGAGTGGAGATTTATGCTTCATGCTCCGATCTGCTCAGCACAGAAAATTCCTGTTTTCTAGGTGACAACCCAACAGAGTTTTGTCCATGACTCCATATTTCATGGTCTGCAAGAGCAGCAGGCTGTAGGCAGGACCCAGCAGGCAGGGGGCTGTGGCTGTTTCAGTTCACCACTAAAGCCAGAGGGACTGTGGGGTGAAACATGGCCACCTCTAGCTTAGACTTTACGGATGCTCCTCTCTGATTTAACACTGACAATCCCAACATGTTGAGGAAGTTTTCAGAGAAGATGCTGGTGACGGCCACCATTTCATTTTCTGCAGGTCTCAAATTGTTTCCAGACACGTACATGGCACCCCTTTTTGCAGTCTGTTTCATCAACATAAACCACAGTCCCAGTATCTGCTTATAGTCTGCTTGTCCCTCCACAGCTTTCCAGCTTTTTCAGCCAAGTCCTAGGCTTGTAGGGTCTCTGCTGGGCTCAAAATCTTTCCTGCAAAGTTTCCTCATGCCTTCCCCTCTTTCTTCTATTCCTCACCACAGGTGGTTTTAGCCAACTCTTTCCTAACAGGCAAGGAAGTACCATTTCCCTTTCTGAGCCTTTGTCTCCAGAAGTAGATTAAATTTGAAGAAATGAGATTTTTATCTGTCTCAAAGCACCTCACCATGAAGCAGGGGTGAAAAAGCCTCAAATGAATACTGTGATGGAGGAGGCTGAGCACTTACGGTGCAGTTGAAAGGGGATTTGCAGTCTCCACACACACTGGCAGCTGCAAATGAAGCACTGATGAAGTCACTTTGGTTTGCTTTACTCCACTCTACTGGGATGACTACTGTAGGAGCTGGTGTCTCTCATCACTGGAGAGAAGAGTGATTTCCATGCTGCAAGCCAGCTGACCTGTGCTAGGATGAAGTGACCTACACCCAAGGTATGCCATTTCTGTCACTTTACAGCAGAGGGAGTCTGAAAACCTTCCCTGGAGACCAATATTTGAAATCAGAGAAAGTTTGTAGGAGACAGCATGTGGCACAGGGGGTACACAGACACATAAAGAGCCCATCAAGCCCTTTGCACCCCCCAGGATGTCACGTCCCTGACCCTCCCACCAGTAGTTGTATGTAGGCTATTAACCATAGCAGGTTGCTGTGCTGAGAGATGCTGAACCACATCTGCTCCACCTCAATGTGCTAAAAGCTGGCATAGGCATGTCCTCTCCAGACATGATGCTCACCAGAGCTGGGGATGTTCCCCAGCCAAAACCCCGTCAGGATCCATAGCCCTTCTGGTCTTCCCTTTAGTGTTTTTGTATATTCTAAGGCAGAAACTCTGTTTGAGCACCTTTCAGCAATGTTTACCCGGAAACAACGTGCCAGGGACTCAGCCTGTGCCCTCTTGAGGAGTGAAGAGCCCCTTCTGAAGATTATGCCTGTGGCTCTGCTCTTCATTGACCACTCAACCAGCAGGACTGCCTTGCCCTCCCACAGGAAACCTTTTTGCCAAAGGGAAGAAACCAGCACTTGTTTCTGAATCCCACAGAGAGAAAGACAAATCCACCTGTGTGGGAAAAAAAAAAATAGAGTGTGCAATTTTTGCAGGCAGCTTTTGCAGACACCTGACATCAGTCATGCATCTCTGTCTTATCTGCAGCCGCTGCCAAAACAGAAGTTTTCTGCCCTTTCCAAATCTGTCCTGGAAGAAGTTATGTCTGCTGCTCAGAGATGGAGAGAACAGAGAAGATCCTATAAACAGCCTTGGATTTCAGGAGCTTCAGCTTTACCTGTCCATGACATAGGGTTGACATCAAAAGGAAATCCCAAAGCCACCTGATTGTGCTTCTCTTGCACTGAGCCAAGGCCGGAGCGGCATGAAGCTGGGAAAATTTAGCCAACAGCTTCTCGGGGATTTGGTTCATGCCAAGTGGTGACCAGTGGTCATAGAGTGGCCCACACACCCCATTTTGTCTTCTGTTTAGAAATAAAACAGGAGAATCATATTTCCTCTCACCCTGTAAGGAAATGGATAAGGAAAGCAAAGATCCCTGAAGTTTATGGAGGGCAGTTAAATATTGCCACAGATCAATCACACATTGTATTCAGCCATCCCCACTTTCTCTCTGGTGTTTCTTCTGTCTCACAGCACCGGTCAAAATCACAGTGCTAATGTGGGCGTACTCCCATGGGCATACTCTGTAGCAGAATTTATATTTCATCGCATGATCACAGAATCACACAGAATCACAGAATCTTAGTGGTTGGAAGGGACCTTTGAGATCATCGAGTCCAACCACATGGAAAAAAAAAAAAA
>VXBJ01002921.1:113706-130894 GCA_013400055.1 Nycticryphes semicollaris
GGTCTCCCCTCAGCCTCAGATGGGTGTTAGCTTCACCCAGCATCATGAATTTGAAGGCAGGAGTGCAAGTTCTCTCCTCTACTGATGTCTTAGCAATGCCCTGAGGCAGACAAATCTGTGCACTTGCACAGAGGCAACAGGACAATTAGGGACAGTCTTTTGATGCCTGTGTTGCTGCTCCTGATGGAGAAGGGCTTACTGCCATTGCACCAGTGTGGCAGGGGCAGAAGATGGCTCTGTTTGAGTCTGGCTTCCCTGGGCTAGCAGAGCCCCGTGCTTTCCTCAGGCAGAGGAGGCTGTGTTCTGTCTTCTGTGTTGAGACCCCAGAGATATGGATTCCTTTGATTCTTCTTGGAAGTCATATCCCATACTTTGCAAATTATTTCATAAGGTACATGTGGGAACAGAGTCTGACATGATGTATCTCTCCCTAAAACTAACATCATCCTACTACAGGGGGAGTTTGGGGGTTTAGTAGTACTTAATTGCACAGTTCTTTGAGTAGCACAAATCTTCCTCGTACACAGGTTGGAAGAGTCACAAACTAATGACAAATATTTGTTCTCTTTAATGATGTGTAGCAAGAGAGAACAGCCTAGCTCCCTTCAGATTTGCTCCTCCATCACTCTGACAGCTTCAACACCACCTGCTCTTGCAGCAAAGCAGATGCAGAAATATCCGCATTGATTTATGGACCAGGCAACACAGGCTTGTTATGTGAGAGTATGCACTTTATTTAAAGTACCAGTAAGGAACTAGGGCACACCTAAGACAACACTGACCTTCCTGATCACAGAATCATAGAATCATTTAGGTTGGAAAAGACCTTTAAGGTCATTGAGTCCAATCATCTACCTAACACTGTGAAGTCCACCACTACTCTATGTCCCTAAAAACCACATCTACACATCTTTGAAACATCTCCAGGGGTAGTGACCCAACCACTTCCCTGGGTAGCCTGTTACAAAGCTTGATAACCCTTTCAGTGAAGAAACTTTTCCTAATATCCAATCCAAACCTTTTCTGGGGCAATTTGAGGCCGTTTCCTCTGTTACTTGGGAGAAGAGACCAACCCCCACCTCACTACAACTTCCTTTCAGGTAGTTGCAGAGAGAGACAAGGTCTTCCCGCATCCTCCTTTTCTCCAGACTAAACAACCCCAGCTCCCTCAGTCTCTCCTCATAAGACTTACGCTCTAGACTCCTCATCAGCTTTGTTGCTCTTCTCTGGACACACTCCAGCACCTCAATGTCTTTCTTGTAGTGAGGCGCCCAAAACTGAACACAGTATTTGAGGTAGGACCTCACCAGTGCCAAGTATAGGGGGACAATCACTTCCCTAGTCCTACTGGCTACACTATGTCTGATACAGGCCAGCATGCTGTTGGCCTTGTTAGCCACCTGGGCACACTGTTGGCTCATATTCAGCCAGCAGTCGACCAACACTCCCAGGTCCTTTTCTGCCGGGCAACTTTCCAGACTCTCTTCTTCAAGCCTGTAGTGTCACATGGGGTTGTTGTGACTCAAGCGCAAGACCCAGTACTTGGCCTTGATGAACTTCGCCCCACTGGCCTCAGCCCATTGATTCAGCGTGTCTGTATCCCTCTGTAGAACCTTCCCACCCTCAAGCAGGTCAACAGTCCCACCCAACTTGGTGATGTCTGCACACTTACTGAGGGTACACTTGATCCCCTCATCCAGATAATTAATAAAGATAATAAACAGAACAGACCCCAATACTGAGCCCTGGGAGACACTACTTATGACTGGCCAACAACTGGATTTAACTCTGGATTTAACTCCATTCACCACAACTCTTTAGGTCTACCCATCCAGCCAGTTTTTTACCTAGCAAAATAACCTTTCTGGCTTTCTTATCTTCACTTACCTTTTAGAAAGTCTACCACTTCACCAAGTTCAGGTGAAGCAGGGAAGCAATGTGGTATTTCTGGTCACTGAAGGATTTCTAGATGTTGTGGAGTACAGAGGTGTCACTGCAGTTCTTCCAAGGTCAGGCAGAAAGGACAGGAGTAGGGCACAGGGTACCACAGCAGGAGCTTTGTGTCACAGCTCCTGTTTTGGGGTGTACCTACTTCCAGAGAGCAAGTCCTCAGGCTATTCACATCTTTTCCTGAAGCTCAGGTAATCTCATCAGTCCAGAAAAGCTTAAAAAGAAAAATCCTTCTGGTCTTTCCTCCAGGCTGCTTTTCCTGTACATCACTGTTATTTTTCTACCACCCTTCCTCCAGGCCCTCATCCCTCACAAGCCTCACTGCTGAAACTCCCTGGAGATCCAGGACCAACCTTGCAGGCTCCCACTGCTTCACCCTACTTTTTGCTTGTCGAGGACCACTGGAGTGCTCTCCCCTGCCTCCCAGGCTCTCCTAAAAATGTCTCCCACTCCCCATCCGATCTTCTCCGCATTGTCCTCCTCATCATCATCATGTGTTCACCCCTCTCCTTCATCTGGGAAGACAGTTAAAGCCTCTGTCTGCTTTGATCAAAGCCCAGGAGTGCTGGATCATCTGCTACTGACTTCACTTTTTAGACTAATCAAATTTCAACTGTAACTGGTAAATACCATGATTTAATCTCTGACTTTATCAGCCAAAGGATCTTAAAACTGTCTCCTTGGAATAACAAAGCCTCCTGCTCATGTCAGGAAAAGCAAGCACTGATGATATCCCTTCTTCATACAGTAATCCTAAACTCAAAATTCTATGACATCTGAAAAAAACTTAAAATATCTATTAGTTTCACCAAACTGAAATATTTATGTACTTTAACTGCAATTTAAATACACTTTTAAGTCTTTTTTCAGGGTGGTGGTGGTGTGGGGTTTTTTTGACTGGTGAATGAGCAGTTCTGTATGCTGGAACTATGGGGAGGGGTTGAACTTTTACAGCCCCGCTCCTCCAAGAAAGACATGGATTATGAGCAGTCATATTCAGGCTTATACATGCATAGTCTGCAGTGTAACAGGGTCCTGACCCACATCAGGGGCTCCACTGAGTTGCTGCAATGCAAATAATAATAAGCACAGCTGATGTATAAGGTCACAAGAAGATTTGTCTTTGAAAGATCAGGATTTATGCTGTTCCTGTACAGAGAATAAATGACACATGAAAATTTTGGCCTTAGTAGCCCAATAACTTATGTTTGTTTATGTGTCTTCTCCTTACAACTAACCCTTGAAACCTCATGAAAACACCATGAATATAATATAGATACTGTTGTGTATATTACATATTTTATACCTTTGAGATTTGGTACTTTGACTGTGATGTAGAAAACTCTTCATAGGTAAGCTATTACATTTTCCTGTGAAAAAGAAAAGACACTAAACAGCTTCACCGGATGCTCTTTGAGAGAGCTAACACTTACTCCACTGTTTTTTATTATTGTCTGAAAAGGTAGAGCAACTCTACCATGATTAATTTTTCATGCGTTGGGTACGAAGGGATAATTAGAGTGTGCTTCATACCGATTGTCTGCAACTGCTTTCTAATTAACTAATTGACTACAGAGCTAATGAGATTCAAAATTAATCTTTATATTTGAATTTGGCCAGGCCTATTTTGGGAACCATGAAGACAAATTGGTCAGAAGCTTTCATTTGATGTCAATCAGACCAGTATTTTGGAAATGCTATGATATTATTGCCTGGGTAGCTATTTTGCAACGGCTTTTGCCTCTACCTGGTGGCTGGAATATGAATTGCACAATTCCCAGAGGTTTTTTCGGTGGGAGGCAGGCAGTCTTTTGAGATAAGAATATATAGAAAGATGAAAAGCACTCTAAGCTATCACTATCTAGGGACTAATTTTTTTCCCATTCCACAGTCGGGTGAAGAAAATATATTGAAGGGACTGGTGGTATGGATACGTGAATATACACGGTATATTCATCACAGTTAGCAGCAGCAGTCACGACTCATGGCATCTATAACATTTCTTTTAAGGCATCGACAAGTGAATGTCAACAGACAAGCAAAACCCAACAGATATAGTCAACTCAGTTTTCAAAAGGCATTGGGGAAATCCTTCAGCAACAGCTTGTTGTTGAAGTAGCTGCCATGGAGTATGAGGGAATATCTTCACGTGAGCAAGCAATTGGCAAAAACCAAGAATATGCCAGCAATATTCACAGAGAAAGAGAGTCCCAGCTGGAGTCCTACACTGACATGTGCTGCAGGTGCTCTGAGCAGCTCATTTCTAAAGAATCTTCAGAAGAAGGTGAATAATAGACCATCAGGGATAACAGGTAAAATCAGTCAACTGTATACAGCTGTCCAAAGTAATAAGGGTGGAGGTTATTTCAGCAGCTGTAAAAGGGTTTCAGAATAACGAGAAACTGGACAGTAAAACAGCAGATGAAATTTTCAAATAAAAGACAGATAAGTTTAGGTAAAATCTGTTAGCAATTCAAACCCAATTCAAACTTCCAGTATGCAGAGATACTACCTGAACCAGCTATTGCAAATCAAAACACAATGCACAGTTCTGGGCCCCCGTTTCAAGGGGGGCCTATAATGGAAAAAACAGTTACAGAATAATATTATAGCCATTAACCCTGAAAATAAGTAATCGAGATGTGACTCGATTTGCCCACAAAGTCCTAAGTGTTATGGAACAGAGGGCAGTGCCCAAGGGTGTCTGAGACCCCGAGCAGGTGGCAGATGCTACAGGGAGGGCAGGGGTGGGTTTCTCACACAACAAATGCTGAAGCTGCAAAACCGCTTGTGGAAAGATGCCAAAGTTTTCATGGTTCAGAAAGCAATCACCCAAATTTGTGGAAGGAAAATTCCATTTGGCACAATCAAAACTGAAGGCATCATTTCTGGTCAGGTCTTTGGACCACAAATGGTTGCAGCCTGAAAGTATTTTTGGGAACCACCAGTATCCACTTGTCCTCTCTTTACGCTCTGCCTGCAGGACCTGTTACTGTCAGAGACAGGGTAACGAGCCAGGCAGCCCTTTGGTTTGCTGAGTCTTGATTTTTATGCATCACTTACAACCAGTACCTTCCACATTTGAGAAAGACCCCAAATGCTACTAAGTTTTTGCTGGAGCACATCTCATCTCCCACTAGATTGCATTTAAAACCTCAGCAGGAGCTGTTTATCTGCAAGGTCCTTGATAAGAATTGAGAAAGATGGTCAGAAAAGCCTTAACTGAATGTGAAAGAGGGCTAAAATGTTTTCATTATGAAGTCCATACAAGTCCTTCACTGGGAGACTGCAACATACTCCCGTTACATGTGGACTTAAGGAAGCTGTATAGCACACAGAGCTCACCTTAATTCTGGCATACTTTGGCTCTTCAGAGCTTTACTTTGCAAAGGCAGTAATGTTCATGTAACTTGGTTTGTGTTTGAGTGAATAATTACTATGAATAATTTATCTATCCTGGGCTGCGAGACACAGGGCTAACTTTTCTTCTAATGCTGAGGAAAACTGCACTTCTAGAAGACTGAATTCATGAAAATATTTACT
Organism: Nycticryphes semicollaris; assembly: GCA_013400055.1. Lineage (NCBI taxonomy): Eukaryota > Metazoa > Chordata > Aves > Charadriiformes > Rostratulidae > Nycticryphes > Nycticryphes semicollaris. The sequence goes on from VXBJ01002921.1 coordinate 119,200, forward strand.
TTATGGCCAGCCAGGCTCTGTGAGATTCAAGGTCTCAGTGTTTTTGAGCCTTGCCAGGTGCAGGGACAAGGAGGAGCAAGCATGACCCAGGCTGGCCAACAGGATTATTTCATACCATGAACATCACATTCAATATAAATTACAAAATTTTGCTGTGTAGCTGTCTCTCTCTTGATGGTGGTGGTCCAGACAACTCCTTGCCCCGGTGCCAGACCCTTGAGTCCTTCCTTTCCTCCCAAAGTCGTTGCACTCTCAGTGTCCGACATTTGCTGTCCGCTGCTGGGAGTGCACAGCTTCCTGCTGATAGAATTGGCTGAGTAATTTCCTGTATATCTTATATCAGTATCAGGATTAATGCTGGTACTTTAGAATTATTGTTAATTATTTAGTCTTAATCTATTAAATCTATTTACATTTCAACCCTCGTGTTTCTTTGCGTTCCCCAACTTCCCTTTCCTGAGTGGGCAGGGGTCAGTGGGTGGTAGAATAATTGTCTGAATGACATAAATTGTTATGGGTTTTCTCAAACCATAACATTTATAAAATCAGTAATGCTTTACTTTTTCACTCATTTTGAGATGACTTTCCTTTATCAGACCCAGCATGGCTCAAGCTGCCTGGAAAAGCAGGCAAAGCTCACTCCAGATGTGGACACTGTCCTTCTGGAGGACCCTGTCTACCTGCATCGTTTGGTCAGACTGTGTCTCAGGGAGGCCAGTGCTCTCACAGCACCGAAACCCTGAAGCACTGGTGCTTGATGGACCTGAGAGAGGCTGAGCACCCCTATAATGGCCACCCAGTCTGTGGGCATGGTCCTCACTGCACAGCCAGCCTCTGACAGCACCAAGAGTAAAAAGGCAGATCTAGATCTGTGGGGCTTTTCAGATATGCTGATGGGTGCCAGGTAAACTCTTGCAATGACAGTAGGTACAACAGTAATAGAGTAGCAATCCTGCCCAAGCAAGGAAGCTGGGCTCAGACCTGCCAGCAGACAACCTGTTCAGCTGTGATTATCACATCCTGGCCTATCTCACTTAGCAAAACTGTCAGTGAATAATTCAGCAATCTAAATGAACACCGCCAGTGAGGCCTGCCAGGGAGGTCCATGCAGCACTGTGTGTGTTTGGCGTGCCAGCTGCTTCTGACCGAGTGCTACAGCGCTGCATGCTCATGCCCCAAAGCAACTCCAGTTGCCAGGATTCAGACTCCAAGGGAGAGGGAAAAGCATACAAAAATGTTTGATTAGGTGACATGCCTCCTCTATCACCCCACCATCACCTCCAAACATCTCCAGGAAACCTCTGTGTCCGTATCCAGGTGATGAAGAGCAGGGATGATGCAGATATTGGGCAACTCTTCTGGCACTTTTCAGTTTCCCTGACTTGGTGTCACAGGAGGATGGGCTGGCTTGGCACAGGCTGACTACAAACCACTGTCAATCATTCCGAGAAGCTCAGTACCAGGTGGGAAGCTGCGAGATAATAGCCGTTTTAAAGTTTGCAGCCACTTTCTACTGCAGCATAAGATCTCGATAAGTCTTAAGAGAAACTGGTATCAGATAGGGCCAGAAGAGAGGGAACACAGACTGGTGACCCCCTTTGTCAGTCTCGTCCTTCTCTTCTGCTCCACCTCAGTAATTCACCTAGCTCCAGCTTTCTTGCCCTGCTTTATCGTGCCCCTTGTCTACTCTTCACTGTCCAGTTTTGAATCACAGAATGACAACATGGTTGATGTTGGAAGGGACTTAAAGAGGCACCTAGAGTGGGTTACCCAGGCCCATGGCCAGGAATCTTTTTAATATTTCCAAGGATGGAGGCTACACAACCTCCCTGGGCAGCTTGTTCCAGGGCTCGGTCACCCTCATAGTGCAAAAGTGTTTCCTGATGTTCAGAGGGGACCAGCTGTGTTTCAGTTTGTGCCCATTGCCTCTGGTCCTGTCTTTGAGCACCACTGAGAAGAGCCTGGGTCCATCCTCTTCACACCCTCCCTTCAGGTGTTTACATACATTGATGGGATTGCTCTGAGTCTTCTCTGGACTGAACAGTCTCAGCTCTCGGCTGTAAGAGAGATGCTCCAATCCTTTCATCACCTTTGTGGCCCTTTGTTGGACTCTCTCCAGCATGTCCATGTCTAACTTGTACTGGGGAGCCCAGAACTGGACCCAGCATTCCAGCTGTGGCCTTGACAGTGCTGAGCAGAGGGGAAGGATCACCTCCCTCAACCTGCTGGCAATTCTTTGCCTAATGCTGCCCAGGATACTGTTAGCTTGCTTTGCGCTGAGGGCACATAGCTGGCTCAGGAGTCTTGGCCCTGACTCAGGCTCTGTGCAAGGTAGGTCAAATTCTGCTTTCAGCTATTCCCATAGTTTAAGAGGATTTTCTGGATCAGGCCAAGTTTGGCTCCATTAGCTAGGTCAGTATAACAGGGCTGGTAGAGAAGCAGAGATTTTGCTCTGAGCTTGTTCGTGGCAGATACATTCACTGTCACATTTTGGCTGAAAAGGCTTGAGCAACTGCATCAAAACTGAAATGTTGCTCACTAGAAGTAGCAAGGAAAACGAGGCAAAGAAACTCTCTAGGAAGTAATGAGCAGAAAAGCTGACAAGGAGCATATGCCGCCACTGCATGAGACCAGAAAAACGCTGCAGAGCTCACCTCAAAAGAGAGGTTACCCAGGATGTACTCTAATAGCCACCAAGTTGTTACCTAATGGACTAGCAAGGCTGACTCCTGTTTTTTAGAAAAACGTTGTCTTAGGGATGAACAAACCATCTGATCAAAAGTTACAGTATATGAGAAAAGCAAAGATTTTTCAAGAGATACATATGGTAGTGCAATGGACGGGGACCACGGATTAGGACAGGGAGTAATCTTAGCTGTATTAGTTTGTTAGTTAAAATTTTCAGAATAAGTCAATTTTGACAAACTGTTTCATCAGTGACAGTGGCAGCTGCAGGAATATTTTTAATTCCACGTCACTTAGACTCCTCAAAGTTCAGAAAACAGAAAATATTTCATTTTTTGCCCTGTTGAGTAGAAAAGGACACTACTGCTTCCTAACGGTACAGCGGTGCTCCCCAAATCAGTAGCAGAAATGGCAGTAGGAGTCCAAGCACTACATCCATGGTCTGCAAAATCCAGAGACAACTTTGCATTTTCCTACTGGGACATGGCAGAAGGTGCAACCAATTTGAAGACAACAGCTAGGTGTGGTGCCGTAGAGCCTAGTAGGATCATCTACAGATATTCCCAGATGATTCTTTTGTACCTGAAAATACATTTTGTGCCCCTAAAGAAAAAAAAAATATCATCAGGATGGCATTTGTAATTGTAAATGAGGTCTGGGAAGCAGTCAGGGTGCATTTTAGCCCTGCAGAGCCCTGTGATGTTTGTCTGGGAACTGCTGCTGGGGCTAGAGTGATGGTGGGATTTGCAACCAAGGCCACTCCATGAGAAATCATCTTGTGTGGTTTCCTACCCTGAGGACTCCGGGACCTGTGTCTGTTGGTATAGGAAAATATGCCTTGGGAGCAGTGGCAGTGATGGAGTGCAATCCTGTAAGCCTAATGACCTTCCTGTGCCCCAGCCTGCATAACTGGGGATTATTTTTGTCCTTTTTCCTGACTGCAGCTTCTGGGTTAGAATATCTGAAGATAAGGGTGTTTCAGGGAATGCCAGGCAGAATAAGAAGTGGCCCCTGCCTCTACCTGAGCAAGAAAGCAGGTCCCCTTGTTTCCACATGGCACATCTTCCCACAGCTGCTGTAGAGCCGCCAGTGAGGCTGCTGCATGCAGAGGAGTTTCAGCAAATAAGCTTGACCAATTTTACTTATAAGCAGAATTTGGAATGTGTCCCAGATTATAATTACCTATGTATAAATATAATGATAATTATACTACCTAGCCAGGACCTCAGAGCACAAATCTGACAAGTGATGACAACTAAATTCATTAAGAGCGCAAATGTTCTTCCTCTCTTTTATGAAACAATATTGAGTGATCCCCAAAGAAATCCAGCAACCAGAGATGTGATCTGCTAATAAGTGCTGAGCCCGCTGAAGGCTGGTGGAGAGGCAGGACCACCAATTCCCCCCCTCAGGAAGAGCCTTGGTGCTACGTATCTAGTAGAGGAGCACAAAAGTGGAGAGTGAAAACACTGAATTTTGAAACGACAATATGTTTCATCCATCAACTTAACTTTTCATTTATGCTGGGAAATAAGCCAGGCCAAGGGCTGTTCTTTGACACAAAGGCCAAAGGCTATGGCATGGCTTGCACCCATCAAAAAGCTCTTTTATTTTTCCCAACATACACAGGGTAACCATGTCCAAATTTCTTAACTGGGCACAGTCCCAGGGCTGCGCTGAGCCCAGCCTGGCACGGGCTGGCCACAGGGGTGAGCTGGCATGGGGCAAAGCTCAGCTGACAGCCCAGCAGCAGTGCAGCACACCAGCCTTGCACCAGTACGTGGGGCTGACCCCTCTGCAAGGATCTGCAGGAGGACATGTTATCTCTGCGTCCCTGTCTCAGAGCCAGAGAAAGCCTAAAATGAGGCCCCTCGGCACTTTATTGATGCTTTTTAAAGCAATTTTGTCTACTAGCTTTCAAAACAGTTTCTATTTTTTCACATTCAGAGATGCCAAGCCTCAGGGATGATGACAAAACCACAAAAACATGTGATGAAATGCATCTATAAGAAAAAAATGGATGACTCCTAGGTCTCTTGGGAAAAGATGAAAAGTGGTGGTGGTGCACGGTGTGCTTCCAGACCAGGACCAGAAACCAAAACAGTGCCTCCCTACCAAATTCTAGGTAAAAAATAACACTAAGAGAGAGGAAGGAACAGCGATAACCATAATACCCATTTACAAAACTTAGAGTGATTAGGAGAGATGCAGAACATCTACATCACCTTCTCGGTCTTTTTGCTGAGACAGTCACAAAGCTTCAAACCCCACTGTTATCTGAGCAACCTACTATGCCCACTTCAGATTCCCATGATAAGCATTTCAGCTGACGTTTTTATTTTTCCAACAGGTCAACTAATCCCCTGCCTGCAAGTGTTTCATTAGAGCTGTGTGCTTCCTCCCCTAAGAGTCTGAAATGCCTTGTCTTTGAATGTGATTGAACTTCTGGCAAAGGAACAGTTTAGACCAAAGTCACAGCGTCCTTGCTTTCACTCTGCCTTCATGCCCATCCACCAGAAGCCCTTTGAATACTCTTTTATAAGCAGTTGAAAGAATTTCCCTTGATGGTTTTCCTGTGCAAAGGCTGCTGTGTCCGAGGAGCCCACGGCAAGCTCATGGAAAACAGGCTACAAAGTCCCACCGTTGGGAATGAGCTGAACAGAAAGGTGAAAGATGTTACAAAAGTAGCCAGGATTGTTGAATATAACCACATCAAATCTAACCGGCTTCTGGAGGGGTGAAGAAGAATCCGTGGTGCTGAGTGAGTGGGCAATATAAAGGCAGGTGTTGCTCGGTGCTGGTAAGCAGAAAGTAACAGAGATGGGAGGAAAAAACGTAATCCTCCCTCTATGTAAATCATAAAAAGTTTAGAAAATATTACTTCACTCTGGAAAAAAAGTATTTTGGAGCCATTAAAGGAAATGGAAAACAATGCTTCAGCACTAAATGAGTAGAGAAAGCTTAAGGAATTAGGGGAGAATTAGGGAACTAGGGGAGAAAAATGAGCAGGTTGGAGTCTGATAACATGTTAAGAGCCACCAGGTGTAGTCCCCGAGGAGCTGTCAATGATGGTGCTACAAGAGCATTATCTCCCTACTCCCATGTAAATAGAGAGCATGCCCACCCCTGTGAGCATGCTGTGCAGCCCAGCAGGAGGCTGCTCACCAGCCAGAAACCTCTCTATTGGTACTTGAACCCTACTACTTAACCTACTCATCCTCCATCTCATCTCCCTACTCCACATGTTCGAATACCTCCAGCAGTAACTGCTCCTTGGTGACTACACCTGGGTGTTTGTAAGATGTTGTTAGATTCCAGCCTGCTCCAGTCTCTAACCTGGCTCTAAACAAGCTAGATGTGTCCCTTTTACTCTCTTTTCTTATTGATTAGTCCCCCTAGCCCCCTGATTAAATAACAGAAGCTGTCAAAGCAAGGAAACCTGTCCTGCTGCACCTTTATTTTGACGACCTGGCAGCAAACTTTCAGCAATCTCACCTGAACGTCTTGGGCAAAGCCACAAGAGCTGATTTTTTAATCTGTTTGTACAAGGAAGGGTGAGACCCTGTGAGGGAGAAAAGGGCAAGTCCTGCAAAACACATGGTAAAAGGTAATGCCCAAGGGATTGATTTTTCACTTAGCAACTCTGTTACTGTATGGGAGGGACCTGAAAAGTGAAGACAATCACATGAATCTGTAAAACTGGGCTTTCTATCCTGCTTACTTGAACTGGAGCATTAGTCTCAGTTTGTACGACTAAATTTTCGATGCATTAGTCTCTTCATCATTTTTCCCATAAATAAAAGTCAAGTCATATTCAGCTTTTATTTGCTCTTGGCCACCATGCAATTTTGGGCCATGAAATTTGCTCTTCTATTGGTTTCTTTGTCTACTGGCATGTTGTAACTAGTGGAGCTTTTAGCTAATGTAAGTGAGGAGGGGAAAAAATACCCAAACCAATTTAAAGTGAGGAAATTCACAGGCAGTGTTTGAGAAGGGTGGAGCTGAGCTCCTTAGGGTAAATTATAAATGGGTGGCATTAAGTCTAAGGAAATAAACAAGTCCCAACACCAAATCGCTGGTATCTCTACCAAGGATTTTAAAAGAAGCAACGGCACTATTGGCTACAACAAACTCATTGTCTAAGAGCTCTAAATTGTTTCTCTTCTTACTACAAAAGAGAAGCTAGGTACAGCCAAAAAGCCATGAACATCATTCCTGCAATAAGGATCCCAGCATTATGGAATCCGTTCTTGGCTGTACAAATAATGAGTGTTGGCAATAAAAGTATTTTCTGAAACATTTCCAAACCCGTCTGGTTCCTGCAATAGGTGAAGGTTCACGTTTCACTTTATGGAGCTCCAACTAATTTTTCTGTTCTTAAAATAAATTCAGATGAAACATGAAAAAAGTAATGACTTTCGCTTACTTGGGCTTTCTTGAGTTGGACATGGAACAGTTTTGTACGGGGATTGGAAGTCCAAATGCCTGTTCATAGAGCAACTTGTTATCGCTCTTCTTTCTAGTGACTGGAGAAATAATCTAAAATCCTGGTTTTATCTAATTTAAATTCACTAAAGTGACACAGACTAAGCTCCAGCCCTTGTACCAGTTTGGCATGCTTTGGGCAGAGGGACACCCTGTGGTGTCCAGTCCCAGAGCACCAGGGGCGAGTCACCTGCCTCCTGCCAGGGGCAGGGAACAACACCTGGCCTTCAAAATTGAGAAAATCCTTTTAGCTCACCTCTATATTTTCTTATTAGATTTTGTCTGGGATCACTGATCTCTGCTGATACGTGGTCCCAGACTATGAAGAGACCCAGCCTTGGGGTAGGATGGAGCAGCAACAGTACAGGTAACCTGAAAACCAGCAAGTTATTTGTTATTTGGGTTTTTGTGGGGTTTTTTCATGTCTATTATGTTGTTAGTTTATTTGAAATCATGGATAATAAATAATGTTCCCCTCCAGAACCTGGTTTTGTTCGCTTCTAATGTATGGCACAAAACTTCTAGTTTCTTTCCAAGTGTTGGAAAATCAGAAGGGTGAAGAATAAAGTGTGGTTAAAGGCTGGTTTATTGCTGCCTGTTGTGGTTTCAAAAATTATTTTCTCAAAGCGTTACTGTAGCAGGAATAGATCACTGGTGCATTTGGAAAGTAAATAAATGCAGTTATGAATACCTTAAGTGTAACAATTTAGGTTTAACACTATGTATAAAGAGATCCTGCACAAGGTACAGTTTCCATTACATGGTTGCCCAAACCTGAGGGTAATTTTTCTTCTTGTGCATAACCTGCCACCCAGCAAGAGTTTAGGAGATAATACCACTGGTTGGTGGGGTGGGGGACACACTGCATATCAGCTTTTTGCAATATATTTCACAAAACCTATGGCATAAAGCTTTTTGCAGCTCTTATTCTTTAAAAAAACAACAACAAAAAAGTGAACTAATTGTAACATGACATTACTGAGCATGAATTTTCAAGCCTTTCTTTAAAGTACAGCTGGGATGAGCTGAGAAAAGCTCCAGTTCCTTCCAGAGAACCACCTCCTCTGCAGGGAAGTGAATCACTTCATTCCCAACCGTAAGAATTGTTATTGGACCTAGAGGCAGGCAACCCCAGCTCTGCCTTCCTCTTCCTCCAGGCTACAGACTTCACAGCAGAGTTTCAATTAAAGAATGATTCTTGATCTCTTCCCTGGTCACATAAACTTCATGTTTTAAGAAAATTCCCTGAAGTTTAATTGCTTGCTTTTTGTTTTTTTGAGTTGAACACTGAAGGGAGCTGAGTAACAATACTATCGGGTTTGGGGTTTGGGGTTTTTTTTTGTTGTAATTCACTTTGGAAAGAAACTTGAAACACTTCACTCCCAGACAAGTCGAAACAGAACATTTTTTGAACTGTGAAATGATTATGTCATCAATTGGTACTAAGAAACAAAAGGTCAGGCATAATCTCTCCCAATTGCATATTTCTATGGACGTTGCCCACCATGGTGATGTCAGTGCGACTTCTTCTATAGAAAAGGGCAGCTTATACCAGAAAATCTGCGGAATCAGACCCAATGGGAGGATCTGATTTTCTCAGAAGGATCAGCCTTCATTGAAAACTTGCCAGTTAAAACATGAGACAGATGTAATTCTCATTTTCTTCCCCACCTTGAGCTTCCTTTACCAAGTGTTGGGGTTTGCCGTTGCCTTCTCCGGCTCTTCTGGACCCACAGAAGCAGCAGCAGAAATGGATCACACCAGCCCCAACCGCTGACCAGGCAGTGAGCCCCGTTTCTGTACGGGGTGCCATGGGAAACGGGTTGAGCCATGTCGCCGTGCCGGGGTTTGAAAAGGGTTTTGAGTTGCCCACAGGTTAAATAACCAGGTCCTTTCACTAGGGCAGCGAGTCCACCTTGCATTTCAGTACCACATTCACCATTTTGCATTTGATATCTATTTTAACAGTAAAAAGATATGACAAGCCATGTAAGGAGTGAAAGGAGCAATAGGGATTATACAGTTAATGAGAAAATGGTGAAACACGTCAGGTAAAGAAGACAAAATTAACTGAAAACAGAGGGCAAGTCATCGAAACAGGAATAGATGGAGGATTTTGTGTAATTATGCACATAACTGATTTCACACAGATGCCTTTACATTATCTTCCCTTTCCAGACTCACAGATGTTCAAGGAGAGGAGATATTCAAGGTGAGGCTCTATGAGGCCCTGGGCAACCTGGTCTAGTTGGGGGTGTCCCTGCTGGCTGCAGGGAGGTTGGACTAGATGACCCTAGAGGTCCCTTCTGGCCTGCACCATTCTATGACTCTATGATTTTATGTTGACTTTTGTTGCAATAAAATGGAAAGGAAAAGTCTGAACTTTTTCTTGTGGATCTGTTTTATCTAATAAAAACTCTGGAAACACGTAGCTGGATCTCATATTTAAAAATCCATAGAAAAGGATTATTTTATAACAAAAGCTTATTTTTCAAAACGTGGGCATTACACATTGCAGCAGGAAAATGCAGAGAGAAGTAAGAAAAGTATGGTCTTAAGCTAGGGTTTTGTTATGCCAAACCCAAGTTAATTTTCATATGATTTAAAGCAGCTACAGAGTAAGTTGCTTGATTTCTGGAGCATAAAACCGATCACTACATACGCTCAAACTTGACAAAGAGGAGGTTATATTTTAATTTTTTTAACCTATTTATTTCCTCTTCCTTTTCAGGAACTATGATTTTTATCAGAGGATCTGAAAAGCCAACTAAGCCACTAAATTCTGTTTAAAAAAAAAAAGCATCTAATTGAGGAAAGCTGAATCAGCTAAACATCTTCCAAAACTTCAATTTATAAAGCTTTTTTCCCCCTGACAGACGTATTGGCAATAATCCAGGTGGGTGCTTTTTTTTCTTCCCTTGCAATAATGCAGTTCCGGGGATGAAAGCAGTTGAAAGAAGCTGGGGGGAGGGTTTCACAGGCTTCTTGTAAGTGCTGAAGAGCCTGAACTGATAGTAACAGATTGCTCTAAAAATTGCCTTCCAGCTCCTGTAAGGCACAGCATCTGCAAAATCCCAATCGGTGACCTTTGGTGGCTTATAGCTCGTCACCTCCTGGCCGTCTTCATATGTAAAGCTCTAGTATGCTTGGCACTAGTGAGGCCTCACCGAAATACTGGGTCCAGTTTGTGGCCCCTGACTACAGGAAAGATACTGAGATTCTGGAGTGAGTCCATAGATGGGCAATGAAGCTGGTGAGGGGTCTGGAGGTCGAGTCTTATGGGGGAACTGGGGTTGTTCAGCCTCGAGGCTGAACAAGGAGAGTGAGGGGAGACCTTATCGCTCTCTACAACTGCCTGAAAGAAGGTTGTAGAGAGGCGGGGGCTGGTCTTTTCTCCCAAGTCACAGGTGATAGGACAAGAGGAAATGGCCTCAAGTTGCACCATGGGAGGTCCAGATTGGATATTAGGAAAAAATTCTTCACTGAAAAAGTTATCAAACACTGGAACAGGCTGCCCAGTGAAGTGGTAGAGTATTTAAAAGAAGGGTGGTGCTTAAAAAACGTGGTTTAGTAGTGGACTTGGCAGCATAGGGTTGATGGTTGGACTCGATGATCTGAAAGATCCCTTCCAAGCTAGAAAATTCTGCGATTCCTTTATATTTGCCAACGATGGTATGATGGGCACCTGGATCTTCTCCTCCAGGCAGGCAGCTCCTCTGACCCTGGCAGCCGCGGGATGCGCTCCCCGCGTCCTTCTCGCCGTACCCACCAGGGGACACTGCAGCCGCGGGGATGACGGCTCAGCCTGGGCGCCGCGCTTCCACGCAGGCATTACAAATAAAAAATAAATTAAAAAAGAAAAAAAAAGGAAAGAAAAACTATATAAATCGCCTAGAATAAAATTCATAGAGTTGACATTATAGTCACCAGCGCTAGATTTGCATTCCGAGTTTGGCTTTGCTTCTTCCCACACACTACCTTAGTTTGCATCTTGTCTGCAATTATTTGCAATTGCCCCAGAGAAATCTTTTGATTCCAGCTCCTACCTGCTGTTTTGCATGGTTCAGAGCAAAGCGTGAGAGAATGTCACCAAAGCCTCCCCGCCGGGCTACAAGGAGTCCCCAAGCCAGGCAGATGATGCTGATTTTGTCCTGAAAAGTACTTTTTTTGGTCGGTTTTTAGTTTTCCTTTCCCCTCCATAGAGCCAATTTAAAATAAATAAACAAAATTCACTTTAAATTTGTTCCGGACGACGGATCCGAGACGACAGGTGGCTCCTACGTGCCCTCCCGAGGCACCCCCGACCCCCGGGGCGTCCTACCGGGACCACCGCCGCCTCCAACCGGNGGTAGCAGCAACGGGACGGGACGGGACAGAACGGGCCGGCTCTGCTGTGTCGCGCAGCCACGCAGGACTGCGCCACCCGTGGGCCGGCCCCGCCGCGGGGGAAGAGAACTTCAGTATTTAATTTTCTTTTTTTTTTTTTTCTTTTTTTTTTTTTGGTGAAGGAGACGAGACGCAGGTT
>VXBJ01002921.1:131042-150272 GCA_013400055.1 Nycticryphes semicollaris
GGCCCGGGGGGGCGGCGAGGGCGGCGGGGGGGGAGAGCCGAGCGGGCGGCGGATGGATGAGGGCGGGCGGGCAGCCCAGCGGGTGGATGGATTGTGCGGCAGCCCTTTGCCCGGCACCGCTGCCCGCTGAGCCCCGGAGATGCTGCGGCTGTCCGCCGCCGCCTGTCTGCTCTGGGCCGCGCTCCTCTGCGCCCTGNAACAGCCCCCCGCAGTTCCAGCTGCCCAGTTACCAGGTGTCCATCCCCGAGAACGAGCCGGCCGGCACGGCCGTTATCGTGCTGAGGGCACAGGACCCCGACGAGGGTGAAGCCGGCCGGCTGGCGTACTCCATGGAGGCTCTCTTCGATGAGCGCTCCAATGACTACTTCTCCATCGACGCCGAGACGGGCAGCGTGGTCACTGCCCGCAGCCTTGACCGGGAGACGAAGGACACCCATGTGCTGAAGGTGACCGCCTCTGATCATGGCTCCCCACGCCGCCGCTCGGCCACCACCTACCTAACAGTGACGGTGAGCGACACCAATGACCACGAGCCGGTATTTGAGCAGCCCGAGTACCGGGAGAGCATCCGGGAGAACCTGGAGGTAGGCTATGAGGTGCTGACCATCCGCGCTACCGACGGCGATGCCCCAGCCAATGCCAATATGCTTTACCGCTTGCTGGAGCCAGGAGCTGGTGATGGGGTCTTTGAGATTGACCCGCGCTCTGGGGTTGTGAGGACCCGAGCCCCAGTGGACCGCGAGGAGGTCTCTGAGTACCACCTGGTGGTGGAAGCCAATGACCAGGGCAAGGATCCAGGACCACGGAGCGCCACAGCTATGGTACACATCACTGTAGAGGATGAGAACGACAACTACCCTCAGTTCAGTGAGAAACGCTACCTAGTCCAGGTGCCAGAGGATGCCCCAGTGAACAGCCAGATACTGCAGGTGCAGGCCACGGATCGGGACCGGGGAAGCAATGCTCAGGTGCACTACAGCATTGTAAGTGGCAACCTGAAAGGCCAGTTCTACATCCACTCATTCTCCGGTGCCATCGACCTGATCAACCCTCTGGATTATGAGACTATTCGGGAGTACACGCTCCGGATCAAAGCTCAGGATGGGGGCAGGCCTCCCTTGATCAACTCCAGCGGCATGGTGTCGGTGCAGGTCGTGGACGTGAATGACAATGCCCCCATCTTTGTGAGCACTCCCTTCCAGGCCACAGTGCTGGAGAACGTTCCTCTGGGCTACTCAGTGCTGCACATCCAGGCTGTGGATGCTGACTCTGGGGAGAACGCCCGTCTGGAGTACAAACTCATAGAGATGGCACCCTCCACTGGAGGTGCCCCTGTAGCAGGTGACTCTGGGTTCCCTTTTCAGATCAACAACAGCACGGGGTGGATCACAGTGTCTGCAGAGCTGGACCGAGAGACTGTGGAGAACTATCACTTTGGGGTGGAGGCCAGGGACCATGGTGTGCCAGTCATGACCTCCTCAGCCAGTGTGTCCATCACTGTCCTGGACGTGAATGACAACAACCCCACCTTCACGGAGAAGGTGTATCACCTCAGACTGAATGAGGATGCGGCTGTAGGCAGCAGTGTCCTGACCCTGACAGCAGTGGACAGGGATGTTAACAGTGTTGTGACTTACCAGATCACCAGTGGCAACACCAGGAACCGTTTTGCCATCACTAGTCAGAGTGGAGGGGGGCTGATCACACTGGCCTTGCCCCTGGATTACAAGCAGGAAAGGCAGTATGTGCTGACAGTCACTGCCTCTGACGGTACTCGCTTTGACACCGTCCAGGTCTTCATCAACGTCACAGATGCCAACACACACCGCCCAGTCTTCCAGAGCTCGCACTACACAGTGAGCGTCAGTGAGGACAAGCCCATCGGCACCTCTATTGTCACCATCAGTGCCACTGATGAAGACACAGGGGAGAATGCAAGAATCACTTACATTTTGGATGATAACATCCCCCAGTTCCGCATCGACCCTGACACAGGCACCATCACCACCCTGATGGAGCTGGACTATGAGGACCAGGCCTCCTACACACTGGCCATTACAGCCCATGACAACGGCATCCCTCAGAAATCAGACACAACGTACGTTGAGATCCTCATCCTGGATGCCAATGACAATGCGCCTCGCTTCCTGCGCGACCGCTACCAGGGCTCGGTTTTTGAGGATGTGCCGCTTTCCACCAGCGTCCTGCAGCTGTCTGCCACCGACCGTGACTCGGGCCTCAACGGCCGTCTCCTCTACACTTTCCAAGGTGGTGACGATGGAGATGGAGACTTCTACATTGAACCCACTTCTGGAGTGATACGCACACTGCGCAAGCTGGACCGTGAGAATGTGGCTGTCTACAGCCTACGGGCCTTTGCTGTGGACAGGGGGAGCCCACCGTTGAAAGCCTCTGTGGATATCCAAGTGACTGTGCTGGACATCAACGACAACCCCCCTGTCTTTGAGAAGGATGAATTTGACATCTTTGTGGAGGAGAACAGCCCCGTGGGCTCTATTGTGGCACGGATCAGTGCAGCTGACCCTGACGAGGGAACCAATGCACAGATCATGTACCAGATTGTAGAGGGGAACATCCCTGAGGTCTTCCAACTAGACTTGCTCAATGGAGACCTCACAGCCCTCATGGACCTGGATTATGAGAGCCGGACAGAGTATGTGATCGTGGTGCAGGCCACTTCAGCCCCTCTTGTGAGCCGGGCAACAGTGCACATCCGTCTCCTGGACCAGAACGATAACCCACCCGTGCTGCAAGACTTCCAGATCCTCTTCAACAACTATGTGACCAACAAGTCTAACAGCTTCCCCTCCGGCGTGATTGGCAAGATCCCGGCTCATGATCCTGATGTGTCTGACAGCCTGGCCTACACTTTTGTGCAAGGCAATGAATTAAACTTGCTGATTTTGGACTCTGCCACTGGAGAACTCAAACTTAGTCGCGATCTGGACAACAACAGACCCTTGGAAGCCCTCATGAAAGTGTCGGTCTCAGGTAAGCAAGTGTTCGAGGTTCATAAAGCGCGTAATTCTGCTTGTCAGACCAGTACGGGGGCATGGGCAGAAATAACCTGCTCACAGTTCAGTGCGCAGCTTTCGCTTTCCCGAGGCAGCAGTTTATCTGTGAAATTCTTGGAAAGGAACCACAGAAATGCATCAAGCCCATGTGCTGTGGATTGAAGTGGTGCGTTGAAGTTGTTTAGTAAATGTGGATCACAAGGGTAAATAAAAACAAGAGTGTGTGTATACTCATATGTACTCCCTCAGTTTAGGTGGTGCCGTGGCTGAAGCTTTTCTGATGTGGTTCCATAAAGGTAGTAAATGATGTAACTTGGAAAGATGTAGGGAATGCACATGTAGCTCTAACACCACCTCCCCTCCCTCTTCCTCCCCTCCCCCTTCCTTTAAAAACAAAAAAAAAAAGAGTTGAGATTTGGCACCTCTGCTTTTTTAGGAACAAAACATACTTATTCTCTTCTGCATAATCGGAGGTTTTGCTGGTAGATCCATAGACCTCCAGCCAGTTCTCCACTGGCGTGGCCTGGGTGGATATGCAGAGCTGCTCTGGTTGGCGTTGCTGGCATGTGTTCCTGTGGGAAATGGCAACTTGGAAAGCCATGACTTATGGCTGTGTAATGCAGCTAATTGTACCAGGCTTGCTTTAGGAGAGCTAGGGGCAGATACTGGCCAAATACAGCCCCAAAATCAGTGCTGCCAGGGGGAGGGAGAGGAGGGAAAAGGGAGGGGTACTGTAGCATTAACTTCCTTCCTAATTGGGGTGTGTGTGTGAAGACTGTTCGATATTGTCCAATATATACTTTTATATGAGCACGTATTTGCTCTTAGGATATTATTCTTTTTCTGCTCAGTTGCTTGTTTATCATGGAATTACTTTTTATGCCTCTAATTGTGGCATCAATCATGCAATGAGTAATTTCCTCCGCAGGTGCCACTCTATAAAGTTTACTGTGGACCTGATCCCATACTTGTGTTGACTTTCAGAGGTTTAACCAGATACATTCCTCACCGCCTCTCTCTGCAACCTAAAGCTAATATTTGTATTCTTCCTGCAAAGAACAGCTGCAAGTACTAGGTATATAAAATGATACTTTGGGAGATGTTTCTTTTCATATGGTTGTATTAAAAAAAAATAATAGTCAAACTGTGGCATAATCCTGGCAGTGCTTGTTTTACTCTAAGTAGTCCTGGTGTGTGCTGGGGCCTCGGGAGACAGAGCCATGCTCTCCCTTGGGTTTGCAGGCTTGAGGTACTTTTTGCTTCAGCAAAATGAAAGCGATACTAAGTGAATTGATTGAATTTACTTTGGTGCATCACCTGAGAAGCCACTCCTGGTCCTTCCAAAAGGCTGGCCGGAGGGGTAGGGGGTGGGAGGTGGGAGGTGGGAGCTGATAAAGGTAAATTAGCTCACAAATGCAGTTCCCATGTCCTGTGAGGACTTGCAGAAAAAACAGACAGTTGGCTTGTGACCTTAAAGAAAAACATTTGGACTAAGGCACAGGTGATTGTGTGGTCATTGTCTGCTGAACCAGTAGCTCTTTATCTAGTAGCAGTAGATAAGAACTTAACTTGGAGCAAGAAGCTTGGAAATGTCATTTAGTTAGACTAGATGAAGAATGTACTGGGGAAAGAATAGAGGACATGCACCATTCCTTTCTCAGTCTAATGATGTACTCAGTTTAAGTGGATGAAATCTCAGGTAGGAATGAAGACCTGTGTTTTCTTGAGTAAAGAATCATTCCAGCATTGTTTTCATGTTTGGTGAAGGTGTGAAGTTTGCAACTCTGCTCTGTTGTTGATCAAAAATGCCTGTCTGCTGCATGTCTTGAGATATTAGAAAGATTAAAGCTTTTTGTGGATAGGATTTTAAAATAATTTTGTCAAGCGCTGAACTCCATTTGATGTTAATTTGGAGAAATTTGCTGTTTGGAAATTGAAGGGTCAGAGTTTGGCAGTGTGTGGTTGTGTGTAGGAAACTCTCACCTGCCTGCTTTCTCCGGTTTATCTGATGCAGTCTTAAAAAAAAAAAAAAGACAGAGAAGCTCAGACAGAAGTGCTCCACAGGGTTATCTTCAAGTGTTGCAAAATACCTGCAAATAATCTGCTAAAATGACCTGCTAGTTAACCGAAAAAAGTGTCTATGGAGTAGCCATTAACCTCTCAACCCAGACAAACACGAAGTCCAGCCCTAATCCTGGCTGCTCCTGGGGTCAGGGGAAGGCTGGAGGGAGCTCTTTATGAACTTGGGGAATTTGATCTGTATACGAGTCGGAAGCAGCGCTGCTGCTATAAAAATCTTACTTCCACCGAGTGCTGTGTTGTGCCGCGCAGTGTGTGCGAGGGGCGTGAGGAGCCGCGCTACTCAATGAAGTGACTCTGAGAGTTCGATGCTTGGCTAAAACCAGGATTCTTTCATTTGGCTGGGGGATTATTCAAATAAGAGTGGTAACTTTGGCCTTCTGCATATAAACAAAATGGAGCTAATCCGTTTCGTGAAACCCGCAAGGGGCACAGTTGGCATTTACTCTTAACAGTGTAAACGTCATCAGAAGCTGGGTGGGATGGTGGGCAGCCTGGGGCAGGCTCTGCCTTCACCCTGGTGCCACCGCACCTCCTTGGCTGTGCCCCCGCTGTTGGCCAGGAACCGACCCAAGCAGAGGAATGAGGAATGTGGGTGGTGTGGATATTAGCATTTTGCTTTGGATCGGGAAGGAGCTTTTGAAGTTGGTCTCTTTTGAAGTGAATCTTTCTGGGTGCCCCTGTGCCTGGCATGCAGAGCCCTTTGAGCGAGCAAACCAGATCCCTTTGGGGTGAAACTAACCCAGATGTGCTCCAGGGCTCCCTTATAAAGACACGTTCTCCTTTTGCATTCAAGGCTTTCCTACAGAAACGTAGAGCTTGGCCTTATATTCCGATGCCTGCACATTGTGTCCTTAGCTTTATGCTGTTTTAACAACTGGGGTGAAACCTGGACCCTGCTGAAATCCTGCCCTTGCTGTCCAGGGGGGCAGGATGTTACTCTGGGCTTCTGAAACAGGTGGTCCAGCAACGATCAGTCTGTGATTTCTTAGTGTTAATAACAAATATGTTGCTTATATTGACAGGATCTTTTAAAACAGTGCTTTTTGTGCACAGTGATGATCACAGTAATGTTAAATTGGGATTTGTTTGGTCAAAAAATGGGTTAAACATTACTCAAGTCACATGGCTCTTGCCCCTGTTAAACATTACACCCTGGTTCCCCGCTGGTGCTGGGGAGGGGGGAAGGCTGGTGCTGGCCTCAGTTTTGCACAACTGTGGCACAAGTTTTCCTGGGTATCACGTTGCAGGCGCTGCTGGCACCTGCTTGGCTGTGCTGCCACACGAAGTCCCACTTATCATCCAGCACAGCTCGCTGGGGTACAATAGATGTTCCTCTGGGAACCCAGCTTCATTCACCAGGGCAGACAAAACCCCACCGGACCGTACGCTACAGCTTTTGAGTGCTCTGGATAAATGTGAAATAACTCTATACAACATAGAGTTTGGGGAAGGTAGTGCCCCTGGCACAGCGAGGGATAGACACCCAGCCGGTTTTGAAGGCATGCGAGCTCAAGTGTCACCTTTTACATTTCTTTGGCTTTTAATCTCCAGTAGCACTTAGTGAGGTTCTTGACTATTGGCAAATACAAATTAAGATAGAGCTCATTTGTGCTGCAATAAAGGTGGGATTTTTACTCAAGGCTTGTTAAAGGATCTTCATTATTATTGTAATTTAGAAGTCATTATGCTAATGATCCTGGATCTCCAGCTCTGTGCCTTCTCCACACAAATGTAACAGAAGGCACAATACTTTGGTTTAGCCTTTCTGATAAAGGTGAGGCCACAGCTGTGCCTGAGATGCCAGGCTTGGGGGCAGGGGTTATTTCTACATGTGGAGATAGGGGATTAAAGGGAAAGGAGAAACTACAGGGAAAAGATGTCTCTGTAAGCACAGGGCATGTTTGGGATGGAAGGTGACTGATGGGGATGCTGGCTCCTTGGCATCATCGGGCTCTGAGCCCCCACTTTGGGGATCGGGATGGAGGGGGCTGCTGGGGCCTTGTGAGTTTCAGAGGAGCAGATCTGCAGTTTTTTTCAGGGGTGATGCTTCTGGCTGCCTGCGAGGACTTGCTTTCGGGGTCAGCGAGGGGGAGTTAGCTCCTGAACTATTTTCCCTGGGCACTCCCCAGGGAAACACATTCCTGCTGGCAGCTGCCATGCGACCTCTGTGGGTTATATGACTGGGAGATGATGGAAACAGATGGATGGAGGCTCTTCTCTCTCCCTCCAAGTGGCAGCAGGGCTTGTGCGTGCTTGTGTTCCCTGGGACTTTGGGTACTTGCACTTTGCACAAGCATCCTGCACTGAGAACAGAGAAAGGAGCAGCTTGAAGGCTGCAAGGACCAGGACCTTGTTTAGAAAGATGATGTGATACTGTGTGAGGTGTGAGATTGCAGCCTGGGTTGTTACTTGGTGTGTTAAGGGGAGCTGAAGTGAAGCAGGACCCATAATGATTAGTAGTGGTGGGTTTGAACACCCGCTTATTTTCCTAACACGTATTTATTTTCCTGAAATAGCAAAACAAGAGTAGTGCCCATCATTTCAAAGTTAGGGTAGCTCCTGGATCTGCTGTGGCTGTTTAAATCCTTTACTGCATCCATATAAGTTTTATCCCATCCAATAGGTGAAATGCATATTAGGTGTTTGCCTCTCACCCCCAACCGCCAGCTTGCAGGAATTTGACTTTCCCTCTTCAGCTGTACGACCTCTTCCAGATGATAAAAAGCTGTTGCTGCCGTGTTGTTTTTGTGTGTGCTTCCTTCCACTTTATCCCTGGATTTAATAGGAGTGGTGTATTTTTGTTCCAAAAGACAGGAAAACATCTATGGCTACGAGAGGAAAATATTTAGTAGATGGCTGACTGACAAAGTAACTTTTTACTGAGATAGCTTTTATCTTCTGCATGGAAATAAATATGGAGTTATCTACTGCCAAAGCTACTGTAAATAAGTAATTTCTTTGCTAAAAATTATCCCCAGTAATAATAAACATTTTTTTTATGACAGCACACTTTAGAAAGTAAATGAGATGTTTTATAGAAGTTATTTTGTCAGTCAACTTCTTTCAGAAAATACTCCTGTGCAATGTAGCTGTCACTAAAAATGTTTGTTTCTCCCTATTTCTGTCTGCGTGTGGTGCAGGCTCTACATTCCCAGTTGTTATTATGCAGTTTTTAACAAGATACTTCTTCCCTAGTATGTCTTGGTTGAAGCACACACAGGTGGCACTTTTTAACCTCATCCCACAAAGTGAAACTGTGAACCATAAATACTAGAGGTCACAATCAGTTTCTTGGGAAAAAAGTGTGGTGTATATCAAAGCCCTATATAACCCCAAATTCAGCAATGCTGTTTAAAGGACCATGGGCATGCTTGTATTTGCAGCATCTTTTTGTTGAGATTTCTATACAAGCTATTGAATTGCCTTGATTGAGAGGATATGAGAAATGGTTTACTGAGATTTCAGGGCTTTGGGGCTGGTTTTCTACACAGTTTGCTCAGTGTAGCAATAGATTTTTTTAACTTTTTATTGCCTTGATGTTGATGCATTTCTCAGTGATTTCTGGGAAAGAGGGAGGCTTTAAGATAAGGAGCAGAAGGTATAAGAAGAATGAGACTGAAGATGTGCCAGGGAGAAGAATCTACTACATTTTACTTGGTAATCTAGTCCCAATGGATAGGAATTGAATTTAGAGAAGTATGATGGTGTGATTGCTAGGAAAATTTCTTTCCCCTATTTTCAAAGTATTTGCAAATGGGGAGATAGTTTTAATAACCAGTTTTAAATTGAATTAGTAATTGTTTAATATTTTTTGATTACTTTCCAAGCTTCAGGGTGTATTAATGAATTGGTTTCCTTGGTGTATTACCCTGTTGTGATTTGCTTCCCTCTTAGAAGTCACTGAAGTGCTCTTACTTCTGACTGGCAGGTTGTGAAGGATCCTCTTCTGTTCTCTTGTTCTGGTTACACGTTTCCTTGCTGGTCAGAATTGGTTGAGGCTGGGGTTGTGGGGCCTGCTGCAGAGTGCCAAATACAGAATAAACATTGAATTGTTGTCAAGGATAATGACAAAAGAACCCTTTGTTTAGAATACAGGAACAGTTTTCTAGGTTTGGATGTTAGGACGATAGGAAATCTGCAGTGGAATTAGTGATGGGGAAAGTGGGTGATGTGAAGCAGTGGCATTTTATACTTCATTATCTCTGACATCCCAGGTGCTGCCAAGGAAGTGGCTGGCTGCTGATAAAGTGTATAATTTTACATTTGTTCATTGAATGGTCCATTTTCCTTCAGTGTATATATACTTAATGTCTTGAAAATTCCTTTCATTGTTGACTCCTGTCTTTGAGCTAAATGGATTTTCTCAGACATCCCGCAACTGAAGGATGTAATACTGGGTTTTAAGGTATGACGTTAGGTGACGGTAGGTAGCATGCTTACCACTCTTCTGGTAGGGCTTTTACTGGTGGAACCCTTAGCATGCTCTTTGATGGTAACCCAGACTTCCTCACATTTCCACCAGACAGGTCAGAATGTTTCCCTGGTGTCTTCCAGCATCTTGAAGGGTTGGGAGACTCATCTGTGGTCTCCTGCTGCCTCCTCAGGGTGTGCTGCCAGTCTGCAGCTGATGAGTTGTCTCGGCCATTTTGGCTGGCTAGGTGCTGGGGGTTCATGGGCTCAGGGGCATGTGATAGCACAGAACACCTATGACGGTGTTTACACTTCAGCCAGATGTGTAGCTGCTGTGTACGTTGGCATAGAATCATAGAATGGTTCAGGTTGGAAGGGACCTTAAAGATCATCAAGTTCCAAACTCCCTGCCATGGGCAGTGACACCTCCCACTAGAGCAGGTTGCTCAGGTAACTGAGGTCACTTTCATCTGGTTATTTTGGGTACAGGCAGCAGTGGCTGCACCATAGCTCAGCTTTGGCTTGTGATTCCACTGGGCCCCTTGATTCCCTCGTGGCTCAGGTGGGACCAATACAAAAATTGTGGGAACGTGACCTCTCTAAAAGCTGGGAGCAGAATTACTTTATGGGGAGGAAAGAAGCACATGTGAAGCAGAAACATCCTCTAAACCTACATGCCACAAACACGTTTTCAATATTTAGCAGCATAGGCAACTCTACCTTGTAAAGCTCATGCATGGAAGATGAGTGAGAGGAGGATCAAATGTCAGACACAGGATCCACCCTCTCCATCCCTTCTCCCTCTCTTTTATAAGTCCTCAGGATTTTGAGAGCCAGTCGGTGGGGACAGACTTGCTACTTTTAAGTGCTTGAGATAACAACACAACTTAACTGCTTACCTCGGTATTGCCTAATTTACAGGATTTGGGCAACTGTCTCTCCTGGCTTCCTTTGGTGTACTGACTTGTATTTCCAAAAATATCTACGGAGAGTGTCTAGGAAATGTAGGAGGGTTAGAAGAGCTAAAGATATTCAGATCAGATCTAATGACCCTTTTCGTCAGTCTTCCATGTTATAGTCTTTGTGTCCTGGTTTTTGTGGTAATGATGATGTTTTTAGGTGAAATAGTACTGCAGCTACTTTGAAGTTAACTTCGTCATTTAAGATACAAGTAAGGCAGTGCTGTCTTTTATGAATGGTAGGCTTTTTTGTTGTCTGCTCTTCTGCTCCTTTTTTTTTAATGAGTATTTGGCCCAAAAGACTGCATATATCAGAGTACAGATTAAGTTGAGGAGGGGTTCAGTTCTTCAAAGCCTTGTTCACAGTGATTGTGCCCTTGAAAGAAAGAACATCTGAGACCCTATTAAATTAAGTTTTGCCTCTTTGTATTTCTGTGACAAGTGAGATTTTTATTACTTTTCCCCCCAGTGCAGCTCTTTTTGAAAAACACTGAGCTATTTATAGGTGTAATCTAAGTTTTCAAAAGGGGCAGGATGTAATCTTCATGGAAAGTTTTGAAATCTGCCATTGAGTGATCTCTTGTTTGCTTGGTGAGATTTGCCTAACACCTTTTTTTTTGCAAGACCCGGGTGCATGCACTTTGGTTGAGATTTCATTGCAATGCGGTGATTGAAACAGCCCTATCGAAGGTGCAGCTTGGCTCCTACGGCCAGATTTGCATCACCTACTGTGATCTGCCCAAGAAATCGGGTGTCTCTTCAAAGGTGGGTCGTGTAGGTGGCAGCCATGATTGGTTGGTAGGCTAGAGAGCTGCTGGCTGGAGATGCCCATCTTGCCCCGCTTATTAAAGAAGGAACATAAATGACTGTGTTGGGCTAATTGCCTTGTTGTCAAGTGGCTAAAGCTCAGTGGGATGAACCCACCCTGAATGTGTGCGCCAGGGCGGAAGGGTTTGTTTTCTTTTGCAGCGATGATTGTACTTATTTCTGTTTCAGCAAACTACCTGTAGTAACAGGCTTAGCAGACTGGATGGAAAGGGAGGCTATAATTTGCAAACAGGGAAATGTTTTGCCATCAATAGTGTTAGGAGCAACTAAATATTGTCAAGAGTTTGAGTGAATGAAGGAGGAAAGTATGCTTTTACGGGGATTTGGCGTTCAACAAAGAAATAAAATTCTTAAATACTTCAGAAAGATGATCCTTGCACTTGAAAAATGGCAGTTGGACAGAAAAGTAGGATTTGCTGGAGAGAAAGGAAAACTTGTGGACTTTGTTTCAACAAGTCATTAATGCTGCTAAGATGTAACCACCTTCGTATTTTTTGCAATGTTTGCACATGCCAGGCACAAAAAAAGCAAATAAATGAAACAGTAAACCTCTAATAAATCCTCAGGGGACCTACATAATAAACACAGACATGTTACCCTTATCAAACACGAAGGAAAGTAATCCGTTTTCAACACCATTGCCCCACACATGATAGATGCTATATTCCTTCAGGTCTCCAGCACTTCTTGGAAATTATGCATCTGGTCAAAATATTTCAGGGCTTTCTGAAGGAGGAAGAAGGAGAGGCCATTGCTAAAAAACATTGTCAATGCGGCATCTCCTGCCTGCTGTGGAGTCTGTGGGATAGATCCATTTTCAGGGAGAAGGAAAAGCATCTGGACCCCACCAAAAGAGGCAAAGCAGGGACTTCCTTACCAGATTTGAGTTTCACAGATGTGATGGCCAGCACCTAGCAATCTGTTTTTGCTGTTTAATCCCAAGGGGCTGTTAGGTTTGGAATCAAATGTGCTCAAGGTGATTCTCCATAGCTGCCGTGCCACCGGAGCACACAGCATGGGTACAGAGAGCTGGTGCATCCCTTAGGTTTGCTCTTTGCTTTCACTAGCTCCTGATCAGAATCCTTGAGCCTATTCAAAACTAATGTTAAAAAGTCATTGAGTTTATTGGATTGAATTCCTGCCGTAGCATTTTTGGACTTTCTGGGAAGCAGCCCAGCCCCTCGTTTACTTGTGTGCTTGCAGTGATGTTTGTGTTGGGTCTATTTCTAAAGAAGACCCCTTAACATTCAAGCTGTGATTTATTTTTTTTTTCAAATTATTTATTTATCTATCTGAATTAAGTTTAAATTGTGTACAAGCTGTCTTACCACTAGTGCATTGCTTATTTTAGCAGTGTGTGTGGTTGCCAGCCTCCAGATGCTCCAGACGCAGCTCAGCATGGCTAGGAAGAGGCATTTGGCACCTTTCACAGCTTAGGTCCAGCAGAGGACTTATATCTGACCATCAAATGCCACAGCCCCTCAATTTTAGGTGCCTGTTCCCTGCAGTGGTATCCTGTTTTAGGCAGTTAAGTGTCCTATAAAGTGGGAGTACTTGAAATACCATCCCGCTACAGCTTGGGCACTTCACTCAGCACAGCGATCAGGGCACTTAGCAAGGGCAGAGATGGGCTGGGCTCCAGCCCTTAATCTCAGAGCTCTTACTGTGCTATACATTAAAGAGGAGACGAATAAAGTACAGAAGCCATTGTGGGACTCACGTTTCCCATCTCTTTTGTAAGTGCCATAAGCAACAGGGTCATGCTCACACTTGCAAGGCACCGGAGAAGAGGCTTTCTGTCTCATGCTCCTGTATGTGGGCACCTCTGCCTCAGTCGAGCAGCGGTGTGGGCCATCTGGCTTTCACCCTCAGCTGCTGGATTTTGTTTAGGCCATAATACAAGCTGGATCGTGAACCACACCAGGACTAAGTCGGTTCTGGCTGTAGCCAGGGACTCAGCTCTTCCCACCTGAGCACTCAAAGGTAAAATAAACAAGAGCGCCAGGGCTTTCCAGGGAGTCCTTTCCTATTGATCAGAGCCGATTTGTTTGACTTCTGGCTTTAGATATTTCTAAATGTATTTTGCTTTTATGTGGAACAGCCCCCAGATGGGCAAAATGGTCAGTTGTGGAAGGATTCACGGGCTCAGGTTTAAATATCCAGAGTTCAACCCGTCTTCGCCTACCGTTTAATCCTCTTTCCCACTGCAGTTTGCCGTGATGATAGACTTGCTGGTAATTATCAACATGTTGCCGCTCGTCGCTTGGATGCTGTGGCTTTTCCCGCAGTGTGCTCGCTGACGCTACAACTAGCCCACATTGTCCTGACACATTCCGTAAAGGCCTCTTGGCAGCGATGGCTGGGTTGAGCTCTCCTGTTGGTTGACTCAGTTTCCCATCTCACGGGGTGTATTTCTGAAGTTGGCCTCCTTTTATTGACGCGGTGTAACTTAGCAATGTGTGCTCTGCCTGATGAGCTCTCCATCTGGCAGATAATTGCCTGCTAGTTTAAATCCTGTCTTAACTTCAGTTTCTCGAGATCACGAAACCTGCTGGTGCCTTCTGGTTGGTTTAGCAGGCTGTTTGCAAAAGGATTCGTTACCAGCTAAAACCAGGTGGGCAAATTCCCATGGTTTTTTTGGAATTTATGTGAGACAGGTGAACTTTTAGGTCCTGCTTACTAAGCTTCTCGAGCTTATTGTGCATTGAGTTTGGCCATGTAGCACATGGCTCTGTTGACCAAGCTGCTGGCAGCAGGGCGCTGGTTGTTTACACTGGTTATGCAAAGTGAGAACCCTGGGTACATTTTAGGACCTGGTGGATGCTGAAACTTGTTACACAAAACATGCTGGTGTCCCTCTTTCTTTCTTCCTTATCTTCTCCCCCGTTTCTTGGATCCCTGCGCTGTTCTGCAGTGAGGCGCCGTGTCTGTGGAGTTTGCCTGCTGCAAGTTTGTACAGGGCCATCCCTGCACAGTGGAGACCTTGCAGGGGCTGCTTTTGTAATACCTGCTGTAAATAATGAGGATAACCACCAGACACCGACTGCCCCATGAGATAGCTAGATATGGCTGGCGGCACTGGGGACCGCCTCAGGCCCAGCTGATGGTGTGTCCAGCAGGCACTGGGAGCCGGCAGGCAGTTGCCCACCAGGCATGGTGCTTGCCGATGGGGTGGCAGCATCTTTCTCACAGCCTTCCCTCTTGCCTTCGGGAGGGTGAGGCAGGTTTCTCATCCACCCCTCACCCTCTTCTGACCTCCATGCTGTTATTTGCTATTCAGTGGGTGTGCTGGCCAAAGGTGAGGGGCCGGGTCTGTCCCTTCCAGGGATGCACCTTGAGATGCTCCTGGTGAACTGGTGACAGCCATCACATCACACATGCAGCCCATGTACTCCCAGTAGCCGTTTTGGGGCTGGGACCTCAGTGGTGCTGGCTGCTGGTACAACTTCTAGAGGGTTTGCCACCGCAATCCTTTGTCCCTCTCCTTGCACAGTGTCCCGGGGGCCATGGCATGAGGTGGTGACAGTCCCACAGAGGTTTTGCTGCCTGGCACAGGCAGTTGTGGGATGTCTGTGGCCAGCCCCAGGCCGCAGGGCAGGCTGCGCACTGGATGATGGTGTTTGTTGTCTTTACAGTCCATGGGAGCAACACCTTTACCCACAAACTGGGAATTTGGCCCAGTTTGAGTGTAGATGGTGACTATACTTTTTTTCTTAGCCCTTGCAACAAGTTTTAGTCGGCCATACTGTCTGGTTCCTTCGAGCTCCCTTATGGGTCAGCTAATAACTGTGTCTGGGACTTTATTCAGCTTTAAGAGGCTTTAAACTAAGATATTCCTATTTACTACCAGCAGCATTGATGGACGTGACCAATTAATGGCAATAAACTCAGGCGAGAACTGAGAAACAAGGATATTTTTTCTTTTCTATGCAGTGAACTTGTTTGGTTTGTATGAATGAGTTTTACGAACTTGTGTACAATCTGCTTTTAAAATACGCCTCTTGCCAAGCAGTTGGGATTTCTTAAGCTGAGATGACTGATTCACTCCTTGGCTCAGCCAACGTGCAGCAGACTGTGCTGGAGCACTGAGATGATCAGATAAAATTCTTCACTGGTGGCAGCTGAGCATCCATCCCGTCTTTTTTTCCTGGGGGAAAATCCTTCAGGAGAGGCTGTATCGCCTGCTCTGAGGTGGTGACAGTGATTCTTTGGGTTTTTGTTCTGCATCTCCTTGATCAGACTTTAGCTGTCAAAAGATCCCGTTGCTCTTTTCAGGGCTTAAAGGGAAAGTGAAGTGACAACTTTGACGGCCAATTTGAAAGCTTTTTCAGACTGCGAAGCATTCCATGGCATAAATAACTTTACACATCCCATAGGGATCATATAAGGGTGTTTTTTTGTTTTTACTGATCTAGTGCTGTGTAAAGTTGGGTTATTGTGCATTTTCAAGTATTTAAATAAGCTGATATAAATGACTATTGATAAGAAAAGACTAATTAAATTTTATTCCTGTGCTGAAACTGAATTTAAAGGAAATCAGTCAGAGATTTCAGCAGTTGTGAAATTTGCAGTGTTGTTCTTTGTACTGTAGAGCCTTTGTGCTTACTGCTGTAGTCATATTACAAGACATTGCCTAATACCCAGCAAGGTGTGTTCTTGGCTCACTCAGCAGGTAAGGCTCCCTCAGGGTCACTGAATCCCTCCATGTGCTCAGCAGAGAGCTCAGCCTGATGATTTTACAGCCACGCGTCTGCCTTTCCAGAGCTTTTCCCTTTTAGCAGTCGTTTTTCCTTTTATTATACAGTGATTCTTAAAAGCAGGTCTGTGGCTAGTTTTGTGACCAGTGTTGTCCTTTTCCTCTTCTCACTCTTGGCAGGCAGCAGCTAATTTGCTGGTGGTCCATCCTGGGGATGGGTTTTTTTGCTGTTGAACACCTGCTTCATCCTCATGGTGTGGTGGGAGAGGCTGATGGGTGTAGGCACCTTGCAAAGTTGCTCAGGTACTGGGATGGGGGCTTAAGCTCACAGCTGAGAGCTGGTCCTCTAGCAAATGAGATGCTGATCCATTAGAGCTTCAGGGTAATTTAATACCTTTTGGAAAGCACAATAGTTAAAAACACTCACTAAGAAATCATCACTGCTTCTATTCTTTATTAGATATCTTAATTTATTTGCCATTTCTGTTCCTAGGCATTTTGTAGCATTTAATTTTCTCTGTGATAATTTATGAGTCATGAAATCTCTTGGAACAGGTTAGCCTCTGTGTGATGGCATTTCAGCACCTCTTGCATTTCTGTCAGTTGGATTCTGTGTTGCTGCTTTTTTAGAGGCAACGCTGCCACTTCCCCGAGAAAAGCAATATGTTGTTACTTGGGTGTGATGTGCCAGGACCATGCTGCCCTCTCTTTGGAGACAGGCCCTCCACCTACTTATCTGAAATGCTTACCAAATACTAGGATGGAAAATTATTCTGTTTTCTGAAATGACACTGTTTGAGTGGCTTACTTTTCTTGTCCAGCCACTGCCTATGTGTTTGAGTTGGTTCAGGAAGATGGCAGCTGTAAAACGTGTTGGTGCATGGGTCTTCCACCGCAGGGGTTTGTCAAGTGGGATGGGTTTATTAAAGAAGATGAGGCATTACATGTTATTATATGAGGCGCTGTGAATGTCTCTTCTCTGTACTATTCTGATAGTTCCTAGTCAAGAAAAGTTAATTTATATGGTAAAAAGGACAAGTCGGGGAACAGATAATTTGTTTCACTGGAGGTATCATTTATGGTGGAGGATTGCATCTTTCGTATTGCAAAATGAAAACCAAAGAGGACTGTGATTGCTACTTACCTCTCTGAAGTGCTTATGGAAAACAGAGTTAAGAGCAGGATAGTTTAAAGGGAAAAAGTCTGTATGTGAACTGACTATCAATAAATTTAGGAAGGATGTTAGAAGGGTGTTTGAAACCTTTAAAAAAGCAAATTTCTGGAACAAGCTCTCTGTGAAGGGATCCAAAGAAGTGTAGCTGGGTTTAAGATGAAGCTTGATAGTTTGTAAATAGTATTATGTATATGCAACACAATTCCTTGCGAAGCTTCCGTGACTACAACATTGAACTTGGTGGTGGGAAAATTATTTCCTGTTGTCGTTTTGCTACAGAAATGAAATACACATATTAACAAATTGTAAATGCATTAGCCCTTTGAACTGCCTGAACTTGTGTAAGTAGTGTTTTGATAACAGCACTTCTATCTTCTCCCAAAAAGTGATATCAAAAGAAGGTGAAGAATCCACAAGGCGGTGTGGTTCAATAGATAAGTGAACGGGGCTGGAAGTTACTCACAAATGTCACAGGCTGCAAGTTGCAGCAAATCTGAGCCAATCTTCCCTCTGCCTGCTACAGTCCTTCCCTTCCCAGCACCTGTATGACCTTGTGCTGGGCTGTTTCCATGCACCAAGTTGCTAAAAAGCTGACCTACTTTTGGGGGAAAAAAAAAAGAAAAAAAAACCCCAAACCCAAAACAAACTTCTGACTTAGCATGAAACAACTCAGTCCATCAAACAAGTATCAAGAGACAGTGCAAGGGAGGATGAAAGTTGATAAAAAGCCAAACTACCAGTAAAAAACAAATAAACAAAAGGGTGTGAAGAAGCAGTTTGAGGCAATATGAGATGAGTGCCAGTGCAGAGGAGGAAAGGGACTGTGGCAGCCAGCCCTTAGATTAGTTTAGGGCTCCTGTGCATTTGCCGCCGAAGCCTAAGGAAAAATGTTCCGTTTTTTTGAGTATGATTTTTATTACCTGGTGCTAGAACAGTTCAGCATCGTTGGACAGATGCTAGGGATGGTGTAAAAGAGGAGGCAGTAATTAGGTGGATTTAGGGTCTGCCCTTGGCTTGGTGGGTTCTTTGCGGCTTCTTCTTGGAGAAGATTATATATGTTTGCACATGCTTGTGTTTTGTTCCTTCTGGAAGGCAGAAGGTCTCTAGAAAGTTCTTTCAACAGATGAAAAGGTTATGCTGTCCCATTGTGACCACATTGACTCAAACGAAGGACAGAATTTGTTCCAGTGTTCTGTGCACAATATTCAGCACTTAATCCACGTAGGCAGGTATGTCGGCACTCACCACGCTCTTCTGTGGGTACAGAACTCCTGGCTTTCATCTGTATGAAGTTCTGCCACCTACAAGTTCTGCAGCTTGAACCTACCACAGATTTTGTAATGCAAAATGCAGCTGCATTGTGCTAACATCAAAACCATAGGAGATTCAGTAAACACGTTTGAAAACACCTGTCTTGGAAACTTACAGAGTGCGGGAAATATAGTAATACATTAATGCAAAAATACAAAACTGAATAATTTTAGTTCTTCATTCCCTGTAGATTGCTGCCTTTCTAGGTTTGTTAACTAAAACCAAACAAGTGTTGGTTAAAAAGAGGTAACAAAGTCTCCGGTAGGAAGGATTTTGCATTGAGAAAGTGTATGTATTCATGAGCTCTGTGTCAGTCCTTTGAATTATCTAGGCACTACTGTAACCGATAAGTGAATGCTGATAACCCTGTTAATATTTTAAGAACCCTTTGCATCTATATGGGAGCAGTCAGTAACTATCACATTCCTTTGCATTGCAGGACAGGTTTTTTATTTGCTATCTGAATGGTGTTAAATGCATACAGGTTTTTTTGAGGTCTGTTCACCTTGTCTCACAGCAGCTCCTTGGCAAGCAGCCTCATAACTCCTTAAGATGCTTCTTACTCACAGCAGCTGGGCTCATTGCCGGCCCTGGTGCGACTGGGATTTGGATTGCAAATTCCTGATCTGAACAAAGAGGGGGGATAGAAAAGGCTGGTCTCTGGCCTCTCTCACACTTCAGGAAACCTTGCAGGCTTCTGAGGATTGTACTCACAACTCTCGCTACACTTGGTTT
>VXBJ01002921.1:153603-239142 GCA_013400055.1 Nycticryphes semicollaris
TTTTTTTTTTTTCACAAAAGCTCTTTCCACCGAAATCAGAACACGCTGAATTTCTTTACTAAGTCAAAATCAGTTCAGGAAAGAAGATTTCCATAGGCTTAAAAAAAAACCCCAAATCAAAACCAAAAACCCAACAAAGCGTGAGCATATTATCTAGATCGTAAGTGGAGTTCAGGGCTTTGAGAGCCTTGTGGTGCTGGGGGAGAGGATCTTAACATGTACCCTGTCACCAGCCCATCAGAGAACTCCTTTACCCCAAATGGGAGCTCAGAGTTTGCCGTGAAGCTGCCAATGTTGGATGTGTGTTATTTTTAGGTGTCGGGTTTATATTTGTCTTTATTTACTGGGTTAAAAAAAAAGACAAAAAACATAAACCAGAAAATGTTCAGCAACGTTGCTCAAAGGACATCAAAAGGAAAGTGTTTGCTGTTTTTCTTGGGTTTATGTTTGTAGAGCATAGGGTCTTGGTCTCATTTTGGATTATAAACTACTGTAACAAAATGAAAAAAGCCAGCGGCTTTGCTTTGCCTTGCATGTAAGTATGATAGAGCGTTTGCTGTATTTATATATATTTTTTTAAGCTTTCTGTATGTGTTTTTTGACTCCATTTTTAGTAGGTGAGACTTAACCAGAATCTTACTGGTGGTGTCTCGGTCACAGATGATTGAGCAGGGAATTATTAACCCAGCATAAGAGCTAACATGAGGATTACTGGAAAGTTCCTGTCTGTGTCAGCTTTAAGTGAACTGTGTTACTGCAAAAGCTGTGGAAAGTTCAAATTGCTTGAGATTGTGCCAAGGGACTGTCAGTGGGCTTTTGTTAGACGCTGACCACCTCAGGCGGGGCTCACAAAGAGAGCCTATTTTGTTTAAACTGAGCAGTGCTGGTTCTGTGCTCCGGAGTTACAGCCTAGCTACCTTCCCCTGCATCACTGTCTGGGATACTAAAAACCAATTATCGGTGTCTCTCTGAAAGCCTCCAGGAGGGAACCTGGCAGTGGTGTGACTTGGGTCTTCCCAGCTTTAATGGGAATTTACTGCAAAACTCCTGCAGTCTTGTGGGCTAGTTCCGTCTTTACCTGAATCATAAAACTTGGTTTTGACCAAATACTGCTAGCTGATCCCTCCATATGGCTGGCATTTGGGTGATCTCTGCTGATGTTGAGCCTTGACACGTTGATACAGTATTGAAATAGAGCAATACTCTGGAGCCTGGACAGTTCAGATTTTGTTAGATAGTATTCAGATATCTACCCATAAACAGTGACAGTAACATGAGAGCAGACTCTTTCAATGGGTTTCTGAAGCAGCAGATCTTCCTGTCTTTTCTTAAGCAATGTAAAGCCGCGATGGAGACGTGTACAGGGACCCTTGTGTGGCTGAGGTCTGGGGAACAGGTCCCCATGGTGAGCTCTGGGAGATCTAGACATTGAACCACCATAGTTCTCATGAAGCAGAAGAGGCTGAACTGTCATCAGTTGCATTGGGGAACAGGGTCTTCAAACTTTAGAAAATTGAACTGTGGTTGGGAAGCTGGACAATCTCTATTTCTCATATTGTCATTTAAAGCATCCTCCACTGTAGAAATTTTTTTCTTGATGCCAATATCTACAACATGTGGATTTTAGATTATTTCAGGAGGAACTCATCTAGGTTGCCAAGCCCCTGGAGACAGAGGAAGTAGTGATATCAGCATAACAGTTCTTCACTGTCAGCTCATGCAGAGGTCTAGATCAACCTCCAGGAAACTGGAGGATGTTGAAACATGTTGTAGTGTTGTATCTTGCAATGGGGAACAAACAAGTTGTGCCTACAAGAGGCCGGTTACAGAGGAGCGCGGTGGGGAATGGGGGGGTTTCTGCCAGTTCCCCAACTGCTCTCATCTACCAAAGCTGTGCATTGCTAGCTCTTGCCTTGAGTATCTGACTACAGCTTTCCCACATGTTCCTGGAGCACACTGAGAGGACCTGCTGGAGACCTGCACACCCTTGTTGCCAGTGGAGCTTGGTGCTCTGTGGGTAGAGTATCCAGACACAAGTCTCCCAACATTAAGACATTTTGTTGAAATAACCTGGTTGGTGGCACTATGCCAGCAAACTTTGTGACTTTTGACTTCTCTTGCCTTTTTTGCCTCTTTCCTAGATTGATTGACCTGTGTCTTCAGCTTTAGCTTGGGAGGTGTTGCCTTCTAGGCTGATTTTTTTTTTTTTCCCATCACTGTCAGCACATTGGTGGGGCTTGGCCTGACTTTCTCCACCTGTGCCTCTGTTGACTTTGATAGATGCAGGAGTTTGACACTCTTCAGGCTACACCCAGCTTGGCCAGCATCCGTCCTGGAGGACTAGAACAAGGCCAAGCCTTTGTCTTTGCTGAGAGACAGTGTCATCTATATACAGAAGCTATAGATAGCCCAGGGCTAAATGTATGCTCACATATCTCTGCTGCCCTCAGGGCAAGAAGCTGCATTTTGGGAAAGGAATTTGTCGCTTTCATCGTTCAGCAGAGAACAACATTGCCTGTCCTGCCCCTGAGGCATCTCCTGCCTGCTCCTAGAAGTCCTTGCTTAAAGGATCTTTTTGCTTGGTCTGGGGGGGCTGTGGACACACAGCCTTAACTGGGTGTCCTGTCTTGAAGTGGGATGTGGCTGACCGGTCCCTCTACTGATGTAATTTTTCTGACAAAGCTTATTTTCATTAGCCAAATGTATAGGCATTCATAAGTGTTTTCTAGAAAACTTCCTCAGGTCCCTCGGCTGAACACTTTGGAGCTTAATATCTTTGTCTCTGATGGTAGCATGGCAGAGACACATATTACCAGTTACTTGGTGGCTTATATACTCTGAGAGGTCTATAAATATCTTTATATTGCATCTCTATATATCTTTATATGTTAAGTGTGTGTCTGTATGTGACCACATCTCATTATATCACTCTTAACTATTTTTGAGGTCAAAATGTCGAGACATCCTCTATTCTCCCAGTATTTTTACCCATAAATAGTGACAGTAGCATGAGACCAGAGCTTGTATTAGTTCAACCCTTGCAATGGGTTTCTGAAGCAGCAGATCCTAATGAGAGTCACAGGCAGAGATATGCATGCGGATTCTTCCAGAACCAAAGGTGTTTCCCCAACCTCTTTATTTGTTGTTTTCCTTCTAATATTTGTACTGCTTCTGGAGGGGAGTGCAGTAGTTGTACTCTTAGCAAATCAAAGGCTACCCTGCGGGGGTACATTCTACTCGGGCACGTCTTACATAAAATTACCTCCTTTCTTCCACCTATTGTATAACACTGTATTGTTATTGCAAAACACTGAAACCCTCTTTTCTTGTGTGTGTGTGTGTTCATGCCTACCGTGTGTGAGGAGCCACCACCGTGGTAAAAGCGAAGAGTTGTCGCCACATGCTTTCAGGGCCGTCACCCTCTCCACCCCTCACATTCAACAGCAACAGCTGCTAGGGCTTTTGTGCCAGCTGTGATATTACAAAACTATCCCCAGCCGATCCACCACCCCTGCAGCAGGCTGCCTGCGAGCTCCGGGTAGCGAGACCCCCTTTGTACAAGGCGGGAAGGCTCCAAAATTCTCATTCTGCACCCCAGCATCTGCCACCGATTTGCCGTTAGCTCTTTTAGCCGCGCCACGTAACCCGTGCGAACTCATTTCCCTGTGAAAGTGGCAACAGGTCAGAAATCAGAGCGGGAAATGAGGTTGCTGGAACCTGGGTTGGGTGCAGATCCTCACTGAAAGGGGAAACAAGGCAGCCCCCCGCGGGAACGGAGAGCCTGTACCGGGCTGCACTCCTGTGCCTCTGAGCTGACAGCAGCTTGGAACCGTGCTCTGAATTTTGAAGAGCCTCCTTTATCATGTTCCCCATGAGGTAATTCTTACGGCATAACATCAAATCACCAGTGAAAGGGAAACTCTTTTATTTGCTTATTCTAGAGAGAGATGGCAATGTCGTACAAGAAATGCTCTGTAAATAGGATTTGGCGAGCAATGGTTGCGTTTGATTTTGTTGATGGAGACATAGCAGAGATTTAGAGGATAAAGACTGACTGTGAATTGAAATGTAATGCAAATTTGGAGAGGGTGGTATCTTGTGTTCTCCTTATCTCTCCCCATACAATGCATCTTTATAGGTTGGCAAACTCCTGAGGTACCAAAACCGTTAGACCCCAGAACACCCATGTTTTACACAAAAGATACTTACGGCAGATTGGTTTGGGTTTTTTCTTATTCTCTCTATTGTTTTTTCCCTTTACAGCAGCAATCTTTTGGTCAGCAATAGTGCAAAATTCCCAGTTCTTTTTGAAAGCTGATGTTTGCCAAAACGGTAACCTCATAGATTATGTTCTTGTCAGTAAGGCTTTTAACCACAGTTTTGGCAGAGCCTTGAAACATGCCCTTTCTCAGGAAAGAGTTGTCTGGGCTAGAAAAGCATTGGCATTAAAAAGAGGTCGTCATAGTGATTGCAACCTCCTCATAGACATTCCTTAGGAAAAGTAGACTGCAAGATGCACCTTTGTAGTCTCTTTTTTAAGTGAGGGACCCTTTAAATTGAAGAGCCTATTTCATTGTCTAAATGCAGATTTCTGTCACTTGTAAAACAATAGGGCTCTGGAGTGCTGTTTGTGTATCAATGCTTATTTTAATTACTTTCTTAAAGAAATGGCTCAATGGGCATTAAGTTCCAATTTCTTACTATTGCAAGGCACCAGGTTTTTTTAGGTCTAAATCAGGATCGCAGCTTGGTTCCCTAGATTAGCAGGAAAAGATTCAAGGAAGACACTCAAACTGAGCCCTGAATGACCGGCTCTGAAGAGGCTTGAAAAGCACAGCCTGTGAAATCTGTCCTTGTAGGTCTTTTGCCTGAAATGATCTAAACAAGGTCGGGACTTCACTGTCACCTCCTGAGCAGGCAGGTCCCACATTTATGGCCAGGGTTTTTGGGTCTGGGCAGAACTGTGCAGATAAAGAAAAGAGATAATTGAGAATATGAACAAATGATTTCTATACTAACTCTAGAAATACAGCATTTAATCAGTATGGTTTTTATAGAGATGTAATTATTCATTTGTATCACTGATGTATCTGCACTATATTTCTGTTTACCAAAGTAAGATGAGGAGGCATATGTTTCTAGAATTGGACTTCACTATATAAAGTGAAGTGAAATATATGATGGATAATCTGGGAAAAGATCAGAAGAGAATTAAGGAAGGAATAAAATATGCACAGGGTGAGGTTGTAGAAATCTCCTGGCAATTACATCTTTCAGTGCTTGGAGTCTCTGGATGTGCCTTATTCCATATACCTGCTTCCAATTCTTTCATAACACATGCACATGCAAGGAATATTAATTAGATGAAAACTAAACTCGTGGCTAGCCCAGAGCCATTTGTTAGAAACCCACTTTTTTTTACCTGGCTGCCCAACAAGAAAGGTCTAATCCTGAGACTTTGCAGATGGTGGCAGAATGAGAGGTGTTGATGTGAACTGCACTGGATTTCAATGCCTACTCCTGCAACAAAATTAACCTCAAATTCCAATCCTGTTGGGATTAAAGGAAGAGACAAAGAAAGAGACCTTTGGGAAGATCTTGTTATTTCTGGAAGTACCCAAAGCCCCGCTGGGAACGGGGCCTAATGAGAACCTATTATTGTTCTTATTGTTCTCTCTGAAGTCAAAGGGACTTCTGCAATCGACTTGAAAGGAGCAGGACCTGGGAGCCATTTATTTTACTTTCCTCCCCTTCCTGAGAGTTCATCAGTTCTAAAATAGTGACTTCGGGGTTTGTGGGTATGGGAAAACCCATCTGAGTGAAAAACAGGGGCTGTTTCTTTATATTGCATCACGGTGTCCAAGGAATTGGGCAAGGCTGCGGTGCAGTTTAAATCCGTCTTACTGTGGCTGCATCTTCATTACCACTTTAGTTCAGGTCACAAGTGTGCTTTTGAAGCAGATGTGTTGATCATTGCCACTGATTCCACTTTGATGTGCATCGTGGAGTCACCTGGGAGCCCACGAACTGGGCTCCTCCCAGGTGAAACTAGTCCAGAAGATACGCTGTAACCACCCTCAGCCAGTCCTGGGGACCAAACCAGGGCAGGTGATATCAGGAACCCCTGGAATGCCTCCAGAGAGGTTGTCAGCCCTGCTTTTTAATCCCACAGATCCTATTGCACTAACTGGGGGGGAATATGTGCTCGATCCTGGGTTGCCTGGATGTCAGGCAAGTCCACAGAAAGTCCACAG
Organism: Nycticryphes semicollaris; assembly: GCA_013400055.1. Lineage (NCBI taxonomy): Eukaryota > Metazoa > Chordata > Aves > Charadriiformes > Rostratulidae > Nycticryphes > Nycticryphes semicollaris. The sequence continues at coordinate 159,858 of VXBJ01002921.1, forward strand.
GGTCTCATCAGGTGAGGAAAATCCACAGGAGGGTGACCGAGCTCGCAAGAGACAGGTTTTGTCATTTCAGCACACAGCCACACTCACCCAGTGTCTACCTTTTGTTGCCCTTGGGATGCTGCAGCAAGCGCTGTGTTACTATTGCCATAGAAAAGCTTTTTTCATTCATGTAAGCAGCTGATTTTAAATACTTCAGAAATATTCCTGGGCTAATTTAAATATTTTTGGTAATAGTTTTTTTTTTTTTTTCTTTTAAAGCAGCACAACATGGTCATACTTGGAGTTACGCTTGGCAAGGCTGTTGCTACAGGTGAATTGCGGTTGAAATACTGTTATGAACAATTTTTTGCCTGCCCTTTCTTCTTGAAAGCCCAGAAGTTAAGGAAGCCCAAAATCTGGATCTAATTCAGAGTTTTGTGGCTGAAGTTTCCTTTTACATGTTATTCTCCACATGAGAAATTGCTGTAAATGCTCATTCAAAAATCCTTTAGGAAGAATAATAAAGGCATTTGGAGAAATTTGCTTTAATATTTGCTTTATGGCGACTCCCGCCAGCTACAGGTGTCCCTCCAGCTGCAGTTTTAGCTTGGCGACTTTCCTGATCTGCCATCCCTGGGGTTGGTTCCATGCTGCAGCCTTTCATCCCTGTTTCCCGGCCGGGCTGGTGTTAGGGACCTGGTGGGAGCGCTGGGCGTGCGCTTTTGTCCCCGAGTTACTCATCAACCGGAGGGGCTCGGGGGGGGGGAGGGCACCCGGTTACTGTGGTTACCGGCAGCATCGCGCTCCGCTTGTAAATGTGATCTTTGACCGTAGCCACCGCTCCAGAGGAATTTTCACAGCTCCCGGAGAAGACAAAACTCCGGGAGCTGGGATGTAAAAGGTTATCTGATACAAGGCGGATGAAGCCGAGGCTTGTTCTGCCGGGAAAACAAATCCCTCTGCCTCGCAATGTGGGAAACGTGGGAAGGTTTCGAACTTTCAGGGGTATTCCCTTGCAGCTATGGTCTTGTTAAATTTGTTTTCTCTAGCTCTGGTGCACAGGTCGTGGGCAGTGGTGGGAGTTTGGTCGCTGGCCCTTTGCAGAGGTATAAGGTCGCTCAAAATTGTTCTTGTGCTTGTGTGTTCGCAGCAAAGAAAACTTTAATGAGGTCTTTCATCGGTAGTAGCCAGATCGTATCTGCTCCAGGGCATTGCTCGTCTGGCCCCAGCAGAATTAAGGCGTTGAATGCCCCGAGCTAGGCTGAACCTGCAGCATGGGAGCTCAAGACATTGTCTGTGTAGTCACAGCAACAAAACCGCAGCTCAACTCTTAAGTTTCTCCAGGACCTGTGCAACAAATGTGTTTTAGCCTGAAAGGTTGAGGTCACCTGCCTGTGGGAGGGTGTTCTCAGTCAGGACTTCTTTATTATTTTGTTCCTATCTGCTGCAAAAAGATATGTCACTGGATAACAGAAATCAGGGATCAGAGCACTACAGACACAATAATGTCACTTAATTTACCATTGTGCCTTGTCTTACATCCACTGTTACGTGACTTTAATGACTTTATTTTTCAGAGGAGCCTGCATCCATAGACCTTATGTAGCTATTCTATATTGTATTGTTATTTACTTGAATTACTTAAAAGATTTAGTTCCAAGAACTGGTTTAACAGAGGAAGGGACTCATGCCCTTGAGAATTTCCCTGGCTGAAGGGGAAGCTCAAAGGATGTTAAGTGTTGGGATTGCCCTCCTCCTACCGGCTCCAGATGGTCCCTCCAACCTCCGCTTAGGATTTTCCAAGCGGTCATTGCTTCTTACTGCTACTAGTACCTATGAGTTTGGGTCTCCACTGCCTCTATTCTTCCAGTGTTTACATGGAAAATACAGCAGTGTAGTTAATGAAAACACTCAAGAAATTATTGCCTGCCCTTGTTTAAAATCTGAGTGATGGCTCTGAGCAGATCTCAGCCCTTAGTGTGGGGAGATGGCAGCTTGTTGCCCACAGCTGAGGTCCTGCTGCTGGGTCTGAGGAGGAGAAGGGGAAACAGTGGCACACTGTGTTGGCTCCTGGTCCCAGGGAGGGGGTGAACAGCCCCATGTTTTGGATGGTGTCAGGAATGAAACCAAGGGAACTAACGCAGTTAAACCTGTATCATTTTTTTTTTTTTTTTTTTTTTTTTTTAAGTTCCCTCTTTGCTTCTATGGGAAGCTCCCAAACCAGGTGTGCTTCGGTGGGGCCCAACAATTTGAGGGTTTGAGGATGCTCTCTTTGTGCCACACTGGCAGATGGAGATGCAGGGCTTCAGGGCTGCTGCAAGGAGCGATGTCTCAAGGCAAAGGTGTGGGTAAAGGCAGTCGGGGGGTGTAGCAGTCAGGGGCTGCGTGCCACTGTGTGATTACAGCCCCAAACGGAGATGATAGGACAGATAAAGTTTCACTGGGGCTTGTTCCATGGCATAAAGGGCTCTTTTTAGTGCAGCCAAGAATCCCATTAGCATTTTCTTTTCCTGAACAACCTGTCTCCTATCCATTGGCAGTACATTTTGGTTACCTAGCATCATACAGCGTGTCTTGTGTAGTTTAGCTGTAAAATGCATGTCTTTACATTCGCTTGAATTACGGTGAAGTCCATTGCCTCACAGACCAGCTCTCACGAGCCTTAGTCATGCAGGGTGTCCTGCCTGACTCCATGGGTTGGTTCCCAGGAGGGAGGGGAGCTGGCTTTGGCTGCTGGTGGGGGACCACAGTCAGCCCAGCAGAGTCTGCATTACTTGGGGTGTTGAATGTATTGACGAGATTCGAGTGGTCTGGGGTGCAATGCCTTAGAGCCTGCAAAATGCCAGTGCTGTAATGACATTTTTGTGAGGTGTTTGATTTTTGCAGGAAATACTTTGCTCTTTTCTTGCAGTTTTTGAATCATAGAATGGTTTGGGTTGGAAGGGACCTTAAAGATTGTCTAGTTTCAATCTTCCTGCCATGGCCAGGAACACCTCCCTCTAGACCAGGTTACTGAAAGCCCCATCCAGCCTGGCTTTGAACACCTCCAGGGATGGGGCATCCACAACATCTATACCTTTTTTAGAGACAGAAATCACCTGCCTCTTCCCCTTGAACACACTGAGAAAACAGCTCTTTTCCTGTGTCATAAATGTTCTAATACTGTCCATGTGTACCCTATAACATCTCACCACTCTGGCCTAGGAATTTGAGAACAACTATTCATTACTTTAGTGGAAAGAGCACTCAAAAATCCAAGTTTTATAACATCAAAATTAAAATAGTAAGTATTAGGCAATATCACTCATGTTAGTATCTTTCTCTGCATTACAGGGAATCCATCCTCCAACAAGCTTTTTATCTGTGTTTAAAAGAGTCTTAAAACTGTTTATAATATTGCTAAATTACATTCAAGTGGTCCTTCCACTGTGAGAGGTAAATACTAATTTAACTTTAATGAATTTTTTTAGTTCCCATGTAGACACTAATGGCTTATAACTTGTCCTGCCATCACGCATGATGGCAGAAAGTGGACTTCCCAATGCTGATGCACAGAATACATTGCTTCGAGAAACTGTTGACAAATAGACTATTGCAATTTAGAACAATGCTAATGAGAATAAGTTTGCAGGGTTATTTTGCATGATTCAGCAAGACCAGCGATGATGGTCTCTGTTGTTTCTGTCTCAAATATTGGAACATGTGTAATTTAGTTGCAAGCGGTAAAACAGTTTTCAGGTATAAACAGGTCAATTAATTGTAGAACATAGAGACACAGAAGCTTATTATAATAATTTTCTAGTCTTAAAATTCTGTCTGCCCCTCATAAACATCTCTCCAGGCACCAGCACTGGGAGTTCTTCCCTGGGTGAGCTGTCCTCTCTTCCTTGAGCAATTTCATTAACTTCACTCTAACTGCCTGGACAGGGAGAGGTTTGCGCGAGACCGAGTCAACAGTTTGACTTCCTTTCCCACAGGCTGCTAGAGTTTATTCGAACAAATAAATTTTGACATTTTTAATTAATTTTTAAGAGGACAGACTGTTGTTGTGAAGCAGTCTTGACCCTGTTGTTTGTCTGTGGATTTTGCCTGCCTGGGGATTTTGTAACGTTTTTCCTCTGAGATCTGTTCTTATTAGAATCGTTATTTTGGTTCAAGCTGTAGGCTTGCAGTGATTTGAATACCTAAAATGCTGAGGTCGCTTGGACAGCGATACCATTAGGTTTCCTTGTCTCATGAATTTGTCTCCCTGCCGGATTAACCGTTCCTGCTTTGCCACTAGGAACATCTGTCAATCTTTTCTGCGCTGTCTGGCAGCTTCATTAAGGATCTCAAATGCATGTAAACACCTTGGGGCTGGGGCTGTCTCTGACTTTTCCCTAGGCCAGCGCTTAACCAGCTACGGTTTTGAGTAATAATGAGACAGATACCATGTGAGTACTCATAAAAAGCAGAAAATTCATAGTCTCATTTTGAAAGGTTTGAGAACTGGCCTCTCCCACAAAGGTCACTGGGGTAGGGAGAACTTTTCCATGTCAAGCTTTTAATCTCCCGAATGTCCTCTTTACTTTAAAAAGCCCAAATTAGCCCACTGGTTGTTGTTATTGCAGGACATTCCCAGGTTCTGTTTTGCACTGTGGTTTACTGGTGGAAAGTTATTAGAGGTCCTGGTAATTTTATTTGTTTATTTAGGTGCAGGGTTTTTTTCTGTGTGACCGCTTGAGGGAATCAATGGGTTCTTTTGTTGCTCTTTTGTTGTTTTTTTTTAATTGTATATTATACTGACATCATAGGTTGTTAGCCAGATCAGAGGCACAGATCGCTCTTGGTACCTGCACTTCAAGTGACATTTCCAGTGGTGGCATTATGAATAGGAAAGCAAACAACCATAGTAGGCTCAATCTTTCCTTAGGTTACAATTACTTTTTAAAAGGTGCAGTGATGGAATATGCCTTTTAGTGGGGAGATCCATCGAGGAGAGGATGAGCCCTCCCTGCAGAGGTGGGAAGGCGGAGTGGTGGGGCTGGCCATTGCTGGGGCTTTGGCTGCAAAGTGGATGTGGAGCAGGATGCCCGGAGCTGTGCATCAGGCAGAGCTGCCCTGAAATACAAGGCCGCCTTTCCCTGTCAAGGTGGGATTTGTCTTTTTGGATTGCAGCTTCCTTGGGCTGATTGTAATTCAATTATTGGTGGTTCCCTTCTGAGATACAGTTCAGGGAGGGTGTGAGGAGAGGGCAACGAGGAGCCAGATCTGCCCCATCTTTTTGCATCTCTATGTGGCACCTGTGCTTCAAAAATGATGCGAAGACTTTTTTAGTGGATGAGTTCTATATCTTTTTTTCTCCAAATCATGTGCAATGTAATTTTTATGTCTAAATTATGTAATTCCTGGGATTGTTTTCACTATGGAAAGTATGTTGTGTTTTCTGACTTTGCTGAAACAATTCACTTCAGTTACCCCAGGCACAGGATCAAGAAGATGAGGGACTTCTATAATCCTCTTGCAAATTTGCTGAAGTCGGTAGAGTTTTCCTACCCGAGCCCTGTGAGCTGGCCTTACAGAAAACATGGGTGCCTTATCTCGACTATGTTTTCCCTCAGGGTAGGTGACATGCACTAATTAGTTTCAGTTAAAATAAAACAAAAACCTCCCATGAATTCACATCCGCAGTGCTCTCCTAAATTTCATTCCTGTGCTTCTGCTGATCCTGACGGTGCTAACATAGCTCTTCCTCACTGAATGACTGGTGCACCCTCATGCGACTTTTCTCTTTCTTTTGGGATGCAGATTTGATCAGATATTAGGAAGAAATTCTTTAGTCTGAGGGTGGTGAGACACTGGAATGGGCTGCCCAGGGAAGCTGTGGGTGCCCCATCTCTCTCTTAAAAAATCAGCTTGTGAATCAAATCTTGACTCATGCACAAAGACTTTTGTCTTGCTGAGTTAGTCGATTGGATTTTACATAGCCAGTAAATTCATGAAGTATATGAATTATTGGCCTTTCAGCAATTCCTTTTCCTTTTTTTAAATATGACAAATTTGCTAATAGTTAAAAAGTTGGTTTCATTCTAAGCATGGACGCTTCATATTATAAAGTCATTTTGGTAACTGTACGCTCCTAGTTAGTGTTTTCCTGTCCTTTCTTGGTAAAATTGATGTTTGGATTTCCAGGAGATTTGCATTGGCACAAATCAGTGTCCAGCCTCAAAGGGCCGCAGGTGTCTCCTACACACAGGCTGTGCATCTCCTCTTCGCTCCTCAAGCAGTTGCAGCACAGTCTGGATGGCAAAACAGGTTCCTTAGCTGGAGGACAGCACTGGAGGGAGATAACATTACCCCTTTATTTTTTTTTTTTTCTGGCACAAAAATCTTGCAAGCAAGCACACTTACTGGTTTTCTTAATGCCCTGACACCTGGAGCTCTGCTATTTCACAGGAATCTGTTTCCTTTTTTAAGAAACGTGGTTTTCTAGAGAAGCTTCAGGAGCTCCCAGTCCCCAGTGTTATTTGATGGCTAAATTTTATAGCACAAATAATAAGATGCCAATATTTATTTTTAATTGGATAAACCCACTTGTTCTTTTTGAGGCTTAGCTCCTGATTTTTGAATACACAGCATTGGAAAAAAGTATCATAATCATTCAAATACTTTTGTAAATGAATTCTCTCAGGCTGCAAGCAGCGAGAGCTAATATTCTTACATTAGCATGGAAGCGCTGTAGGCCTTTCTTCTTTCTCCTTTATTGATACCATCTGAGACGTCTTTAGAGTCAGGTTCTAGATTCATAAAGTCTGGATTCATATGGGTGAGCCGTGGCTAATTAGTCATCACACTCAGTTTACTCCCATCCCGCTGACACCTCTCTTCATGGAAAACTGTAGAATTATGTGATTTCCGTGGTTATCGCTACAAGTGTACGTCCCCTTACAGCAAGTACTCTTCAGCAAGGTCAGGGGACGTTACCAGGTTCGAGGATGACAAGCCTGGGTGGCAACTAGCAACTTGGGCCGCTGCTGGATGGAGCATTCCCCATTCCCTGGCTTTGCTGCAGCACCTCTTCTCCACGTACAGCACGAGTTGGGTTAACCCTGGCTGCAAAGCTCCTCTGATAATTTGAAGTAGTGCTGTTAGTGGGACTTGCACATCCAAATCTTTTAGATCACTTTTAGCGTCTTAAACGAAATTTAAAAACAAACAAACAAAAAGATAAAAAAGCAGTGTTAAGCTAATGGTAAGAGTCTAACTTAAGCTCTCAAAAACCAAGAGGATTTGGCATCGTTATCTCTGTGATCCTTTATAAGAAAGACTACAACCTTCATGCAATTGAAAGCTCAGGTGAAAAAAATAAACCACTTTAATGAGCAAACATTTAATAGCCTTTATTACAAGATTTCCCAACATGCTGCAATTTCATTTTAAAATCATGTGTTATTATGAAAAAAACATACTCTGACAGTTGTGCTGCATTTTAATAGAGTCCTGCGGCCTAATTCTGCTATGTTTGCATTAAGCAACACTTTGTTCCAGGAGCAGTCATATGGCAATTACCAGGAGTATGTTACTGCACTCCATGAGTAAGCATGTGATTAAATTGCCTCCTGGAAGATTCTCATTAGTGTAAGAAGGAATACTGACCGTTCTGAAGTCTAATACCTGAAGTTCAGCAACACTAGATAAAGCTGTTTTCTATCTAAAAGCTAAGAGTATTCATTGAACATAAGGAACTCCCTGTAAAAATATGATGGGAAAAGTTGGCTACAGTTCTGGAAGAAATCTAGTACGGGCTGGAGCCTGCACTATTCCTGGGGATGGGAATTTTTCCTTTGACTCGGTGGAGAGCAAGATAAAGATCAGTTTGCTGAGCTCTGAGGGACCAGTTAAACAACTCTGGTGTTGGTCGCATTCTCATGGTAAGCCAAGGGACTAAACTTGCAACTACTTCAACAAGTAAATGCCTCTAAATTATCACTGATAAATTAACTAACCTAATCCTTTACTGTAAATAATGCCTGTTGTGTACCATGTTTTAGCATGTTGGGATCTGAAGAAATATATAACAGAAGAGCATACTCAGATGAGGGAGAGCAACAGTATGCAAACACACCTTCTGTATACCTTACTTTTAGGGATCTTAGCAGGGCATTAATCAGTGTATGCTTTATTAGCAAAATTCTCCTTTCAAGTCTATTTATATAAACCACACTAATCAGTTTTCATCAGAATTTCTTGCAGAGGGAGCAGAAAGAATCTCTGACGACAAAACTCATCTTAGTGTGTGGTGTTTGCAGATAGCTCAAAGGGAGGGAGTTACACGCCATAGAGTTTATTCTCATCAGACTGACATAAAGAAAATCCACTCATTGCTCACATGGTTTTCTTGTTTTGGTTATTCTGAATTGTGTGTCTTAGTGTTTTTGCTAAAAAGATGTTTTGCTGCCCTGTAGATTTCTCTATGGTTTCTCGCTATAAAGTTGTCAAGCTGAATTCTCATCTAAACTCTCTTCTGATTATCTAGGTGCATCTTCTCGGGTGATGATTTTTGAGTTGGAAGCCAGAGGACCAGAAGGTCTTGGTGTATGCTGACACAGACCTAGGCTGGCTCTGACCAAGATGGCTGCTGGGTGTAACCCTGGTGTGGTGGTTATGCTGACCTCAGGTCAGGAGAGCCACGGAAAGCAAACCTGGGAGAGACAAGACAAAAGAGGATTGTAGGATGCGGGTTTTTTCCTGGGAGGGAAGAGCACTCTATCCTTAAAAAAAAACCAACCCCAAAACAAATTACATGTGTTTTGCTTCTGTTAATGGAACACATTTGGTGCGTTGAAAAGATTTAGAGCATCAACATTAGCCAACAACCATTAGAAGATAAGTTGTTAAATGCTAAAGGGTTGGTTTCATGGGGTGAGGGATCAGGATCTACCTCCTTTCCCCACAGAGTCCTTTCTGGCTTGCAGACAAGCTGGCTTGCCTGTCTTTTCTTCTCCACTTGCCTGCATTGCAGCTAGCCTTATAGGACATGCCATGGTGAAGAAAGGGTGCCTGGAGACGCTCTGGCAGAACGTGAGTGGATGAACAGCAGGGACAGCCATTAGCTGTCCAGCTTTAGAGTCACCCTTGCAGCCCAAGACACACATCCGGAGGTTACACACTGTAGTGTTTTGTTCATTGTCTGAAGAATTTGTGCTTCTGGGGAAGTGCATAATCTGTGGTCTGTTTATTCATAAATACCAGGCCATTAATATTATTTAACTTCTCTGACTTAGTCTTGGCAAATAGTTGTCTGCAATACTGTAGACCATAAATGCCTTATAGATGCTATACCTTTTTGAATTGCATTTTTATCAAGGTCTTACCTTGGCCTTCAGAGAAGGGAAAAAATGTACTCATAATTGACCATAAAACATCTGCTAAGGCAACTTACTGCTTGACTTGCAGATGTGGTTCGATTCATATTCAGTGTTGGCATGTTTGCTTCGCAGTATTTATGACCAATTTTGTGTGCAAAGTTGCTGGAATACATCAGACACCAAGTCTACTGTACCTTCTGCATAGTGCGACTCTCAGGCAGAAGATTGCACCACAGAAATATCTCTGCTGGTTCTTGTTCCCACAAAAAGGAAACAGATTTCTTATTTCATTACTTCCGCACTCACCGAAGTATGGAATAAGGACTCTGTGTCAGCCAGTGTTGAAACGCTCAAAGGTAGAAGACAGTGAAGGACAAAAATACGTTGCTCTTCACAGCAGGAATAACTCTCTACTGAGGTAAACAGAGAAAGAATTAATCTATAAATTCCCTTTTCAAGCTTCCATCTATTAAAATAAGATTATTTTAACAACATAATACAGGTAGTTATGTAAAGATGTTAATGATGTGCCATGTACCTCTTTCAGTTGTTAATAGAGATCTCTTTCATTAGTTCTGTTTTGCTGTTTTGATGAGTAAGTGTTTTCACCTGAAGACGATGAGTGACAACTATGGAAGTTTTGGTGGAGCACGTCTCTGGCAGCAGATGGATGGCTCTGGGCCTGCTTGAGGCAGCTAGTAAAGTAGGTGCCCATTGCTCCTGAGGCGTCAGTGGGAGCTTTGTGGAGAGAAACTACGGCTTGTCTTCTCACCCTGGTGGCAGCCATGCTGCTTTGACAAATGCTGTAGAAAAAAGCTTGCTTTATACTGCTTTGAGTAAGAGGTTTCTGGGGTGCATCAAAAGAAGTGTGGTCAAGGGAGGAGATTCTGCCCCTCTACTCCATTCTGGTGAGACCCCACCTGGAGTACTACATCCAGCTCTGGAGCCCCCAGCATAAGAACCCTGTTAGAGCAGGTCCAGCGGACGGCTACAAAGATGATCAGAAGGATCAGAAGGAACACCTCTGCTGTGAGGACAGGCTGAGAGATTTGGTGTTGTTCAGCCTGGAGAAAAGGCTCTGCGGAGGCCTTACTGTGACCTTTCAGTACTTAGAGGGGACCTACAGGAGAGATGAAGAGGGACTCTTTATCAGAGAGTGTAGTGACAGGATGAGGGATAATGGTTTTAAATTGAAAGACTATAGTTTTAGATTAGATATTAGGAATAAATTTTTCACTGTGAGGGTGGTGGAGACACTGGAGCAGGTTGCCCAGAGAAGCTGTGGATGCCTCATCCCTGGGATTGTTCAAGGCCAGGCTGGAGCAACCTGGTCCAGTGGAAGGTGTCCCTGTTCAGGGCAGGAGGGTTGGAACTCGATGATCTCCAAGATCCCTTCTAATCTAAATCACATTCTGTGATTCTATACAAGACTTACTTCATCAGATTTGTCTTCTTAGACCAAGGCCAGAGGTCACTGCAGGGGGTTTCTCTGAGAAGTAACTCTTAGAAGGGTGGACTTGAGTTAATTCCTCTGGCGTGGGCCGTAGCTCCTCACAGTTAGAGCCTTGCAGTGAGATTCTTCAGAGGTGTTAGGATTTCAAAAGAGTAGAATAGCAGAAAAATGTTTAATATGGAGATTTATGCACTTTCTGTATCCACATGGAGATAGATAAAGACTGAAGTGACCACAAATGGTATGTGTTAAACAGTCCAAGCCATGTATCAGTCTCACAGCTGTAGTGCGTGGGTCGATGTAACTGTCCCCTTTGGTCACAGCTCATTGTCTTCAACTCGAAATGTTAGCCCTCTCTTTTTCTTTTTTTTTTTNGTGCTGCTTTTATAAACCTTTGGGCAGGAGCGCATTCTTGGCATTGTTGGGTGTTTTGGGGGAAAGCAATTCCGTGCATTCTTAGCTTTGGGAAGTGATCAGGCAGAAAGGCGTGAGCTAACGTCGGATGATTTATCATTGTTCCACCAGAAAAGGGACACAAGACCTTAAACAACTACTGGCTGTGTAAGCCCAGAAAGTTATTTTACACAAGACTGTTTAAGCCCGAAATAGGAATAGTGACAGCCTTGCGTACTGCAAAGGTGCGATCTTGTTTAAAACCACAGGCATTATATACTTGCATGTTAATTTTGATAATGCAACTATGGAAAAAGTATAAAAAGGAGAGATTTGCTTTCAGGAAAAATATTAAGACTGTGAAGGCTTAATACGTCAAAGTGTTGGGTACTTTGTTCAGTGCGGGAGGTCTTTATCTTTGTGTTCGTAACAAAGGTCTTCTCCAACCTAGGATTTAAGTTCATTGATGTGCTGTCTTGGTGAATGCAAAACTCCCTTCTGTGATGCTGACAGAAAGAAAACAGCTTACATTACTGCAAGTCTCCTTTCCTTAGATCCAAAAACAGTTACTGGACATCTGATCTTATGTTCCTGAGTTATCTGTAGCAGAAACCTTGCATTTCAGCCCCCTTCCCTCCTTTTTATTCTATTGCATATACTGTGTAATAGAAATTGGCTAATTTAAATACAATAGTTGTAAAAGGAATATCTCAAGTGCTGTCTCCGCTGTCTTTCAGAAAGCACTAGCAAATCAGCTAGGCAGTAAATTGTTTTAATTTGCTTGTGAATTCAGTAAGAATTATCTACAAAGCCATTACATTTCTAGGTTTTCTTGGACAAGTCTCCTTTCTCTTCCCAGCAATTTTGTCCAGGCAGAAGAACAGGACTTTGCTTATATGAAAGTGTATGTGTTAGGCCCTTGGATATGTACTTTACTCTGTGAAAAATTTGCCTAAGGAGGTATTTGATAATTAGGCTAATTAAAATCAAGCACTAGGGCAGATTTGCGAAGTATATTTATGGAAGCTATTTTTCTGTATAAATAGAAAGAAATGCAAACAAGAAAAAAAATACAGAAATCAAATTATGTAGGGTGCACCTCACCATAATGTGCAACTCTTAGATTTCCTTAGTTTTTCCTCTTACTTTAAGCAGTCACTGAACACTTCCATACAACAGTGATGCAAAATGACCCACCTTCCCCATTCTGACTGTCATGTCAGAAGAAGAGCTGCTTAAAATAATGAGAACTTTGTTTTGCATCCTTCAGGCCTCAACCAGAACAGTAGCTAGCACGGCTGCTACTTTGGCTTTAAAGATAACACCACTGTGAAGACTTGTCTGGTTTTAGGTACATAGTTTTCTGGGTGATAGTCTTTTGAAGTTTGTGATGGACTACTTTGTACAAACACATGCATGAAGTGTTTCCAGCCCTGGGTCATGATAAAGCCTCTTCAGAAGAAATCAAGCAGTGTATTTTTGTTTTGGTTCACAAAAGTGGTATTGAGTAACATAGTGAAAACCTTTGCTGCTGAGTGAATTAGGTGAGAAACAGCAGTCGGTCCCAGAGGGAAGGGAGTTGTGGTGCACAGAGCCTTCAGAAGGTGAGGCTCCAGGGACTTTAGGTTATTATTCCAGAAGAAATAAAGTACATTTTGTTTTAGAGTCGAGTCGGTCTAATTCTGCCTTCCTTTCGAGGGGAACCATGAGCAGAGTCAGGAGCTGGCTATGAAGCAAAGTGCCCCCCCCCCCTCACCTAGAGTTGGGAGCGTGGGAACTGAGGGAGGTGGGAGAGAGAGGAAGAGACCGTCAGTTGTGGTAAGCTGCTGGTGTTGGACACGCTTCCTTAGTCCTTAAGGTTTTCCTTTCCCAGCTGCCCTAGAGTTCCCTCCCAGCCCTCCTGGGAGAGAAATGCCTGGTACTCTGGACCTGGCAGTATGTCCATCTCTGAAGGCATAGATGTTCCTATTTACAGCTTTATTAAGAGAGGGAATAGGTGGAGGGGGAGAGTAGGAGAGGAGGAATACGTGATGGATCTTGTGGAACGTCTTGTGTTTTCCAGCACATGAAGGACATGGGAGTTAAACTCACTGCTTAGAAGACAGGACTGTGAATATATGTATTTGTCTTCCATCCATCCATATATTTATCTATCTCTTTGTGTGTGTATGTCTGTCTGTGTAATATATAGTGATGTATTGGGATTTTATATGGCAATGCAACTTCACTCTAAATAGAGTGTTGAGGGAGAAATTGCCTATCTTGTTATATAATTACTTGGTAGCATTTAGCATTTGGACTAGATGGAAAATAGTGAGCAAAAGTACTTCTTTGAGATTTAAAAAAAATCCAAACAACCCAAACCTAAAAAGCAACAAGCAACCCCATTCCTATAAATGAAAAATTATCGTTTTCAACATCTGGAGCTGGAAATGGTTCACCTTCAAACCTGAAAGTGAAAACTCCTTAAAATTAAAGACTTGGTAAAAATAAAAGAATCATAAACCCATAAATGTACATTCCATTATAGAAATTTGAGCTTTAATACTCTAGACAAAGTTGTAGGCATTTGTCTTTTTGCAGTATACAGTGTCTGTTTTAAGTCACAGTAATATAAACCTCATCAGAGTCACCAGGATTATTTCATGTTGGTGTCTGTGAATGCGAGAATAATATTTGGCTTGTGATCTTGAGGTTTTAGCTTCTCATCAAGGACTCAAATCCACAGGTAGAGCACAGCAATTTTTTTTCCTGTGAAAGTGTGAATTCACAAGGGAAAAAACATGAATGTGTGGAATGGTATCATTAAAGTAGAAAGCTAAAGAGAAGTTGTGCAAAGTCCTAAAGCGCAGATACTTAGGCTCAGCTTTGCCTCCATTATAGCCAGTGCCAAGACTCCTGTTTTCATTGGGAGCTGGATTAAGACTTTTATTGATATCATGCCAGTTTGAATTCCTTCTCTTGTTCTTGATCTTGATCTTGACAATCACTTTTTCCATTACAGTTCTATTTGAGGTTTAAAACACCGTATAATAGAGCTCAGTGAAAAAATAACTTAATGCACCTAAATTATTATGCAAATGGATACAAATTTAAACTCATTCACATCATTGTAGTTCTCTCTGACGAACAATGGAATCCAGACTTCATTCTTTTCACTCGCTAATCAATTTTTAGTTCACAGTCTTTTTTTTCCATGGGTTTCTGAAGTATGAAAATAATCAAAAATAATTGATCTTTCAGTTGTTTTACAGTTAGCACTTGGATAATTAAAAATTAAACAGATTATGCATGTTGTATTTTAATAAAACAATTAACTGTTATTCAGTGACCTTTATTGAGTGGCTTCTATGGAGTATGCCTGGCAGCGCTCAGCCCCAGACAGACAGAGACCAGCCCAGAACATAGAACTGGCCTCTCTATTTTGGCAGCAACCAGAATTGCTATTACGGAGTTTCCACAAGGAAGCAAAAATTAAAAGACTGAACAGTCCTTTATTTCCCCCCTACCCCCGGGGGGAAGTTGCTGCAGCAGAGATTTGGGAGCAGAGACAGGGCAGAGGCTGCGGGTGTCAGAGGATGCTGGTTCAGCTGCATCTCTTCTTCGTTCACTTTGGCATTTTTCCTGAGACTGAGGTCGAGGTGTCTAATTTGGGACTACATGTAAACCTAAGTAAATAGCCCTTAGACAGTCTATATCAGTGTAGTAAATTCAGTCACAGTTGACCTCAATGTGCCTTAATCTACATAATTCTGAAAAATCATAAATTTGACTTAATAGACTATTGGCTCAGAATTTGCCTGTAGAAATAAACAAGTTTTAACTGGAGCTGCTGTTGGCTTTCAGTGTGCAACTCCAGTGTCATTCAGTCTCATCATGTTTTACTTTTGTTTATATACTTTAGATATGAATTTGAAGATCAGATACAAAGATATGATTTGAGGAACATCGAGATACTGTGTCTAAAATGTTTGCAGTGGGGAACCAAAGCATCTTCTTCCACTTTGGCTGTGGGTCTCCATGATGTGAGTTCATTTGCCTCCAGCTTTTGCACAGGATAGCTGCAGGAGCATTGCTGTACTGTTTTACCACTTTGTTTGCCAAACATTACAGATTATTAAAGCCAGCTTGAAAAGTGACTGTGGTTTTTTTCAGATTTGAAAGAGCTTTTTGTGACTAGACCAGCCTCTTGTCCACAGTCAACATGCAATACAGCTTTCATATTACACTGAGTAATAGTGCCTGATGCAGACAAGGGAGGTTCTGCAAGTACCAACTCCCTGTGACCTGCCAGGAGCTGAATCTGATTTGGGACATTTCCACCACTTATCTACATTAGTAGGGTCTTTGGGAACTGCGTACAGACACTGAGTAAGCAGTGGTAGGGCAAGAGGCATCACTGTACCCTGGTGGCCAAGAAGGCCAATGGCATCCTGGGGTGTGTTAGAAGAGGGGTGGTTAGTAAGTGAAGAGAGGTCCTCCTCCCCCTCTACTCTGCCCTGGTGAAACCACATCTGGGCTACAAAGATGATTAAGGGAGTGGAGCATCTCCCATATGAGGAAAGGCTGAGGGAGTTGGGTCTCTTTAGCTTGGAGAAGAGATGACTGAGGGGTGATCTCATTAATGTGTATAAATATGTAAAGGGTGAGTGTCAGGAGGATGGAGCCAGGCTCTTCTCCGTGACTGGCAATGGTAGGACAAGTGGCAATGGGTGCAAGCTGGAACACAAGAGGTTCCACTTAAATATAAGGAAAAACAGTGAGGGTGATGGAACACTGGAACAGGCTGTCCAGAGAGGTTGTGGAGTCTCCTTCTCCGGAGATAATCAAAACCCGCCTGGACGCATTCCTGTGTGACCTGATGTAGGTGTTCCTGCTCTGGCAGGGGGATTGGACTAGATGATCTTTCAAGGTCCCTTCCAATCCCTGATATTCTGTGATTCTGTGTGATTCTGTGATTCCTTCTTCACTGTGTAAGGGCACAGAAGCATTAAGCAGGATCGTAAGCCAGTCCGTCAGCCTGATGCTCCTTTGAAGCTCGGGCCAGTACATACGCTGGTTAATGATGCAAACGTGTGTGATCTCTGAAACTTTTGGCTATCCTTATGGCTGGGCAGTTTTTAATGGGATAATGTGGGGCTAGGGAGCCTGTCATACTCACCCCGTGCTGGTTCTGTGATGGTTGTTGGAGAGTATGAGCAGGCTTATGCATTTTCCCTGTGTGGTTGAACCAGGAAAGGAACAGTAGGTTAGATAAACCCAGTTAATGGAAATATTAGAGACACGTTACTACCTAGGTTTTTTGCCTTCTCTTCATACATTTTATTCTACATACATGTCAAGCAGAATAAGAATTGCCAAAAGGAATGAGTGCCGTGTGGGGACGGTGAAACCTGAATGCCAGGGGCTGGGACCTGGGGGGTTGGTCAGCCCACATGCAAATCTCCATCTGAACTGTAGAAGCACTTTTGGGATGGGTCTTGCTGAGATGGATGTTCCAGATGGTTCTCATATTGCTAGGGTATGTGTATTACTGTTTCAGCTGTCGGTTGAGACTCACAAAGCTAAGCCAGCTTTACTGTTGAAATCAGTGATACCAAGTTCTCTCATCAGTAACAGTCATGTAAATCTCATCAAAATCAATGGAGTTACTTCTTGTTGGCTTCTTTGATCGTGAGGACAGTGATTTTTTTTTTTAGTTTCCTGCCAGACTTCAGATAAAAAAGGAACTGTTCTCTTTTGCCTTGTTACAAACCAGCCAGCATTTCTCCAGCCAGATTTGAGTGAGTTTTGGCGGTCTGAGTCTTTTGCTCATTGTACACAGAGCACAGTGCGAAAGTGTAGCTTTGCAGCAGCTCTGTTTGCATGCTCACAGGTGGGCAAGTTTGCCTGGAAATGTGCATCCACCCAACGTGGTTTCATTCTTCGAGGGTCTTCTAATGGTCCACACAAAAGTTGCTGATAAAATTGCCCTTTCCCTGCAGATTTAGAAAGGTCTCTCAGGCCCGCTTTTAAGTAGATCAGCAGTATTTAATGGTATGCAGTGACAAATCTTATGTGTTGTGCAGCACTGGAGTGACTTCTGCACCTGTGTCTGGAGGGGCAGCTCTTGCTTGATACCCTTTCAGGGCAGCAGATAGTTCTACCCCAGCACCATGTACCCAGCCCCAAACAGCATTGCTGAATTTCTCTATTTAATAGAGTTTCAATATATTTTTTTTTAAATCATTACACATACATATATACAAAAATCTGTGTCTGGTTGGACCACAGTAGGTATATGCAAAGGGATTTCGCTAAGGAGGGATGCTGAGGGGGGAAGGTGTGGTCCAGGCTGCTGCAGCTGTGAGGACATCAACAGGGCCATTGCCGGCGGCGGCTTTCTGCTTTCTCCTTTCAAAGGAGAGACAGGTACTTTCTGTGCTTAGTGTGGAGTGTTACCTACCTGCCAAAAAAAAAATAATAATCCCCTGGTCTGGTGTGTCCTCTGCAAGGCCTCTCAGGTGGGTGAACACAAGCTTAGCAGAACAGAAGAGCTCAAATAGTAATCAGGTGCTTGTTTGGATAGTAATATTTTTTTATTCTTTCCTTCACAAAAGACTTCATCAAGGTGTGGGTTACTTGTTAACAGCTGAAGTCAAGTAGTGATAGGTGAATAGTTTCTCTCTATTTGCACAACATAACGCAAGAAAGCTGTGTTTTTTGAACAATCTGTGTAAGGACTATAAAAACAAATGTCTCCACCCTTCACAAACAAAGGCTTTACTGGACAGGCTGTTTGCATGTATGGAGCAGACAAAAAGAGAAGAAAAAAAAAAAAGTAAAAAGACCCTGTTCACAGTGGAAATGAGAATCCTGGCCATTTTCTCCGTGTTCACAAACACGTCTTTGGTGACTCCCTGAGCTCTGCAGAGCTGAGCAGGAATGAGGGAGAGAAAAGCTGTAGGGGAGCAGTCTGCACATCAACCACCTCCCAAACCATCACTTCCGAAAGGTCTGAGAAGAGGCTAATGCCATTTGACACCTCAAAGAGCTCCTCAGCAAAGATTGCTGGTGGGGGACTTAGTTTCTGAAGGCTGATGCTTGGCTGTACTTCACTTATGCATTGCAAGTACCTGTTCCCGTGCTGGTTAGTCACCAGCCTTATATTTTGTATGTGTTAGTTATTGCTTCCCAAGCAACCAGAGGTGCACCACTAACAGGTTGCAACAGGACCCTTTAAAATGCTGAAGGGTTAGAATGCAGCAAGTGGGATTTTCAGCATGTTAAAAAAAAATAAATCTTGTAAACCTTTCATCCTCAAGTCTTTAATGGACATTTTTAGTGTGTGTGTATCTTTCTAGGAAAAAAATTTACTTGAGGAGATCTATAAGTATAAATTCAACTGTAAGTTGAATTGGGAAGGAACATAAGATGACACTCCTCTCCAGCATTTTAGAAATTATGTAGTAGGATACAACACCTTGAAATTACTTTTCCAGTTGCTTATTTTTGTGGTTTTTTTTTCAGTATGGCTCGCTTTCTGTCTGCCTCTTATTCGTCAAAATCAAACTTGGTATGAATTGTGGGGGTATCTCAGATCTGGGCAAATATGGTATCTGAGCTCTGCACCAACTGCAGTTGTGGGTCTCTGTTTTTCTGTCCATATCCATGCAGAACAGAGGAACACCTGGGGTTCCTCTCCTTCCTTGCACTGGAAAAGATCTGCAGTAGAGGCTTCATTTGCAGAGCACAAGGCTATTCCAAGTCTCTTAGGCTCCTGTTTCTGAAATAGCTGTGTGCAAAACAGCACAGAGGGACCCTTTAATTTTCTTTTTTAATCTTTTTTTACATGCTCTTATAAATAGTGGAATTATGATGATCAGCCATCAGAATTATGATGCTAGGATGGCAAATTTATGCCATTATACAGAAAAGGATGTTACAATACTGCTCCTGTCTTTAGTTGCAATATGTTCATCGTGTCTTTTTATTGTTTAAATTGCCTAATTGCTGTGTTCTATGAAGGTATTATTTATTATTCTTTCATTTTCAGGATGAACTTTAATTCAGTGCCAAAAGGTCAGCTCACAAATATTTGACGATTTGTAGTTATTTAGGTTTGCTGTTAAGAAGTCTTTCAGTGATGAACGTTTTGCAGCTTAGCTCTGCTAATTCTTTGTATTCTGTAAAATAACGCTTGAAAGATGCACTGAATAAAATGAGGAATAATAAATGTAGGGTAAAGATCAATAAAATTTATGAGGAGCAGGGTGCCACTGGCTTGCCCAGACCTTGTATACTCTCGATCACTGTGGCATGCTGCCCCTTGCAGAAACAGCTTCTCCAAGAACTTGCTTAGTTTCTCTCATCAAGGAGGAAGAACATCCCCCTTGAAGGGCTGCCGACCCCTGAGCTAGCCTGCATTAATCTAGTGGAGACAGATCCATGTTATTCTCCCCAAATGTTTTAAAACATCAGTAAAACTTCCGACTACCGGTCTATACAAGTTAACCAGCTGAATTTTCTCCTTCTTCGGTGCTCTCTGTGTGTGTGTCTGAGCTTTACCTGAGCACGGCTGTTTGCTCTGGTTTGGAGCAATAAGGGAATTACAGATGATACACATTCTTTCTCACAGACGTATTCTTTTTTCCATACTCCTCCTTGAATGAACTTGTGCCAGAAGTTTCTGAGATGGTAGGAAGGCTCCGGAAGCCAGTAATTTGCTTCCTTAGAAATCCACAAAAGATACCATTTTTTGTATGGTTCTTACCATCTAACAGCAAATATAATTAAGAAATTGAGTCAGTTTACAAATAGGTCATGGATCATGTAATAAACTGCAATTGTTGACATTTATGGAGGCTTTTTCTCCCAAACATTGTTTATGAAGGGCAACTGGCAACAGCAGTGAGACAAAAACTGCTGTAGGCTCCTTTTCTGGGCAGTGCTGAGCCTCCCAGCTCCTCCTCTCTCCTCAGCGTATCTTTTGAAGCTCCCTTTTAGTATTTTCATGTATATACATGCGCTGTACTTCAAATGGTGCAGTAGTTGATTTTCTTGTACTGAGAGCTGTGGGGTGTTAATTGCTGGGCTGGTTTTAATGGGTTTCACCTGAACGCTGGCTTTCCCCCGAGGAGGCTGCAGTGCACGTCTGTGATTTCAGCCGTTATGCGAGGCTTGGGGGAACTGCTCAGAGTAGGCATCCCCCGACCAGGCACACAGTGTCCTGCTGGGCTGCCAGATGTCCTGCAGGACTCACACCTTCTCCAGGTCATAGAATCATTGAATGGTTAGAGTTGGAAGGGACCTTAAAGATCATCAAGTCCCAACACCCCTGCCATGGGCAGAGACACCTCCCACTAGAGCAGGTTCCTTAAAGTTCCATCCAGCCTGGCCTTGAACACTCCCAGGGATGGGGCATCCTTCTCTGGGCAACTTGTCCAGTGTCTCACCACCTTCAGAGTAAAGAGTTTCTTTCTCATATCTAATCTGAATCTCCCCTCTTTCAGTTTAAAACCATTACCCCTCATCCTATTGCTATACTTCCTGACAAATGGTCCCTCTCCAGCTCTCTTGTAGGCTCCCTTCAGATACTGGAAGGCTGCTATAAGGTCTCCCTGGAGCCTTCTCTGCCAGCATGGAGGCCTCCAGCTGTCTTAAGCAGCATAGACCTTTATGCATGGCAGCCCCAGATTAACCTCTGAAACAGCTGTTGGTGCACGTATGGTTTTGCTCTTTGCAGGAGAGCACCATAGCTATGTGGGCAAGAAAGGGTCAGGGTATATATAATCTGTTCTTGAAGCACCCAGTAAATAAGCCATCAGCTTTTTATCATTTCTGTCTGCTATGGGTTACATCATGTTCCTGGGCTAGAATCATCTACTCCAACGAGAGGCAGCTGATCTGAACTAAAAAAACTCTTGCTCGAGGCAAAATGCATATTCTGTCTTCATTATCCACATCAGACTGGTGAGAAGAAACGAAGGCGGGGGAGGCAGCAAAAACTGGATCAGGAAAGGAGCTGAAAGACCCAAGGCTGAGCTGAAGCCTCAGCTGTGTTCCATGTTTTTCCCATATCTTGTGTGCTCCAAGATATGGTCAATTGGATTCAGGAGATGGAAAGTAAGGGTTAGTCAAAGGATGATCTATAGCTGAGCTTCTCCAAAACTGGCAGTGTTGGGTTGCGAAGTTGCATTTCACCCCCATTGGTAAGGAGGCAAGGACAGGGCCAAACAGGATGGAAGCTGCATCCTGTGAGGATCTTCAACGAACAATAGGATCTTTCATGCTTTACGGCTATAAAATGTGTGAGTCAACCCACCTGAGGCAGGAGAAGGCAGGAGCAGCTGACATCAGCCGCAGGAGCTGAGTTGTTCATTCTTTTGGGATTAGCACATTTCCCGACTTGACCCAGTGTGTGCTCCAGAAGCTGTCTCCATCCCTCCCTCCCTGCCCATATGAGCTGGGGGCAGATGTTTTATATACTTCTTCTGTTCTGTCAGACGACCTGCTGTTTCCACAGAGCCCACCACACAGGAACCCGGTGAAAGTCCTCCTGATTTTGGACA
Source organism: Nycticryphes semicollaris (assembly GCA_013400055.1). NCBI lineage: Eukaryota > Metazoa > Chordata > Aves > Charadriiformes > Rostratulidae > Nycticryphes > Nycticryphes semicollaris. The sequence continues at coordinate 181,580 of VXBJ01002921.1, forward strand.
TAACGGTGGGTAAGATGCCTTGGTGGCATCCTCACCCAGATATGGTTCCCTGCACCACGCAGAGCATCAAGGACAAGCCTACTCAGAGCAGCAGGGGATCAAACGTGCTCTCCCTCCCCATGGGCAAGATAGGGATCAGCGTCCAGGGCTTGGCTTTTTGGATGGTCCATATGAAGTACCCCAGTCATGTTTGAGAGACCACCTTTTTTCCCCAAAAAATTCTATTGTTGGAATTTTAGTGCAAAAGGTCCGAGCTGGAATTGAACTTATCCATGAGAAAACCCTTTGGTGCAAAGTACACGCTCCTCGCGCTGCATGAGTTGGTGTTTGAGACATCAATAAAAGCCAGAGAGAAGACAAGTTAAAACCATTTAATCTTTGGTTTTTGCCGCGGCACTCAACCCAGTGTCAAAGACTCATATTAATAGGATTATTCTCTTGTCAGATGGGAGCTGGAGATAGTCATCCCAGATGTGCACGCCTGGTTTGAAGGCCTGATTATCTTGTTGGTGTCAGTTCTTGGCCTCTTATCAAAGGGACTCTCACGAACATCACCTTGCAGCTCCTCGTTCTCAGCTCTGCAAGGAGGAGGAGTACACATCAACAATTTCCAGCTTGTAAGCCGATGTTTGTCATTTTTTTCCTCCGGGGCAGTAGTGTCAAGAGGAACAGGCTCCCGAGCTTGTCAGGTAGGAGGTAGGATGGCAGAAGTTTTCTCGTGGTTGAGGACGATAGATAGGGCAGAGCTGCTACCCCGCAGCAGGGAGGGTTACAGGGTGGTGTATTGCTGAGCACATGACGCCTGTTGGAGCCTTTTGGGTCCCTGGGATTTGGTTTAAGGTGGAAAGTCATGTCTTTGCTCTGCCGACGGCAGGGTGTATCTGCTCCAGAAGCAGCAAGGTGTTGTGTTGCCGTTGCTGGACATCATTTTAAAAGACAATTTACTGGTAAAATGCAGCTTAAAATCTGAAAGCGTTACGAGCTAGCTTGAGAGGTGACCTTAGAGAGAGATCAGAAATTGAGTATTTTTTAAAACCCTTTATTTCATTTTTATCAATATATCAAATAGATTAACTAGAAGTCTGCTGTTTCTGCATTAATTTACATGCGCCACTTAGTATCTCTTTGTAATGAGGGTATCAAGAAGAGAAACCAACTGCTTCCTGCCTCTGAAATCCCCAGACATTGTTTGGTCACTGTCACTGTGTCAGGCATATGTCCTTCTGAAACCAGCCAGAATATAATAAATACTGGAGCTGCAGTCTCCGTTGTTCACTGGAAGGGAAAGCTCGTCCTTTCCCAAGACATGTTGATGATGGCCTGTTTAATTGAGCTGAACAAACCGGTCCTTGAGGGGGGCAGCGCACTGCAGGGAGGGGGCTGCTTGGTGAAGAGCAGCCCTGGCCTGCAGGGCAGCTGGATTGGCTGGGAAGCCTGCACCCTACGAGGAGTCCTGGCTTGAAAAGTTGGATGTGCATTCTCCAGATGATTTCATGAGGTGCTGAGAGCCAAGCCCATGTGCTGCACTGCAACTGGCAGCGGGAGAGGGAGATTAAACAAAAGGAGGTGGCAGCTCACGTGTAGGTGTGTCACCCCCAGTCAGATTTGCACGCGCAGCCATTGTGAAGCTTAAGATGCTGTGGGCATCTCTTGGGTCCAGATGGACTGAAAATTACTTCTGTAATTCAAATAAAAACATTTGAAAGATAATCAATTTTTCTCATGTACCATTAAAACCAGTAAGGTCTACGTAAGGAAAGTGCAGCCCACAAAGTTTGTGTTGGGTTAAATTAGCTTGTGTCCCATTTGAATCCCACAGGTAGTGGCATCTCTAGAATTGAATATTTTGTTGTTGCATTTGGCAAATCCCTTTTAAATACGCTGGCTGCTGTGTTCATTACCAGCCATGATTACTAAAACTACCCTGTTATTGCATTGCTGGCTAGTTCTTGTTTTAAGACCCCTCAAGTCTCTTTTCTTGTCATTAGTTTCTACTATTTCTCTATCACAGAACTGTTTTTTAGCTCTGCTAGCAGAAAATACAGATATTTGTGTTACAGTGTGTGAAAATACATAGTGTGTTAAAATTCCCTGCCTCTTCGCATGATGTGAAAGGCCAAGCAAGTTTATATTTCTCTGTGATCTCCTCCTGATGCCTAACCTCAGCTGCCTCTTAGAGCTGCTTGGTTTTCACCCCATTTATTCACTTCCATAATGTTTCACCTCCTTATTCTTCTGCGTTATGGTTTTGGGGTTTTTTGTTAACAATGACTAGCATTGCATCTCCCACCTCTGTCTCTCTTCTCCCTCTCCATCACAGGTCTAAGAACCATTGTTCTCTGTTTAGTGATGTTGCCTAGATCACAAATTGCATCATTTATTATCATTTTGACCGTAACTTCCTTGTTTCCCATACTTTCTGCTTTGTATGTGCATACATTAATGTAGTTGTCACTGAGTGCTTATATTTTACTGTTTTAATTAGTATTTTGACTTTTGAGGAATTTTTTTAAGCCATAAAAATTGCTGATTTGCGGAGTCAGATATTCAGCCATTGCCCCAGCCTTGCAGAAAAATCACACCTGTGTGTCAGGACGATGTTTACATCCCGCGGGGCTGACAGCAGCAGAACCAAACGCCAGCCATCAACGCACAGTGTGTGTCTTAGCTTCTTGTAATGTGTATTGAGGCGTACAATTGAGAAGTGAGAATATATATTTAGGAATTAAGAGAAGTAATTAATCTTCTCTTTTATGCTTTATGCTGGAGACAGTGTGGATACCTCTGAGCCAAGTGCCTCCCCTCCTTTTTTCCACTTATCTTGAAGCTCTTCTGAATTGTCAGCTGTGAACACAGGGAGGTTAGCACCCTCTTTGCTTAAGACCATTTAATCTTAGTACTAACCTTTCATCACAGAAGGCACCCGTGAGCCCTGCCCATGCAGAGCTATTTCCACAGCGCTCCTGCATCCCTTGCTTGCTGCGTGGTGGTGTCTCTGCTGACCTGTGGTGGGTACCAGAGCAATCTCAGACAGGGCTTGTCCTTGGCTTCTCTAGTCTCACATTTCTAGCGTGATCCTATTAAGCATTGACTTGCCTGCTGCTCATCTCATTATTTTTTCACTTGGAAATAGTGACTCAGAAAATACCCCTGTATTCCTGAGGTTTTCCCTCCATACATTTATTGTATTAATCCCATCCTAGCTCCCAGAAGGCAACACAGAATCCCATTCTCCCTGTTACAGACCACAGGTCTGGCTCTCCACCACAGGAAGCTATCAGTCATGGTCACTTATTTGATCCTCCTGTCTCATGTTTGCTTCTTGACGTTGAGTTTGCAGAGTTGTGGGAACGTGTCTCTCTGTCCATGCAGTAGTCTGTGGGAGCTGCAGCTCAGTCAGTCTGAGCGGTCCCTAAGCCCACACAGTAAATTCTCCACAAACATATGCACTGGGACAAATCCTTTCTGGTGAGACTCCTCTGCTGCGGTAGTTATCTCCTTGAATGTTAGCAGCCTGCTGAGAGCCATAGCGAGATGTGCAAACACAGAATGGGCACCCATCCCTTGGGGCTGAGAAAAGAGGTGGTAAAAGTTTGTCAGGCTCACTGAGGGTAGGGGTGGCGGGAGAGCAAGGCCACCAGTCAGCCATGGACATTTATGTCTGCGTTTGCAATTGGGACCTTTCTTTATCCACATTACTGTACGAAGAAGTCATTAGTGCCTGAAGACACTTGTGCCCACTGTCTGCTGCCATCACAGGCAGGCAGTTTCTCAAAGGTGTCTCAACAGAGAGATTTTTACATTGATAATAGGGGGAAAGACTTTTGGGCTGCTCTGGAAGGTGGAGGAAGGAGCAGGCACATGAGATTAAAATAGGGGAAATCTGATGTTGGGAGACAGAGCCCTGCCATGATGGCAGATCAGAGGGTGATGGCAGTGCGTCATGAGTAGAGACAGCTGAGTGACCATAGTGGTGCAGAAATCTCAGTGCACCATGCCTAAGGCAAAATGGGGGTGCTCTGGTGCAGTTCTCATCAGTGTAGATGCCACTACACCACTGCTTTGAGGACTACATTTGCTTTTATTGGTGTGCCAGTTTTCCTTTCTTTCCCCTCTTCTTTGAGTTCTTGCAGGGGGGACTTCCTACAGTTTCCAGTTTTCTTCTTTGTAAGCTCTGCAGGTCTCTGCGTCTTCTCCAACAGATGCATCTGCTCCAGACGAGGGCTGGCAGGACCTGAACCCACACCAGTAGCACTGAACAAAAATAATATGCAGTTACCCTTGAATGATTCATTTTCATATCTGCATTCATGGTTTTCCCCTGCTGGTCCTTCTGTGCTCCGCTTCTTTGCTGACTGTTGACAATTTGCATTTGAAGTAGCTGGCTTCAGCATTAGCAGATGTTTTGTTTTAGTTTGGGATGCCAAACTGCGCCCTGCACCTCCCCAAATGTGCATCTGCCTCCTCACCCTGCTTTGCAGATCTAGCAGCTGAGGGGAGAGGGATTAGCCACTAGACAGGGCTTTCAGAAGCAGACTGTAATTAAAGGTGCAGGACGGAGCTCAGTGATCACCTCTGATTACTAGTGCAAATGCTTTAAGAAGAGAAATTAGAGCAATGGCGTATTAAGAGGTGGGTTCTCAGGTCTTAATATCTGAAGGATTTAAATCTTTTTAAAGTGATTTGCTCAGATTCTGCCTTCTGGTACCTGTGTGCCAATCTGGAGTAACCCCAGCACACCAAAGGTGATGCAGAGCAGAAATGTTTATTTTGCTTGAGGCAATTCAGCATCCCTGTCCCTTCATCATTTGCTCCTTCACGTGGAGACTGAGTTTAGTGCTGCTGAGCACATTACTCTGCTTGGAAAGAAAAGGGGTAACACCATATTTATTTTACAGTGATAAATAGTAATAGAGAACTATTTTGTGTTTCGTGCTTGTATGACCTTGTTGGTGTCATATTATTTCTTACTATTTAGCTTCTGATGGTAACTTGGGATTACGTGTGGTGTTTTCTAGGACAGTATAATTACTCAAATCCCACCACTTACAGAGCGTGCACCAAGTGAGATCAGTAATTCTAAAGTAATTACAGAAACATCATTGCTTCAAATGGCAAGTTAAAACTTTTGTGAGAGAGGCACAAGATGCACTCAGAAACCTGAGGAACCCCCTGTATTTCCATGGTCTCCAAAGCATCTTGTAATTCCCAGACAACTCAGTCAGTAAAATGCAGCAGATGTTAAATGATAGTATATGTTTATAATTTGCAATGTCCTATGTGTTGGCCTTGGGTAGTGTCTGGGTATGAGTCATGGACCTGTACAAAAAAAAATCCCTAGATTCTGGTTACGAGTGTAGATGTAAGGGAAAAAAAGTGTATTCAGTAGGTAATATTAAAAAGTTTCCTCTTTTTGGGTGCTGACTTAACTTTAACCACCTGTTATGGCATTTTCTGAAGCCTCAGGTTACTGCTGTAGAAACAACACGCAGGAGATGTCTTGAGCCAACTGAGAAAGCAAGTAAAGAGAGGTCATTTTACAGAGCTTGAGCTATTTTAAAGAGTAAGTTGCCTGGCACGGGAGCCTGGTGTCATAGAGCAGTTTCCTGTTCATGGGAGCCTCTTTCAAAGACAAATGTGAAAGGATTTAGCCATTAAACACGGAGCCGGCAGCAGTCCTGGTGTGAGAACGTGGAGTTGGATTTCCCAAAGAGGAGATTATGAAATGTCTTCCTTGCAAAACTGGTCTCTGAAAAAAAGACAAAGACAAAATGTTAATATTTTCAGGGCTAGAATATTTTATTTCAAGCTTGAAAGTTCTTTGAATTTTTACTGCTTTCTTTCTACTTTTAATTATACATCCATCCTTAATTAGAAAGGTGGGGGTGAGGGGGTATGAAACTGGAGTAGAAGATATATTTGGCTACCAGGGAAGCCTTTTTAAATTTTACTGTAATGAAATTACAGTAAGTTAGAGGTCCTCACGGCTCAAGACTGCCTAAACACACCCCAACCCACAGGCTTCATGCCTGTGAACAGTTATTGTGTGTCATTCCCCCCGCTCCCCGAAATGCATCATCAAAGTTTGCTTATGCTTTGCTGCTCAAGGGTAGCTCATCCTTCTGATCCCTCCCGCTCCACCCCCACCTCCTTGTGTAGTTACAAACGCATAAATTTGTTTTGACTTGGAAGGAATAAAGAAAACGAAAAGAAGAGTAAAAAAACATCTTCTCTGGGGTAATTCTCTGCTCTGTGGGGGTCCTGGAGGAAGAGCTGCTTCCACCTCTTGTTAGCAGTGATGGGAGTCAGCAGTAATGGAGAGAGCCTGAGCTGGAGGTCCAGAGCAGGGACTCTGTACAGCCATGCTTACCCATACAGGGTTTTCAGTTATATGTGGATATAAAAATACCACTTATGGGGTGGTAGAAATTACCTGAGTCATTCCCAATGCAAGTCTTACCAGAATGTGTATGTTTCTGTGAATTTATATTGTTTTCAGTGACATGATATTGGGAAATTTCTGGTAGAAATGTTTTCTCTCCATTAGACACTTTCTGCAGACAGTGCAGCCAGCTGTTGTGGATGACATCTGCGTGACAAATTGTGGAGCCAGGGTAGGTGACAGCCAGGTGTCACCGGTGGCCACACTGTCACCAGCCCTCCTGCCTATGCTGCCTCTGACCTGGAGCATGCTGAAGTCTTCTCCCTTCCTCGCACACGTTTATGGGAATTTGTCTGTTCTTTCCACTAAGGTTGCCCCATGCAGTGCCTCAGCAGCCCCTTAAAGCTCTCCTGATCTGGGTAGCAGCTGTTTTGCCTTTCTCCCCATCACCAGCTGTCACGTCCAGAGAGAATTACTTCTTTCCATGCAAATCCTGAATCTCTGCTTCCCTTTCCTAAGGGTCCACCTGTGAGACAGTCAAGAAAATTAATGCTTTGAGCAGCCAGTGCTGCTGTGAGGTCCTTCCTGCAGCTGTGGACCACCATTGGTAGGATTTGGCCGCCTCAGGCATCAGTGGGTTTCTTACAGACTGGGAGGCAAAGAGGGGTTTCTGTTGTGCCCTGCAAAGAGGGAGGAGTGGGTCTCCTCATGGGCTCATGGGACATTTGCAGGGGGTTTTGACCCAGAGCGGTGACTGTAGGTGCTATAAGCTCCTTCATGAAGATGCCCAGCACCGGCCAAGTACAGTAATATCAAACTAAATCTAAATAGGGTTAAAGAGGTTTATGAAAATTGAGGAAATTTTAGAAAATACCTAAAACACTTTCCTTCTGAGAACTATGTCACTGGATTGATGCCATGTTATAAGCTTAATTTTATCGGTGCAGAGAGAGAAAGAAGCGGCTGCGCTCAAGGGTACATTTTGCAGAGCTGGTGTCCTGTCTGTACAGATGGTTCAGGAGATCAGATGGTGAAACAGTGTGCTGTGGACACTGAAACAGCAAATCCTTTCTACTAATTAAACTCCTCCAAGTGTCTGAGCTCTTGGGAAACGACACTGTAGTATGAAGCATCCTGCAAGAATTCAGATAAGCTCTTTGCAGAGAAAATCCCTATTTACAGACAGCTGCTTTTCACAGTGTGTAGTACAACATTTTTTTAAAGGAAGATTTTTTAAAAATAAAATTGGGTTTTATATTCAATCAGGGATAAAATTTATCCCATAATGTGTGCATACAAATGGCTGACATGGGTGGTTGGTATGTTTTATGGAAAGGTGGAAGGACCTCTACTAATTCTCAGTGAAATATTGCCCTTCTGACTCTGGTTTCTGGGAAGCTGCACTCTCTTGAAGTCATTCCAAAGTACCGTCTGGGAGCTTGGGCTGAAGGCTTCATGTCCAGTAGTCCCATAATGCTCAGGCTGTGCTGATATCAATGGAACTAAATGGGTAAGGATTCCTAGAATGAGGATTTTCATGCTTTCCCTTATTGATTTACATTTTAAGGCTCAACAGTAACAGTGACAGTTTTTGAGGATTTTGCATAGGCTCATTGTTTTGTATTTTTCCTCAAAATACAACTGAAAGTAAAATATTGCAATTAAAGATATATTAATAGCAATCTACTACTACTATAATGAAGGAAAGATGTATATTCAATAGACTTTGTAGAAAATACAAACAGCCTTTAGAAAGCTTAGTGCACAATGAAGCTTTTTTTCACGGGTACTTTATTCCATGGAAATCAAAAAGGGCTTCTTCCATGGCACCATTAAGGTCATCACGTGCCTCCTTTTCCACTTGGAAATTTTGCCTGGGTTGGAAAATAGAGCTTTGCTACTGGATGTCAGGGTGTTGCACTATCTGGGAGCAGCAAGAGTTTCAATGGGATGTCTGGAAGTGCTGGATGTCTGGTCAATGCACTGGTAAAACCTTCTTGCGCTGTGCGTGATGAATCGTCCTGCCCGGCCGAGGAGGTGGCTCGGTGGCAGGCATGTGCCTGCTGGACGTTGGTACTCACTCGTAATGAGTGCTTGTCTGGATCATCTGCAGCCTTGGCAGAGTAGGAGGGAAAGAACCATTACCCAGGAGACAAAGACACAGTCACCCTGCCCTTGGCCAGAAGCACGAGATTGCCCTCCTGGTGATGCCCTGCTAACACTGGGGTAAGATCAAGGATGTATTGAGAGACCCAGTGTTTTCCTCTGTTATCCAGTGTAGTAAATTCCTTTGAAGTCAATCTTTTGCTTATGGAAGTTGTTGGGTAGCCCTGTGTTAGTCCTAGAATGCAAAATACTTGTTCCACTCATGATCTGCATCTTACAAAGTGCCTGGCAGAAAATTTTATCTGATTCTTAACGAAGTGAATCATGTAGTTCTGAATCCATTCCTACAGTTCAGCTGAATAGAAATCATTAGATAGGCATTTGAGATTAGGGTATCATTTCTGAAGATCAGTGTAGTTTCTGTGTTTCACCAGTGGCTCCCAGTCACTGATAATACCCACTTTAATCTGTCATAACTTGACCTGCCCTTTCTCTGCATCAACTTCCCAAGATGACGTACAGCGGTAGGACTCAAGCTCTTGCATTCTCCTGGTTTTGTCTGTGGGGCCACTTTTCTCTTTAGGAAAGTTTTGGAGAGAAAAATATCCACTGCAGGTTTAGGACTACAGAAACAGGAAACAAGCACTTTGTCCCTTTTGATTCATGTCCAGCATACTAGATTTAACGGCAGGGATCCAAGAATAATCTTCTCAGTTGACCGTATGGCCAAAAATATGATGATCTCATTGCCAGTGGCAAGTGACATGTAGAGGGTTAGCTAAGCAAAGTTCTTCTTTGTTTTCACATTGCCTTTTCAAAAGATTGTGTGGGATGCCTATCAGCAGAGAATCTGAACAGAGCCCATAAATTTTTTCTATAATTACTGCCAGTGCCTGGTGAGTCTTTCCCCAAACTACAAAAGTTTGGTAAGGGTGGTTTTGCCTGTTTATTTTATCATGCTGTTCTTACTACTTTATTTTAATCACACAATGCAAGCAAATATATTTTTTTGTTTCTTATTTGCTTAAGTTCTGTTTCCTCAAGTTTCTTATTTGCTTATTTGCTTCTTATCCTGCATAAATCAGAAGACCTCAGTTAAAAGATCAGCAAAACCAGTCAGTTAAAAATCTAGCAAGAAAAAAGAAAACCTATTCCCTTTGAAACCAAAAAATAGGGAAAATGGGATATTTTGTTGCAGAAAATATTTTAATTCTGAGCATTTCTAATCAAGTCAAGCTAATTGAAAGTCTAAATTCTTCAGACTATGGGAGATGGGTGCATTTTGTGACAGATCCCAGCGGATGGACCTTGACACTCCCCATCACTTCTGATTTTACTCGACTTCTTATTAAAAACTCTTAAACATTAATTGAACTTAAGAAAGAAAGAGTGAAAAGAGAGCATTAGAAGGCTCTGAAACCTTTCCTTCAGGACATGCGTGGTACAGGTGGGACATCCGTGCCCCAGTCATCACTCCCATCAACAAATTTGATGTGAACTGAAGCCACACTGAGAGTGTTACCCTGCTTGTGGGGGTCCTGAGTGTTCGAGTCTACTGAGGCAGAAGGAGTAGCTGAACCAACCTCTCCTGTGTCTGGTGCAGGTGGAAGCTGACACGTAGCCATTGCTGCTTGTCCTTCCCCAGGTGACAGCCCTCTGTTTTTCCCTTGTATTACTTTGCAAATAGTCTTACGATGACTGAAACTACAGAAAACTTTAAAAAAACCACACATATACTTAAGAACCCTCCTAGTTCCCCAAGCTTTGCTCCAGTGGAACACAAGCACAGTCAGCAACCTGTTGAGCTAGCACAACTGAATTTTTCTGGTGCTTTTTCTGTTCCAGGGAGCAGGGCAAGTTTCTGCATTGCCCAGTATATCAATAACTCTTTCAGCTGATACATAGCTGTTTTGAAAGCTTGACTGTAAACAGAAATTACATCAGAAAAATGTGACCATTGTCTTTTTTCATTGTTCCCTCCTTTGTTTTCCAGTCAAGATAGCAAACCTGAACTCCGTCCAGCGGGAAGCTTCCCCATGATTTCACTGTGGGTTGCAGCAAGGAACAGAGCCTATCTCCAGGCAAAGGGAACATGGGAATATGGAGACATTTAGAAAGATAAACTTGGCAGATTTTGTTTTCCCTACACTGTTTGCAAAGGATCCTTTTGAGGTCACAAATCCGCAGTACGGGTGCAAACACAGAGGCAGAGAAGCATTTCCTTAGTGCTGCTCCTGGTTTTGAAACTCCCAGGCCCACTCCCTTTGCCATCCCCAAAATAGTTTTTATCCACTCCTGCTTTGAAAGTACAGAGAGAGGTTTGAGCAGAGGGCCTGGCTTGCCTGGGGAAGTTCTTGCTTTAATTGTGTAAAAGTTCTTGCTTTTATTGAGTAAAAATGTTTGCAGGGGATGTATAACTAGTAGGAGAAAGGAGGCTTTTGTGGGGACCCATCGGTTGCTCCCTCAGCAGCACTGGAGGGAGCAGGGGCTCTCTCCTTTGAAGTGGGATTAAGTGGTGTAAAAGCACGTCTCAGGGTAAACACGCTGCTGTTATCTTACTCTGGACAAAATGCATCATTTACTTGAAGACTGTGCCCTGAGTGGAGATTAACGCTGGAGCATCCCGTGACTGCAGTGTAGCTTGTCTTTCATGGTGCTTTCATGGATCTTTAAGAAACCTGGTTTGAGTCCTGTGTACAACTGGTTACAGCTGGGAAGGCAGAGATGCCCATGAATAGCTCTTTGGCTCTGGGATGAGTGGGTGACTGGGCTCCCCATGCCTGGGCTTCGTGCACCTCGATGCTTGCCAGCATGTCCCCCTGTCCATCTGCGTCCCCTCCAAGCCACTGCAGCCACCGTGGTGGTGCACTCCGAGATGTGGCTGCAGGCAGCGTGAGCCTGCTGGGAAACCAGTGCTTGCCTTTCAGCTACGGACATTCAGCTTTGCATTTAATTAGAATGAAAATGTAAATGATATTAAAACCCTCTCCCTTTAAAGTTCGGAGAGGCTTGAAAATTATCGCAGTAATTAGGCAATAGTTTTTATTATACATCAAACGAGATCAAGCTTTCTGGGAGGTGGCGGAGCCCCCAGCGAGTCAGTCTGTGAATCTGGAGTAGCAATCTGGAGTGAGGTTTTTCATCTGAACAGGTCTGATGGGTGCCATAAGACGCACAGTCTCGGTGGTCATTAGCATGAGATGGCGACCCACCTCTTCAGCTTGCGTGCTGGCCATGGAGCAGCAGCAGGATGGACTCCTGGGCTGTGCATCCCCTCTGAGGGGCTGTGTGGCCTGGATCTGGGCAGGGAGTACTGCCGGTGCTGGTGTTGGCAGGCAGCGAACTGGTCCAAGCCACAATGCTGGGGCAGGCTCAGCCCCGCTGCAGAGGGTGACCAGGCCAGGGGAGTCTGGCCAGTCCTTGCTAATAAGGAAAACCAGCTGAAGTACATGGAGATGTGCAGAGCCTGGGAAGGAAAATAATTTTTTTTGCATTTTAGCTAGCAGGGAAATCTCCTCATCAGTAAAACAGTCTGGAAGGAGCTGGTTATTGGCATGCTCACACTATCTTCCCACACATTGCACTTCCTTCTAAGTATCATTCATCCTTGGGCTTTCTCCTCGGGACAGAGACTTGTTTCCACCTCGCCACTGGTGCATCCCTGCCAGCATCCCCTGCCTGCATCTCAGCACCTCCAGCAGTTACACCCCTTGTGCACCAGCTACCTGAAGAGCAAGAGGTGATGCTGCAGGAGGGCGTTGGGGGAAGTTAGGCGTCTTTTCAACTTCACTGCTGTCAGAATTCAAGAGTGCTTATTCCTGCCAGCAGATCCAATTTGCCTGACTTCCCACCCTCCGGAAATATTCCCCCAGACTGGTGTTATCAACCCAATTAGCATTTCAAAATTCTCAGCTTGCAGGTGCTGGTTTCAGAAAAGCTAATGGCAGTCTTGTACAATGTTGAGCAATCCAGTTGGCATCACTTTGTTCTTAGTCCCCTGCTCAAGCTGCAAATCAAAATATCTTTTCTGTTCTTTTCAGTATTGTGCACAAAGTAAATAATCCCGAACAGCACAGGCTACGTTAAAGATAATGATGCCAAAATTAGTCTGCTTTTTTGTTATATACATGTCAGGAATTCACAATTGCTTTATGTACAGTTTCTCCTCCCACAGGCTCGGTTTTTTTCAGCTGTCTGACTTAGCTGGTACTGCTATGGCTGTCACCAGGGGGACATTGCAAGCCCCAAGTCCCACTGCCCACCTTCCCCAGGTGTCCCAGTTACCCATCTCAGTCAGGATGAAGAGGTGACTTGTTCTGCAATAAGAAGCAGATGAAAGTCTGACTTGGAGTGTTTTTAAGAATGTCTACAGCCTGTGAGCATTAAGAGGTGATTTTGCCTGGAAGAGTCTGGACAGACTTTGTGGGGATCCTTTGCTTGCCCTGACCCAGACGTCATTTCCCAATCACAATTGTGGCTGAGGCTGGCATGGGGCAGTAGCAGGGCACAAACTGGCACAGCTACAGCCCAGATAGGTGCGCCATGTCCTGGGTGGGCCAGGGCAGATGCCTCCAGTGCTCTGTGCTAGCATGGACCATTGCCTGTCACTTAGTAAACTTCCAGCGTTGGAATAGTTAATCCCAGATAACTTCTTTTCCCCTCAAAGACATGTTTGCCTCTGGACACTCCCTTCCCACATAGCTCAGTCTAGGACTGAGCCCCCATTGCTGGTGTGCTTACATACCCCACATGGCTCAGCCGCCTTCTATTTTACCTTGTCCTGTGATCTAAAATCCCCCATAACACCACGTAACATATCTTTTCCTCCTGCCTGTGACCCTTCCAGTCCCTCTTTTTCTTCAAAGGACGCCAAGCAACATTGGCCAGTGTTTTCAAAATGGAGCATCTGCAGAAGGGGGGCTGCAGCTACTTATCCTTCCTGTAAATCTAGAGATGTTGAGGTGCGGATTCAGACACCTGATTTTAGGAAAACCCTTACAAACTGTTACAACTCATATTGTGCAGTCCATGTTGCACGCTTCTACTGTCTACATGCTCACCCTGCATATCCCTCACCCTTTGTTTTCTGCCCTTGCCATCTTGATTTTTGACCCCAATCCTTTTCCTGGGCAGACCGTTCTTCTTGTCTGGGGCTGCCAGGTTGGGAATGGAGCTCTGCACGAGTGCCCTGGCAGGGTCTCGGGAAGTTAGGCTCCGTGCCCAATTTTGGCTGGGAGCAAAGTCCACTGAAGTCAATGGGAATCTTCTGTTGAGGTAATAGGGTTTGGAGCAGACCAGGGCCTTGACGTTCTTCAGAGAAGTGATTCCAGTGTGAACCTTTGGCACTGTGTGAATAATAGACAATTATTTTTATATGTCCTTTCCAAAGCCCACAACTTGTGTTGGCCATCAGTGCTCCTATGAAGGGAAAAAAGCAATTAAATAATCTTCATGTGGCCAAGGGGAGTAATTTCTGTGTAATTTTGTCTGACTTGATATAAAGAAGGAATTGCTTACCAGCAGCTTTTCTGATCCCAGGACAAGGGAAGCTCTAACAGAATCCAGTAGTGCTTGTTTAAGAAATTATACAAAGTATGTGTATGTTTCTCCAAAAGGAGGTGTATTTCTCAAGGACACTACTTTTCTGTTATTGCACCATTTAGTATTGCTTTTCTCTAGCAAAAGAGAAATTTGTATTTTCATCTGTTCCTACCAGAAACCAGGATCTACTTAGGGATGCATGGCAAACGTGTGCTGCTGCCCATTGCTCTGGCATTTCAGAGATCCAAGGCCAACACCAGCCCTTGTGTCCTTTGCCGAGGTGCCCTGAAGGCACCTCAGACTGGGGTCAGCTACACAGTTTCTGTCCTGAAGCACTTCTGCAGTGAGACTGCTCACCACTGGGAAGACCCTGGGGTAGGGTGTCTGTGAATTCATAGTTATGCCTATTTTAATTTTCCTTTCTGGTAACGTTTTCTGCTTTTTTGGTAAAGTATTTTACTTAGATTCCCACCTCCTGTTTTCTGTGCAAGTTACTTTCTTTCAGGATATTTTCACTGTGCTATAAGACCCTGAACTCTTCCATAATGTAGAAAATACTTCAAAGTTTTCTTATAGATGTTTGTAGACATTTCTACTCATAGAAGTGACACTTTGTGATGCCTACAGAAGTGGTTTGAAAGGGATGATATTAGCACAGTCATATTTTATGCATTTTAAATCTGGTGGAAGCACCACGCAAGGAAGGGACTCGGCCCTGCAAGATCTGCAGACTTTCTGAGGCACAAACCGAAGCTTAGTGCAGGACTCTTTTATGGATGTTTGCTGGTTTTTTACTGCTGTTTGCTCAGCATGAAGTGCGGTTTCGGTTCCAGCTCTGCTCAGGCAGCCAAGTGTTGCCTGTGGTCTCCAATACTACAAGCTGGTGCTACTTACGTGCAACTGCCACCCAAGCAGTGGAGAGGACGCCAAAAGTATGGCATCCCCATTATTAAATCAAGGCTTAGTACGGGATTAGGTGTCTTATTAATTCCCATATGGGAAGACATGGCTGGAAGCAATGGGGAGGGTGGAGGCTTGATCATTCAAAGGCATGTTTCAAGATGATGATTGCTATCCATGGGCATGCCTGCATCTTATGAGCTGAGCAGAGAAAGAGGTTATTTGAACCTATGGAGTGTCCTTACTCTACATTTTGCTAGCCAAGGAGTTTGCGTGGCTCTTGTAAGCTCTCACATCTGTTACTACCAGATGCATTATAAAGCAGAATAGAATAGATGTGGGTTGGGCTATCTACGAAAGAAATCTTTGATGCTAAAGTATTTATATAAAATATTCGGCTTTGATATGCAGCCCTAAGACCTTTGTATATAATAAACTCCCCAAATTATCTATTATTTCTGCAAACTTAAAAAACAAACAGAAAGATCCTTTCTGGCCAGGTACTGTCATTGCCAAATGTGCATTTCAGTTAAACTTTGCTGTGTTTACATTTCTAGATAATAAAATTCTTTGGTTTATGAACTGCCAGAAGATAGAAAGCTGAGATTAAATTCTCGAATTTGATTTGGTTTGTTGTAAAGTAAGGGTAATCATGAAACAATGACTATTTAATCAATTAGTGTATTTAAGAGGGGTTCAAGCTTTTGTCAGCCTCGCTGTCTTCTTCTTTTCTTTGTAATCCCTCAGGGTATGTGAATGCTATTGAATCATTAGTTTAATGGAGGATGAGGATGGGTAGTTATGTTTTTAAGGAGTCTATTCAATAATGATGATGACACAAAAGACAATAGTCTACTTTGTTTTTCACCTTCTGGAGGTTTCTTTTGTAGAAAGCATACATAAAATAATATTGCCAGCATATAAAGTCAGTGTGCAGGGACTGCATTAGTGACGAACACCTCTACTCCTGTCTGGCCACTGGGCTGTCCAGAATCCTCTTTGTCCATTCACTGACCTGTGAGACATGAAGAGTCTTTTATTTCAATCTTCCCACCTTGTTTTTGATAAGCTTGGCTGCAACAGCTTTTGAAAGAACCTTTTATGGTTTGTTTAGGATATCTATGCTGCCCTCATTACCCCAGTATCTCAGTATTGCAGCATCTGCACCCACTACTCCACAATGTACATGCAAGTGCTGCTATCCCTACTTAACAGAAGAGAAACTTGAGGACAGAGTGACAAAAGTCATTGGTACAAGGGGTTTAAGAGCCAGTCCCACAAAAGGACTCATCAAAGCCTCTCTTCCTCTTTGGTCCATCCTGTATTTCCCTTCTCTCTATCTGGGTGGCAGAGACTTGGGCTTCTACAATCCAGGCTGTCTTCACAAGACCCTCTGAGCAAGATGCCTATGTGTCCCATCTGCCAGCATGGCTCGTGTTTTTAGATCTCCTTCAGGAAGACTCCTGCATCCAGCTGGTTTGCTGAAGCCAAGCAGATGATGGCTGTGAGAGCCAGTGATAGCTAAGCCCTGCATGTGTGTATGTATTCATCTGTGTGAAGGACTGCTCCAGAGAGTGAAGTGCAGCTAGAGTTCCTCCTGTGTAGCGTCACTTGAAAGGTGTTTCACACCCCTGACTGAAGCCATCTTGCATCTGCTAAAACATGATGGGGATCTCTCATAGCTGTGTCATAAGACCTTTGAAAATGCGGGTTGCTAGAGCCTTTTTAGCAGAATAACAGATTGGTTGTACATGTGTATCAGATAGCTGCGTATGGCAGGCGACTCAGACATAAAGTGTTTACTGTTTCATAAAATAGCGCTTTCTAATATTATTTTTCTCACATTTCTGGCAGGAAAAATTTGAAACATCCACAGAGTGTTTCACCTGTGAATCTCAAACCACATACAGTACCATGTATTTAGGGCTTAATTCAATTCCCAATAAAAACGAGGACAAAATTTCCGCTTTCTTTACTGCCCTTGTTCCAGCCCTCAAAGCGAATATTGTCTGTTGAAAGTAGAATGGATACTAATTTGGTCCCATAAAATCACAGATTGTTTCAACTTTCCATGAATTTCTGAATGAATAGACGATCGGATCCCATGATGCTGCTCTCGGACTCACTGGTGATATGAAAGAGGCGCTTGTCCAGCAGCCTGTATAGCCCTGGCGCTCTTTTGTTGTCTGTAGTACACATGCTCAGCAACTTTTTACTCTCTTTTTATTTTAGTGCTCTGCAACAGGGCCACACAAAGCCCAATCAGCTTTTAAAACACGACTTCATTTTGCAGCTATATGTCTGTGCCCAGTTTTCTTTTGTGCTGCCTGCGGAACAAGGAGGCTGTGTGGTATCTGACACCGGGCTTTTTTCCAGTGATTTATTAACTGTGTCAGAATAGCTGTTGTGAATCCTGGGAAGCTCTTGCATATTGTGACAGTTGATATTGATTATGACAGTTTGTAGACTCTCGTGCGTTGTCAGACAGTGGATCGCATTTTGTCTTCTTACTATACATACCATGGGCTATAGATCATAGTGTTTTCTTAAGAAAAGGACCCATTGTCCAGCGTTCTTGCTGGTATGAGAGGACTTCTGTGCCATATTGTGCAACAAACAGCAAAATAGTGCAGGCACCCTATGGGACAGGCAGGCAAATGTCAATTGCTGTAGGAAAGAAAAAAAAAAAACCCAGTTAATAGTTTGTTCTGCTTCTGTCTTTTTCAAGGGAATGAGCTGTGCAGTTGACAGAAGTGGGTAAACTAGTCTGAGGATGTCATTTAGGAAAATACGGCGCATCCTGTATTGTGTGTTGGCCAGAAATCCACCGACCGTGCAGGAGGAAAAGGGGGCAGTGAGGATTTTGGCTACTCATCTTCATCTTTTTTAAAGGTTGCTTTGGGTCTTGGTGGAGATCGAAACTCCATGTTTCCAGAGTCTGAGGAACAGGAGATGAAGATTTCTGCAGACTTGGGGGAAAGTGAAAGCCGGTGTGTGAGCTGCTGTGAGTGGCACGTTGAACAGATCACCCCAAATAATGACCCCTTCTGACCTTTAGGTTTTAGCCAGGCAGTTGTAAAGTAGCACTCAGGAGAAAACATTTTTCTGTTTGCCTAAAAGCTGCTCCAGTGTTGAAAAAAGTCAACAGACGAACTTTTACAGACAACCTGATTGGGAGGAGGGAGTCAAAAGCCATTTGGTTAATTATGTTGCCGTAATTTACTATATTGCTACTATATTATTGGAGGAAAAATCTTCAAACAATACATTTCTTTTTAAAAGAAAGCATCACTTGAGGTGTGGCAATGACAGTGCGTAGGAAATGAGCTGTTCTGATCCTTCTCTTCTTGAAAGACCTTTTATAAGTGACTATACTGGGTCATAAACTTACACTTTGAGATAATAAAGCATAGGAAAATGATCTTTAACAATTCATACTATTAGAATTTTGTTCTCACACTGGGTTTAGATTGGTTCAAATGCAGTTTCTGCTGTGATTTTACATTGATGGTATTCAAAATCCATTTCTGCACATATCTTATGGTTTAGTTGAAATAAATGTAATAGCAGATCACTCGTGAAATGATTCTTTCTGGGATACTTTGGGCCAAGACTATGGCACTGAGGTGGGACCTAGGGGAACTGGATTCAGTTCTGAACCCCCCTCTGTGAGCCTGATATTGGCCACTAAAACCAATTCTCTGTCTCATGAGAGAGCCATTTCTGGTTGTTTATTTATACTATGAGATCTTTGAGAAGGAACATTTCCTATCAGCAGCCAGTTTTGATCTCTCCTGGGGTTTCTAGATGCTGCTGTAATTCTAGCCATGTATGCTGTAATGAGATCTGTATTTTCTGAATGAGCCCTTAATGTTAGCAAGGAGACAGAATTGAACTAAGTGGTTTGGTTTCAGTGATGATGCAACTTCCCGTTCCATGCTTGCATCGAATTTGGAGTAATTATAGCACTCACTGTGTCATAATTATGTTTCATAATGATGGAATTCTCTAGAGTTTGCACATTTTCATCACTACAGTAAGCCTCAGGGTGTACTGAGATTTTACACTGGCATCTCTCGGTCCAGTGTCATGTATTAGTGCTGTATTTACAGATTGATGGGTTTTAATGCTGAACATCCACAGCAATAGCAGAAAGGCTTTAAAGGAAGCATAAATGAGAGAGATTTTAAATGTCTCCTTTTTGTTACAGGTATATTTTATTTGATTTTTTTGTCCTAATTTTCATAAAAGTATTTGGAAGAAATTAGGTGTTCAGATGTGAAGACTTGTTTCCTTAGGTGACTTTTATCTGCAGCTCTGGTAACAATTCTCCGTCTGCGCATAGTTCTGGCTCCTTAAGCCTGAAACAATGCCTGGAGACAATAATTTTGCTGTTGAACTGTGAAAAGCAATAGCTTTCCAGCACCAGTTCTAGACTAGCAGTGACTTGTATGAATATCCATTCAGTTGCTATTAGGAGAGATCCCTTCCCCTTGCCTCTTCCTTGGCTATCCCGGGGCTCTCAGGCTGTCCATTTGCATGCTCCAATTTGCCCGGGATGTTCTCCAGGTATTCTGGACTCTTTGAGATGTCCCTGGTCCTTTGAGTCACAATCCTTAAGAGATTTTTTGTTTTCCTAAGTAAAGGCATTGGTAATCACTGTAGAAGGTGGGTACATTTTCTTCTCTCATCCTGGTGCCCTGAAATGCCTCACAGGCCTGTTTTAATTCCAGGAGACTGCAGAAGCATCCTTCTCTGTAGAGCCTTCTCTCTGATGTCGCTGTTATCTTTCTCTTCTCCTTTCAGATGGTGTCCACAGTGTCACAGCAGTCTGTACCCTGCGTGTCACCATCATCACAGATGACATGCTCACCAACAGTATCACAGTGCGGCTGGAGAACATGTCCCAGGAGAGGTTCCTTTCTCCCCTCTTGTCCCTGTTCGTGGAGGGGGTGGCAACAGTGCTCTCCACCGCCAAGGACGGGATCTTCGTTTTCAACATCCAAAATGACACAGACGTCAGCTCCAATATCCTGAACGTGACCTTCTCAGCTTTGCTCCCAGGTGGCATTCGAAACAAGTTCTTCCCCTCCGAGGACCTGCAAGAGCAGATCTACCTCAACAGGACCCTGCTGACCATGATCTCCACACAGAGGGTGCTGCCTTTTGATGACAACATCTGCTTGCGTGAGCCCTGTGAGAACTACATGAAGTGTGTCTCCGTCCTGAAGTTTGATAGCTCAGCCCCATTCATCAGCTCCAACACCGTCCTGTTCCGCCCCATCCACCCCATCAATGGCCTGCGGTGCCGATGCCCTCCGGGCTTCACGGGCGACTACTGTGAGACAGAGATTGACCTCTGCTACTCCAACCCCTGTGGGAGCAACGGGCTGTGCCGGAGCCGAGAAGGGGGCTACACTTGTGAATGCTATGAGGACTACACTGGTATGTGTTTATCTTATCTTTGACCCATGATTTATATGTTAGAGCATCAACCAGGCCAGCTCTGTGTCAAACTGAAATTGCTGACATTCTTAGTCAAAGGGAGAAAAACTCCTGGTGCTGTCTTTTGGTCGGGAGAAGGCTTGTGAGTGTCACACATCACTTAGGGTAAGTGCCATATCTCTGTGCATGCATGGTGGTAGGAACCGTGCCTTGATCCAGGTCATGCAGGGGTCCAGCAGCGATTTGCATTGCGTGAATTTCTGCTCAGAATGCCTTATGCAGATGTACTTCTTCTGTCTGGAAGGAAAAAGGTGAGACACATCCCCTGGTTCATGGTTCAAGGGGCCTTCTTGGCCCTTTAGGAGTCTCCTCCTAGCAGGGTATAGTGTGGGTGCGTAGCCTCAATAGGAGGTTGTCAGCCCTTGCTTGTCAGCAAACACAGAACCTGAGGCTGGTTCACAGTCCCAAGAAGCTGCAGTAGCACATATTTATGGGAAGTGCTGCAAGTTAGCTCTGGTTTGTAAGTGTCCAGATAAACTCCAGAATGATATAGCTGCTTCTAGGCTTGTCTCCAGCAGCCTGCTGAGGAACGTGCTTTGCCTCATCATGGACTTGACAGCTAATAAAGATCAAAGTGCAGCTTCTCAAGTACTCTTGAGAAGTTATGAAAAAATATTAGCTGAATGTTTTCTGGTGTTTCAGTAAAGTCAGTGGGATTATTTACGTATCGGAAATTGCACACGCATTTAAGCGTTCTGCACTGACGTGCTGCTGGCTGTAATTTATGCTGACGATTCAGCATTGTCTGCTGTGACCCCCACAAATGAGGGGTGAAGCAGAGAGGGCTCTTCCCAATGCTGCCCCTCAGTGCTGAAGTTACAAAAAATTGAAAACATAAATTATGTAAGTCTCCATGTAAAAAAAGTCTAGATGATGTGTATGTCTACTGGGCTGGTTCCTCTCTAGGTGGAAGGGTTTTTCTTCACTTTCTGTGGCTTTTGGCTCAGGGCTGTAATTAAAAATATGCTGGTGGAAGGATCCAGGAGTCAGCGAGCAGGGACATGGCAACAGCAGGTGAACTGGGTTTTCACCAGCAAGGGGGACAGGAGGTGCTCCTCAAGATCAGAGGAGGGCTTAGGGTAGCAGGACCTCCCTCAGGAGATGCCAATAAACGTTTTGCCTGACCAGTGAATAGAGCTGTGGGGTGGTTGGGATATTTAGTTTTTGTTGAGGAGTGCTTTTCCTGCCAGGCTTCCCATGAATTACTTCCACAGTGACATACATTATAAAGTCCATTATCCATTACATACAGCTAATGTAAAATACGTGCAGCATTGAGCATCACAAAATAGATTTTATGACCAGGCAGTTTCCTTTAACATGCTTGTGTACTATTATACTGTAAGTAGCAAGTTTCATTAAACAAAGATACACATGTAAATAGAGTTAATTCATCCATGTCTTAGGTTTTGGAATGACAAGCATTCCTACATCACATCTGGCTAGAAATCTTCAGAAAAAAAGGCTAAATATACTTCAAAAATGAAAGAGAATAATCTTATATTAATAATTGATGGACATACTTAATAATTAACGCTGTAGTCAGAACAGACACAGTCCATATTTAGAGGAGAGGCACCGTGTTATTCATACACAAAGAAAGATTTGATCTGCGACTGTAGTTGTTAAAAATTAACTGTCCTGTTGCCAGGATATTAAACTGATCAGAAGTTAAGAAGTGAGCATGCTTATAGCATTGCCATCTTTAGGTTTCAGAGTTAGCTACATTTCAGTGAGACACTTTATTCTTTGGAAGGAGAGTTCAGGTCATGATCCCAATCAGGTTGGCCAGGGGAAAACACACTCAACCATGATGAAGAGGGCTCAGGAATCCTTTTTCTTGTAAATTGATACAAATATTACTGAATATTTCTGTATTATTGCTGAATGAATGCAGTAGAAATTTGATGTCTGCTCTGTGGCTGGTTTACATTACGTTGGTGCCTTTAGGCTCCATGTTGCATGACGATGTTTTTCTCCTTCACACCTGATGCACTTACGCACGTATGGTAGTCATTAGTTGGTTGATTTTCATCCCCGTTACAGAATGAGGTGGAAAATGTTATCAACAAGTAATCTGTTACCAGAAATATTTTCTGGAGATGCATTGTTGAATCTTGTCCCAGCCTTCTTTAAGGACTGTTGGTTTACTATGATTTTTGTTCTTTCTTTAAATGCATTCATATCCATTTGCAGGTGCAGTTTATATCAATTAATCATAATATTGTGTTTTCTGGTTGTATAATAATATTTATTGTTTACAATGATCCATATTTTATATCTGTTTAATATTTAAACAGCATAGTTTGATTTCAGTAGTAGCAGTGTCTGTTGGCTCATGGAATGCAGGGATCATAAATCAGAAGGAGCAGAGAATTGCTAAGGCTGAAAGTTGGGAGATTCTGAAATGTTACCGTGGTGTTAACTTGGTGTAGTAACAAACCAGTATGAGGTACTTACGAATCTTTGAATTAATTGGAAAAAATGAAATGCAAAGGGTAATAGTGAAATGCAGTCTGCTCTGGGAGCTCTCACATTTCCAACTCCTAATTAAGACCCTGTGTAGAAAAATAATTACAAGAAAATGCTAAGATCTGTCATCTCTTTGGGGAGACATGCTGCAACTTGATGAGGAATCACTACACATTCATAACCCTGTGCTGAATCCATCCAACTGGTCATCTGTTAAAAATATAGCGTTTATTTCCTGTAGAAGATAATTATGTCCTATCTTAATCGGATGGAATTTCCCCCCATTTTTCCACCCTGCTTTGAAGCCCTCCATTTGTTTTGATGTAATTGTTAGTCATTTATACATGATGAAAGTTTCTCTGTCTTCAGGAGTCTTCTGTTACGAGCACTAAGGTAAACTGAGCTTCTACAAGATATTTCTGAAACCTGATTACTGCCTAATTTGGGGTGATTTGAAATTAACTTCACTTCCTGTGATGTAAGGAGTGAGGTGAGTGAAGAAGAAGGACCTATATTTTTAATGTTTTTTTCAGGATAGCGACCCCTTTAACTTCTTTTTCTTTATATACAAATCAGTGTGGAGAAGTGGACAATGTACACAATAACAGTCGGGTCATTGATGTCAGGGAGCTATATGCATGGCTAGAGGGTTAAAGGATGTAAATTAACTTAAACAAACAAATGTAATGAACTTGAACACTGTGGAAAGCCTGTGCAATTTTTCCAGCTGTATTTCACGTACCTTTGAGAGCTGCAGGAGCAGCTGAGATGAACTACAGGTGAGGGCTTGGACAGAGGTAGAGTTGTCTGTAACTCCCCAGGGGCAAAACCCTGATGACCAACTGCATCATATCACCCGCACCGTTTTTGGAGGCGTAGTTGCCACAACAGTTCCTGAGCTGTACGTTCAGCCCCATCTTGATGCCTCCTATAGGACACACCACTGTGGCCATGTCACCACCTTTGTGGGTGTGAATTCCAACGATTCCTGCCATCTCTGGGTCCTCCCACAGCTCTCGCCGCAGTTGATGCCCAAGGTCCTTCTGTTTAACAGCCACCGCAACTGCTCACCTCTAGGGCTGCGCTCTCCAAAAGTAAAATGTAATTTGCACAGAACAAAAGCACTCCAAGGAGGGGGGGAAAACCCAACCCCTGAAATAAGGAAGAGATTTAATGTTCCCACAGTTCTCCTTAGCACAGGGCATTCTCTCCGCCTCTTTTGCTACCTAAGCCCTAGCAAGGAGCAATTTCTAGGGAAAAAGATCATCAGAGAATTTCCCATATCCTCTGCATCTCTCCTTGGATTTCACTTCAGAGAGGGGGGAAATCTTAAGTGGTTGTAAATCTTTGAGTAATCAAATACAGCAATTAGAGATCTTCTGCATGTTATACTTTTATCCTCCTAATCTATTTTTGTGATACCATATTGACACGAGGAATCATGACATTGGACTTGGCCGCCATGAATTCTGACTTTGTGTCTTGAGAAGGTAATTATAGCTGTTTTCGCAATGTCGTGCCAGAAGTCCCTGTTCATATTGTCCAATAAGTTTGGCTCTTGCAAACAACACATAGCAGTAAAAGTAAACGTGAAGATTTGCTTCTCTGTTATCTTTAATTATATCCATTCTTCAGATAGTAATTTCCCTGCTCGGTCTGATACCAGATTCTCGTTTTTCAGGCCAGAGAGATTTATTTGGGAGAATTTCAGCTTTCAAGTAGAAAAATCTGGCAGCCGGGGTAGTCATAATGAGTGTTTTATCTTGGGCGAGAGGGTCTGAAATTCCACTCTCGGTTACACTTCTCAGTTCTGCTGGAGCTGTGGGATCACAGGCGTGTAACAGCCAAATCCTGTACAGCAAACCTTAACATGATTCCTTCAGGTTTCCTACTGCATGTTTAACTCCTTGTTTAGCTTATGAAAGGACATGTTTTTTGTGATGGCAAGGCTGAACAAAAGATGGTCCTCACAGGGTCACGGGGCTTTGCCAGCATTTTCAATCAGCTGTGATCAAGTTTGTCTTTGCCACAGAACACCAAATAAGAAATTCTGTGGATCCCAAGCACTCCCATAAATGTAGAGACGTTATATGGGACATATATAGGACATACCATGGGACAGCTTCGTGGGTCATCTCCCTGTGACACCTCATTCAAATGTTAAGGTAATGCAGTGAAGGTACTAAAATGTTTTTGTATCGTTGCCGCCTTTACAGTGTTCCTTAGTCCAGATCTTCAAAGTTATGTTACTGGATTCCAGGTTCATTTATATAATACAGAAATTAAAACAGCCAAGGCAAGGGCTAATACTGTAAAAAACCAGTATATTCATTTTCAAGAGCTTAAATATAATAACAGTTATTAGGGTGCTGGGTGACTTGCACTATTTTTGGAATTTAAGGGCTGTGGATTTTCTCATTTGCAAAAAGTCTTCAACAGTTTTTTAATGAAGAATTTCTGCTGATTTTGGTTGCAGGAAAAGTTGAGGAAGAGTGCTGTCAGTCTTTTAATAACTTCTTTGTTTCCCGGTGCCTCAGAGAATATCTTTTTACCTTTCCTTGCAGTTTCTGTATGGCAATGCCGTGAGAAAGCTTATGTAGGGTGGTTGTGCCCTGGTGAAGGTGTATAATACTGGAGGTCTAAAGTTTTTTCTTCCTTTGCAGCAGTGCTATCCATGCTATTGTTTCGATGTTTGTACTGAAACTTAGTCTTCATAACTGCACCACAATTTCCCTTTGATTGCTGTGGACCTGTCGCTCTCTGCAGCTGACATAATTTTTTTCACTCTGAGAGAAATGAATGTATACTGACAAGATCTTTCATTATGACTAGTACTCCTCAGTTTTGTTCCCTGCACAGATGTCCCAGCAGAGTCTTTTCCTTCAGTCTTCAACTTTCTCTGTCTCATCAGCATGAAATTTTTGAGAGGAAAGCCCACTTCTGCCTTTATTGAATAAGCAGATGTCTCCGTTAGTGTAGACATGACAAGTTGTGTCCCTGCAGTTGGCAACAGTCTCCTACAGACAGGTACCTCTGTTTCCTCCCAGCCTGTAGCCCCTTCTAAGCTCCAAGAGCTGTAGCGCTTGGGCAGCTGGCAAGGACCACATAAGCAGTGCAGTGGATGGTCCAGAGGCAGAGCTCAATTCCTCTGAACATTTTTCAGAGCATGACTGGTGTAAAAGCTGGAAAAACCTATCTTTTCCTCTTTTTATAATCTTCACCAGTCAGCTATGTACTATGAGACATAACGTCTCATAAATCTTGTTCTCGGTGCTTTGAAGTTTCCCCATATGACCATCGCATTTACCCAAGCCAAAGAGCAATGAACCCCAGATGTTGTCTCATGAGCGGACTTAATATCTAAGCGTATAAGGAACCCATACAACCTATTCTTTGCAATTAGCCATGGGTAATAAGTCTTCCATTGGCTTTTGGGCAGTGTATGCTGCTTTGAAGAGCACAGCAGTCAACTGTGATATTTGCTTTCCTTTCTCTCGTTGTAGCACAATGTCCGTTTTGTGTCGTGAGTTCCTGAAAATAAGTGTTAGTTTTGGATATTCAGATTAAGAGGCAGAATTACCAAACAGAATTGTTGCTTTTGAGTGTGTATATATATTGTCAGAGCACTCTGCCTTCAGATCATTACAAAATGTACCTGTACAAAACACTTTTAATCTGAAGATTGCTGTAGACTCTGCAGAAGTTACTAACAGGCAAAGGAAGCCTGTGAGACACCCCTTTAGGCAAGAGGATGCTGTCCTCCTCACCGAAGGCATGGGAAGTTGTAGCACAGTATCTTCATCTTTTCCAGGTGGTAAAGAGCAGCTGAGGCAGCTCCTGTGGGCCATGCCTGGGCTTCCCATGGCTAGAAACCTGGGTGAGATCCTCACAAAGGACAGAGCCCTGGAACAGGCTGCCCAGGGAGGTTGTGGAGTCCCCTTCTCTGGAGGTTTTCAAAACCCGCCTGGATGCAGTCCTGATAATGTGCTCTGGGCAATCCTGCTTTAGCAGGGGAGTTGGACTAGATGATCTCTAGAGATCCCTTCCAACTCTGACAATTCCGTGATTCTGTAGCGTTCCTTTCCTGACACAGACTCACAGCAGAAGCCTTTGTGCCCAGTGTGTTTAACTTGGAGATTTATTGTGCGTGTCAGTTAAAATGTGTCCTTGCAGCAAGGATCACTGTTAATGTGTGGTGGGGATGGGGCCAGCGTGCCCCAGTCTTATGGCTGGACTCAAATGGTGCTGAGTTGATCCTGAGGAGATGGCCCAGATAGCGTGATTGCACAACTGCTTGCCTCTGCAGATAGCTGAAATAATAACAAAAGAGTAAAGTTACACTTCCACATATTACAGCCAAAAGGTAAAATCTATTAAGCTTTTAAATATTTCCATAACTTTGTTGACTGTATTTCTGTCCACATCACTAAACCACAGGAAATGAACATGGGAAGTCTGGAGTTGATATCAGATTCACAGGAGTCACGGGAGTCTACCACTTCTGTAGGTGGATTTTTTATCTGGAAGATATGTTCTTCAGCTAATCTTCAACCTATGCTTGCTTGTCAGGATACGAAAAGCCTTTTCTAGTTGGATGACTGTGGTGTATTTGTTGACAGTTTAGTTCTCAAATGATGTAAATGGCCTGCAGCCTTCACATCAATCTACTGTGCCTTTTCCTAAACCCAAGCAGAGTTTTATCGTGTTACCCTCATCCTGATGTGCACAAACTGGCTACTGTTTAAAGTTTGAAAGTTTTCCGAGTCATGTGTGAACCCTCCCTGCCCCCCACCCCGGGATGCTACACATGGGATGATCTTTGATTAGCTGAAGGTGCCTCTTCTAGAGCCTCACGTCTCATCCCCCTCGCCTGTGGAAATGCTTGCACTGATCAAAGTCCTTTGCTGTCATGTGGAAGCCTAGCTACAGACTTAATGTTTTGTTTCTTCTTTTTAATTAGTTTTTGAACGGTTTGACAAGACTTCTGTTCTTACTGGGTGCTCCCAGGGTGGAGGTGTGATGGGTGCTTTGTAAAAGCAAGCAGCAGATCACACACCGACATAACCACTTAGTTCTGGCCTCAGAAGCTACTAATTTATGAACTTAGTTCTTCCAAACAGTTCGGAGTCTAGGAAATCCTCCTTACTGATTACAGCTTATCTTCTTTTGCTTCTCCTTGAGACAGCCATGTGGCAGGCCTGCCCTTCTCTTCATTTACCTGCTCCCCTCATTTGTCACATGCAGAGTTTACCACTGATGATTTTACACTTTCTCTGCCACTGTTGATAATTTCAAGTAGCACATAGTTAAAAATCGTTTTCCAAAGAGCCCGGGCAATAGACTGTTTGAGGATGATTCCATGCTTACAATTACATTTTTACACCTACTTGCTGTTAATGCCATTGATGTCTGTTAGATTACGGTGCAATATGGGGAGAAGGTAGGTTCTTGATTGTGGGCTGTATGGTATGGAGTCCAGGGGTTTGCAGAGGTGAGAGGCCTGCGAGCACACACTGCAGCATGACAGACTCACTGCTGTTGAACAAGTGCTGCCCCAGCTCTTCCACAGTGAAGGTGTTCAATAATGATAGGATAATCACAGTTGGGTTGGAAGGGATCTTTAGAGATAACCTAGTCCAACCCCATTGCTGTTAGCTTCAGTCTCATTCATTAAAGCGAACTCTCATTAAATCCGATGTGAAAATAGCACATTTGACCCTGAAGCCTTGCCAAGCCAAGCTCATGCTTGCTGTCAGGGTTTGTGTGAGCAAGGCAGACTGCTAACCTGGTCTGGGTACCCACCTATCTCTGGCACTTGACCTCTCCTTCCCACCTCTTGACCAGAAAAGGTCCTATGAGTATGACCTTAGCGGTTGGTCATGTTCAGTGGGAGACACAGGTACCTCTTGAGTACCTCAGGTTTCCTACTGGGGTTCTGGTCAGTCTAAATTTAGAACTGTCTTCATTCTAGTGTCTTTAACCTGTTGTTCATATATTTTTGTTTTGAATTACCTTGCTCCATCAATTTTCAGCATGTTTGAGGCTCTTGACTGGTAATCCTGGTTTTATACTGATGGGATTTCTGTTACCACACCTAAATGGGAGTCATAATTCTCCCAGGCTTTTTGAAAACCTTTGTTATAATGAATTTGCTTATCTTCATTGGTCTAACTTTTTTTTTTTTAAAGTGGAAGGTGGAACAGAGTTATTTGATATTATAATTTTATAGGTACATGTAAAACCCCTCCTCAGTGACATAACAATTCTCCCACACTGTCATAATTGTGAACATATATATGCATTGCAGAACACTGATCTGAGAGAAACTATGCACACTGAGGTTTGCTTTAATTAAAATATTTGAAATAGCAGTTTATTAAACAACGGCCAACTTCTCTGTGACCATAGTTTACAGTTGTGCTTGTATTAATTTAACCAAGTTGAGCCTTGTGTAACCTAAGACTTGGGTTTTTTCTCACAGATGTTTTTATGTCAGGTAGGTTAGCTAAATAAAATTTTAAATTTCATGTAAGCCACACAAATGCATTCTAATACATCAAAACATGTATAAATGTCAAAAGTGCTAAGTTGAAGTCTAAATAAGTGTTAAGTAGCAAAATAGTCCATATATTAGACTACCCTTCAAGTGGTGATTTGGTGGTTGGTTTTTTTTGTCAATGGCTAGGTGTCTTGATTGTCTTTTTTTCTCACTCAAAACAAATCAGATAGGGAAAAAGGAGAAAAGAAATGAGGAGAAAAAAGTCAACAACTTGCCTGTAAGTTATTTGCCAGGAAGATAAAATCATAGTGAGATAATGTTTTTTCCAATATGCCTCATATTCTGGAAAACCCCTCACAATGTTCACAGCAGATCAGAGGTGAAGGCTTAAAAAAGAAATTCCAGGAAGGCTGGAGTTAAATATTTTAGGTCTTTGAAAACAAAAAAGAAATTAAAATTCTTTTTAAGGTAATGTAGCTCCTTTTCTCCTGGCTGTAAATACAAAAGTGGGAAACAAAACAGGGAAGCCCCCCTACAATTCAGTAAGACTGAATTATGAAAAAGCATATTGAGCTTCTGTACATATTTATAATTCCTAAGTTAGACATTTTAATTTTCATCAGTAGATAAACAACAGGAAAGTGGCAGGAAGGATGGTTGTGTGCAGAGATGAGGGTATCAGAATACCCTCCTGCTAAGAAGGAAAAAAGGATAAAGTAGTTTCTTGTTTGTCTGTTCTTTGTGCTATGATGATTGAAAGTTTCGACAGTTGAGCACCAGACTGAGGCACTTGGCCTTGAACATCAAGATAATTACAGTTCTGCAATACAGTTGTGCAGGACGTGGTGGGAACCACAACTCCATTGTTGTTGCAAATGCTCTTTTGTTTAGAGCATCATGGTTGAGTGCCTGCATCCCAGCCTCTGCTTCTCCTGCAGCAGGTTTTGTTCTGCGACCCCCCCCCCCACCATCGCAGCTTCCCGAGCAGTCGTCAGCCTGAATTTTCAGTCTCTAAAAACCAAGATGAAGATAGTTTACTTCAGGCTGTCTGTCAAATTCTCTGTAGCTAAGCATATGAGAGCTATTGTACTGCATTTTCCAATATAATAATTAAAAAACAAGCCTTAATTAGATCAGGCCACCCAATTTCAAGGGGTCAGCACACTGATGTGCATAATGTAAGAAATATTATTATGAAGATCTTCTATCAATAACTGAACACAGTCTAGAAGACACAGTAAAGTATATTAAATCGAACAAGACAGTAATAATTTAAAGTGAATTTAAAATGAAACCGTATTGGACAAAAAGGTTGAATTTTATTCTACTGAACTGCTGTTGCAGGAGTTTAGATCAAGTTGCAGAATCTGGCTGGATTAATTTTTGATGAGTCTGTTCAAAAATTTTAAAAAATAGAACTTCTTAACTTCTACCCATTCTGTAAATTTAAAGATGCATTGATTTTGAGATTAGTGTTAGTTGTGTGAGACATTACAATGTCTCTTTCAAGAGTCATTAAGTTGCTTTTTGTTTTCAGTTTATGTTTACTGACCTGTGTAGGAAACGTTTTTGAGACTGCCTAAACATAAGATTATGGGATTATCTTTTTAACCCTAATCCTTTTAATTTGACAAGCAAAGGGTCATTTTTGATTTTTTTCAAAATTTGCCTTCAATGTATAAAACCAGAAATTTGATGAGCATCAGATTATTTTTGCCAGTTCTATCTACTCCATCAAGCAGAACCTTTAACTCTTACAATCCACAGTGAAGACAGTTATACAGTACTTTTAAGTATAACTTTCTTTTAACCTAATACATATCATATAGAATGAACATATAAGACACTGAAATGCCAACCTCCTAAGAAGTAATTACAATAGTAGATTTACTTTAAACATGTTTTTCCATTGCTTTATTAATATTTTATGGCTTCTCTTCAATTATTCTCTCTAATTGGCCATTATGCTTCTTTCCCCCAGAGCTGCTGGGACCACCTAGGATGTTAAGGAGCATGATTTGGTCTGAGGTCTGCCTATTTCTAAATGCAGTCATTTTTACTACAGCAATAGATTATGCAGAAGATATGAGAATGTGATTTTTCTGTGAAAACTTCTAATTTTTGGAAAACACAAAATGCAGGCTCTCCTTCATGAAGGTGTGCAGGGTTAGCTGCTTGTGCAGTTAATCCCAGTGGGCTGCTGGGGACCAGGGCAGATGTTTTCTTCTACGCTTTGTCTCTTGTTCTGGGTTGAAACATCAAGTCTGTAATAGCTACATGAAGAAAATTAAATAGGATCTTAGTGGAATATGGGCTAGACTTTTCTAAACAAAATAGTGATGTTTCTCATTGAGAGGGAGACCCTGATCACGTTTTCCCCACATTCCTGAGCTCTTTCCTTTCCTCCTCTCTTTCCGAGGTCAGTTATTTGCAGGTATGTTCCCTTTTTCAATGGCTTCAAGATGTTAACTTGTTTCAAAGTAAGTGCTAGAACTTTCCCCTTCCCTACGAATTTGGAACTGGGAGTTGCAGCCCTTCGCTGTCCTCCTCTGTGGAAAACAGCTGAGGGAAACCAAGCTGAAAGTGAGTGGGATGCCTCAGGGTGCCTGGAAGCACCTCTGGTTTTCCCACTCTTGAGTTGCTGTTGATAAAGATGCTACTGCACACACACCCCTGGCACAGCCACCACACACTGCTTGCTTTCCTCATTCAGATAAATAACGTAATATATTTTGAAAAGCCCAGTGTGAGGCCAAAATGGCCCATGGAACAACAGCTTTGGGGAATTAACAGTGCCAGTGGTGGAATTTGGCACCCAGTAATAATAGCAACTTTTTGTGACAAAATAGTCCTTTTTGTCACCTGACGAAAGCACCTGATGTGCTTCGGCAGGAGCACGATGAGTCTCTGAGTGCCCTTTTTCCTTCTCACTTCTGCTCGTAGAAGGAGGTGAGAACCAGGCATGGAGGCTGGTTCCCATACTGAAGTGCCTGCAGGTGCACGGGGATGCAAATACAGAGCAGACGGCAAAGGCTGTCCCGAAGGGAGCATGTCCTGCACACCACAGTGGCTGCTCCCGCCTTCTGTTCCCTCCATGTGCCCCTTGAGTAACATTCCAGGTGATGAATCAAGGGGCGTAGAGAGCAGAGAAAAAAAATGTCACATATATATATATATATATATATATAGTAAAGATAGATGATGATAATTTCTCTTAAAAATAAATGGAGGGAGGCATATTTCTCTGTAAATTAGTATACGTTTGTTATGCAGAGGTGTGTTTTGTTCTTACACCTCCAGGTTTCTCATTGGTTTTAAGGTGGGATTTTTATTACAAGTAAGTCATAATGCAAATTGCAGACATAATGACATAGTCTAATTGGGGTTTTATCTTTGAAATCTACAGTAATGTTTTCTCCTTACTAAACACATCCAGAGATAAAGCTTAGACTTTTGAAAGGCACTGCTTCATCACCATATCTTAGCTCAAATCAGTGCAATTTGCATTGTGATAAATTGTCTCACAAACCTGCCACAGAACTTGACATAAACTGTAAATTTGGGTACATTTCTTCCCTTTGCTGTAGATTTATGCTGTGTATAGTCCTGAGTGAGAGACGGACCTAAAAACGTTTCCAGAGCTTTAACTTACGTGTCAATGCAGAGGAAGAGGACACCCTGTGAGGGCACTGTACATTAGTGCAAAAGGTTCAATAATTTACAGAGCTTGGAGACAGTTGTAAAATCAGCCACAAGTGAAAGATGAAGACATTAAGACATCAGCCATTCAATCCCATAGAGCAAAAATTGGTTTTAGGTAGCTGTGGCAGGCTGTAGGCACGGCTATTTTATTTCCTGTCTTCCACCACCACAGCTAACAAATTCCAAGAAAGTGCTTTTCCTTAGCATTTCATTAGAAGCCTGGGGGTGATTGTGTCCAATGCAATGAGGGCAGGTGGCAGGGAGAAGCCAGGCACATTGCATGTACTCTTTTTTTTTGCTTCAGTGTCTGGCTCCTTGCTGATGAGAGTGCTCCAGGAAAAAAAAAAACATAATGCTTGTGGTAAGTGTTGGTAGCTCTTCTGGCACTCACACCACTCTTGGCTTCATTGCTGGAAGGTGAAAGGCGAGCTCTCTGGTGTAGACAGAGTGGAAGCTTAATGAACTGAGAATTTTTAATCCTTAACAAATATATGAGGGACAAAGCCAGGTATTAAAGACCCAGTCATGACTTTTGTGTGTTTTCTGCTCCTGACAGCACTGGTGGAAGCTGCAGGGGAGGACAATTCAGTGACCATTCAGTCTGAGCATCTATCATCTTGAGAACATGTTCATAATTTCTGGGATTTACAGACTAATTCATTTCTCCAACAGATGTGCCCCAAATATCACTAATCCTCCTCAGTATTGTTTCTCTTTCCCCCCCCCCCCCCCCCCCAATTATTCCTTCTCATTTAAATGCAAAAACACACAAAAAAATCCCAAAGTATCCATCCACCCATCCCTACAGGGTGTCTTTTGTTTTGCTTTGTTTTGCTCCCAGGAAAGGGGAGGAGTTGAGGAGGGGAGGAACATCCTTCTTCAGGCTGGTGCTGCTGCGTGTAGGACCCTTGGCCTGGTTTTGGGATGGTGAGGGGCCGGGTACGGTTTTAGTGGCTGCTCTGCTTGTTCTGTGCATCAGCGGTCACAGCCCAAAGCAGCTTGAGAGATGGAGACCTCAGCTTTCCCCGCTCTTGCTTTTGTAAAGTACTGTTTAGCTTGGTTGCTAGTCGGAAAGGATCAGGAGGTGGCATGGGGTCCTGGCCTCTCCCTTACCTTTTTGGCCAGTGGAGTTCTTCATTGTGGTCCTTCTCCTCCCAGGAGCTTGCAGGACCCTGGAGCACCCAGTGTGCAGATGCTGTCCCCAAGGATTCCATTGGAAAGAAGAGCTGGGAAGAGTTGAACAGCATCTTGCTGTTGGGGTGGGAGTGGGAATGGGAGTTCTCTCAGAGCAGTCAGTTTTAGTCGAGTCTTTCAGGCTGGAATTTGACCACCAAGAGCTCTCACATCTTGGGGCCAGCAGATGCCACCGTGCAGATTCAGAGGCAAATGAAAGAAGATAAAAAGCCTCCCATGTTCATTATTTTTGAGCATCTCATGATTAAAGATCTCATGACCGTTACTTAGCCAGTCTCATGATTTACAGAGATCTGATTTGTGAGTTACCAGGGATGCCTGGAGGGGACCTTGTGGAAGAAGGCACAGGGAAGAGCAATGGTATATATACCCAAGAGAGCACCAGTAATTCTGCACCCTCTCTTCCTACCAGCTCAGAACTTGGTGCTTATGTCTATTAAACCACATCCAGAGATAAAACAGTGATTTCCTGAGTATCTTATTAGAGGATCATTTTCTATCACCTCAGAGAGCTACTCAGCAAGCTATATAGTGTGAGGAATGTTTTTGTTGTTACTTTGCTTAGTGTTTTAAATTCAGGTTACTCTCTTGCGAATACATCTTGTTAAATCTGGAATGGTTAGCACCTTAAATTACAAAGGACAGCTGTCTTTACAAGTCAGCGGGATTTAGTCCTAAACAGTGTGATTGCATGGGTGGTGTGTGCTTGCGTGCCTTTAGGTATGTATTTATGTATTATTTTACTTTAGCCTGATTCTCATAACATGCCTTTATAATGCAGAAAGCAGTGAAGGGAACAGAAAACAAAGGGGAGGAGGGAAACTGGACCTCAAGCTGCTGTTTCTCCCTGTAAGAGGGTTGGGGCTGATTTTAATTTTCCTAGATAAGTCCCAATACTAAAACCATAAATGGATGTGGGAAAGGAAAGACCAAAGTATATTTTCAAATCTGAATATTTATTAGCAGCATAATATAGAAACCTCATGACATGACTGCCATTAGTGTCAGTATTAAGTCTAACAAGCGCATCTGCGTGGCCTCTCTGAAGTGGCAGTAAGGGTTTGGCCATTAATTTCTAAGGGACCCAGATTTCACCTCTGCTCTTCAAATAGCAATTCTGAGTCATCTGCCTAAAATGATACATGAATATAGTAATTAATCACGGTCACTAGTACATCAATGACTTGTAATTTCTATTTGATCCTGCTTCTCCTTCATTCAAAATAACTTGGTAACTCTTTCTGAGTAACTACTCTCTAGCTTCTCTCATAAAACCAGTAGATTTTTGTTTGGGTTTTTTGTGTAACACTTAATTGGTAGGTGGCATTTGCTGGGAGGCAAGCCTGACCTCTCCCAATAGGTTCTGAGGGTAGGCTTGTACACCACAGAGCAACTGAAGCCATGAATTTCCCTTTATGGGCAAAATCCAGTATTAATTTTTATTATTTGACTTGCACCTACGTTTTAGGCAAATTTTCCTGCAGTGTGTCCCTGAAGGTGTTGATACAGTTCACCGAAGTCAAGCGTGAGCTACTACATTCACACGTGATCCATCTAAAATGGCCTACAGCTGTATTTCCATAACAGTTAAAGCTTTCCAAGACCATTCCTTCATTCTTATTCTTGGGTGCATGGTCCTGCCTCCTTCCCTCGTGCCTGCTGTGCTATTCATCCCATCAATCCTAGGAAGGACCTACTCAGAAGATCACTAACCCTGCAATAAAGGAACGGATGGTGTTTTGCTATCTGAGCTCCACAAATCAGTCAACTGTAGGACTACATGAATGCCGACACAAGGGAGGGGGAGGAAAGTGCAAGGAGGGGGACTATGGTAACTCCCACTCAGCCTAAACTATGGTGAAACCACCTCTAAAGTGAGTGCGTTGGAACCCAACCTCTTCATCTCTTGTTGCAGTAGAGATTTCCAGGCTGATTCTGCAACTAATTTGTTTTTAACAACCTTCTTATTGCTTAGTGCACTGATTGCTTTAGTGCTGGTTGTCATTTAAGATTAGTAGCATTTTTAGTTACTAGAGGAAGAGAAGAATTGATTTTCCCGTAATGTGCAAGATTGCAAATACATTTTTAATGACAATTGGTTCTTTATTAGGGCAATGGGTCAATGGGAATTCTTTGAAGAATTTAGGTGCCCTATTTCTTGTTTCTCATTTTGCCCTATTTCTTGTTGTTTCTCCTTTCCACTTTAAAGTACATCATTTTAGGCTGACGCCCAAATCATCTTCTCTAAATGCTTTCTTTTCCATTCTGGTGAAGCAACTACAAACACAGAGAAGAAGATTAGTATGTGTCTAGAGCAAATGGCAGGATGGAGGGAAGGAGAGAAGAATCAACTGAAGCAAAACAATTACAGATTCTGAGTGAAAAATTAACGTGTCTAGGGAAACTGGAAAAAAAAAAGAAACAAGAATACCCGTGCAGGTCTGCTGCTTCATGTAAATATATATATTTAGTGTAATATTTCAGTTGAAAACAAACAGAGAATAGTACAAATTTTTGAGAACTAGCCCTCAAACAGGTGTATTGTGGAAACACATTGCTGAAGTATATTTATTCTGTATTTATATTGTTTCCATCAAGGTTTCCAACATTCTACATTGTCTATTGTTGTAAGGTCAAGCCCCTCACCAGCAAAACCACAGGCAGATTTCTGCAAAGATGGGTTTTTTTGATGCACACCAGCGGGCTGCTTGAAACACGTAATGTTCAGCTCACAAAGTATTTGCAATTGTGAGACTATTTATTTATTTTTCAGACAGCTTGTTTTTATTTCTTTTCACTTTTTCTATCATCATCTATTGTTTATTCATTAAACTCTTACATTACTTCACTTGGAATACATCAGAGGAAGACCAAACCTTCTAGCTAGTCTTTTGCTTTGCCTGTTATTGTTATATTACACCTGATACCATGGCATACTCACTCACATAAAGTTAATAAGAAAAAATACATAATTAACATCTTAATTGGAGAAGAGATACATGATGGCTGAGAGTAGGAAGCAGTTTCGAAAGCAACTGTCAGGATGTGATCTCAAGTGCTTTAAAACTGGGAAGCGCTACCTAAAGGGCTGTGCAAAAGCCATGGGGCTCACAGCTTTAAGAGCCATCAATATTAATTGAGGGCATATAAGATCAGCTACTGTCCTGTAACAGTAAACCATCTGCTGGCTTGGGCTAGGAGTTTTTTTCAAAACCCAAGAATCTGCCGGCAGATAACAGGCAGCTGTGGCCCGTGTTATCTGGCAGCGTGTGCTTCAGATTTAGCAGCTGGGGGGACTCAGCTTCACAGCTCCTGCTTGGATTTCCTGATTTCAGAGTTGTGAGACATAACTGGTTCTTAAGGTGATTCCTAAAATGCTGACCAGCGGGGAAAATGAAATTATATTAGCAAAGGGAACACCATGAGGAACAAAGGGGAGTTTCACAGGCTGGGTGAGGGTGTGAGCCATGCCGGCATTGCCAGTGTCGCAGACCATCCTCAGACTGTGTGTGGCAGCTCTGGGCTCTGCTCTTATCAGCCAACCCTTTCCAGATCCTCACCGCACGGCAGCTCTGTCTCCTTTCTGTACTGTTTTTTCCCACCAGACTGTGAGACATCCCCTCCGATGGCATGTCCCAGCCCCCTGACCTTCAGCTGCCAGCAGGCACACAGCCGCTTTTCATCCCGGAGCCTGGCGGATGCAGGTCCCTTCCTTTTCAGCCCCTCAAGTAGCTCTTCCCTTCGGGGCTTTCAACTCTGGCTCCAGCCAGCAACCAGCTTGTCCTTTACGTACGTACAGGCTTTGGTTCAAATTTGAGGATGCTTTTCAGGCCATGCCTCAAAGCACCTGCACAGTAGTGCTGTGGGACAGCAATGTGTCCAGGATGAGGTGGCCACCCTTGGAAGTGACAACCCCACGAGCCACACAAATGTGTGTCCCATTGCCAGTCCTGATCAAAGCAGTGCTTTGAATACTTGCTTAGATGGCTACTCCATAAAGCCCAAAATGCCATCTTTCTAAAGACTTCTGGGCACTTTTGGAAAAAAGAATAATTACGTATTTATCTAGTTTCTTGGTAGACCTTTGTGCCTTGAAGCACGGTGATGTCTTGGAGGTACTGTAGAGATCTAAAAACCACTATTTTAATATATTTCGTTAAATATACATAAAATATGAAAATACAACATCAAAGAGTATGCATGAAATGCAGTTCTCATTTACATTACAGAGTAAAGAGAATTCAGAATAATTTTAGTAACTGGGACATCAGTGATGCTACAGCTGAATGAATATAGGACAAAGGACCTTATTCAAAGTTGAACTACAGTTTTTTAAAACTGCTTCTTTAAGCATCATAATGAAAAGCAGTAATAACCATCATTCAATAGAACTTTTCTGTAAGCTTTCTTTTTTCTTAAATACTTCTGTGCCTGTGTGGGGAGCTAGACAAATGGTCTGTAAAGTCTTGTGCTATCACAGAATTAATACAGAACCATCAATGACTTCCAGCTTAGGCTTTTTTTTTATTTCCCCTCCATATTGCCATGGCATCTCCATAGTGTGCTACAGTGCCAGGAATCTCTCCTTTTAGCTCGCTCCTTTTTCTCCCTGTGTATTCAAGCCTGTGCGTTATTTGCTTCTGCCAAATACATCATTCTGTTTTCAGAAAGCCTTGAAGATTACATTCCTCTCCAAGTTGGAGAGTTACTTGACGAAATACCCTACTACTTTTTTAAAGCGACAAACCTGTGTTTAGTCTTTCTATAGGTATTTTATTTTTTGAGAGTTTTTGACACAAGATGTATGTGTGTGCGTGTGTTAAGGGTTATTAGCTGCATTTATCCCTTATCAAGTAGTGCTTTATGTAGTGTCTTCTTGGTGCATCTAATGTGTGTGTGCACTTTGTCTGGCATATCCACTACACTGAGGGAATTTTCTCTTTTGGATGATACGTACAATTTCTCTCCAAAGAAACACGTAAAGCATTTTAAAGTGCTAAGGAAGGTGTATGCATGTAGTCTTGCCTGGTACTCACAGGTGATAAATGGAAACAGGAAGATAATTATCAAGTGGTTTTCGCAGAATTTCATCTTACTATATTAAAGTGAGAATATAGGAATATCAGATTCAGAAAAGCTGTAAGCACAGGCTTGAAGCTGAACTCTCAGTTACATGGTTTATTACTTTAGAGGTTTTGTTTTGCACTCCCTCTAGGATGATGAGGAAGATTTATTTCATAATTTGTTAACTGTGACTATTATTATTATTATTATAGAGATGTGTTCATCTCCCTCGTTCTTTGTATTACATCTTTTTTAAATACACTGAAACACCCCAGTATATTTCTTGCCAGGAGATATCCACAAATGTATTCGTCAGGAGGCAGTTGTACGATGGTTTGGTTCATCCTGGGGAGCAGGACCAGAGGTCCATCCTGTGGAGCTGAGCCCGAGTGAGGCATGCATTTGCCTGGCTGTGTGATCACGTCACTCTTGTATTTCCTCCTGTGTTTTGTCGACCTTTATGGTACCTTGCTGAGAGACACATGATGTTGACATGAGAGGAGAAAAGGAGCTGGGCTATCCACCTCACTATCCACTTCACCTTCTCTCAGAGATCATTGCCCCTGGGGCAGTGGCCTCACCAGCTGCAAACCATGGCAGTTTCCAACCTGGCATGGAAAAGAGGTGCAGATCCAGTTCTGGATGTGGCAATACTTCTGGTGCGGGCGGCTTCAGCGTGGGAACCTGTGGGAGCTGGGCTGTGGGGGCAGCCACTGGAGCAAAACTTTCCGTTTTAATTTGCCTTTGTTTGTGAGTCACTGCCCACAGCTCCTGCTGCTTTTACTTTCCTCCAGGAATGCATTTGCACGTTTTTACTGTGCTTGAATTAATGTGATTTTATAATCTGGTAGCGAGTAATCATGCAAATATCAAACTGTTGGAAACATATTCATTCCTTCAGCTGGCTGTGTTGAGTAATTTCCCCTACATTTATTTCTCAGACATTGTTGCTGGGTAAAATTCAACTATGTATGCAATCTTCAATTTCTCTGAACAATTTTTCGTGTAGGATCTGAACAAACTTCATATGTTTTAGGAAGACACATGCCAAAACATAAATGTTAACTAATTAAATCACATACAGAGTTTAGCTTTCTGTGCAATGATTAATTCAGCAGCTGCTTTTGTCCCAATAGCAGATTTTTTAAGTGGATATCCTCTCTACAATATGAACACAAATTATTATTATCACAATATTTTTTTTTTTAAAATTCTGATTCACTCTCAAATTTTGGACAAATGCAGGAAAAATTACGACAGACACAAAGCAAGACGCCTGATCCTTTAGTACTTGCATTTGACGTTTTTAGTGATTCAGACTTTTGAACAGAATAAAGTTGAAGCATCTGGGGGAAGCAGCTTCAGCAAGCGGTACACAGAACCGTGGGGAGTTATTATGATCTCTGAAAGGTTCAGAAAAGGGCAGGATGTATGGGAAAATGTGAAAGCAAACCGTATGAGTTCCACATCCTGCTTATTCTTCCTATAAACCTTTTGCGAGCACCGTCGCGAGCTCAGCTGTGCCCTGCCACCGCCATGGGCAGCAAAGCCAAATTCCACTGGAGGCGAAATGCAAACACTTACCTGTTTACTCAGTTTCCAACCCATAATGAAACACCGGAACAATTTACACATACTTTGGTGGACAGGGAGTGTGCAAGTTTTTAACTGATGGTGTTACCTCCTGCTGTATAGACCTGTCTGTCACCAGCTTTGTATTTATCATCGGTCTGCAAGCAGCCAAGGACTCTGAAAACTGGGGACAACGTTGTTGAATATTTGCAGGAAGACTGCTCAGCAAATGAGCAATCCTCATTTCCCACCGCCCCTGAAAATTCGGACTTGAAAGACGATGCAGCATCCTTACTCCTCTGCAATGACAGGCTCATGCCTCGATTGCAGAGGGGGTCAGGTGCAGAAGTTGGGAAGCAGCTTAAACCTTTCTCAGACACATGTGGGTGGTCAAATGTCACAGCTTGCTGCTGGGGTGAGGTGTCACCTTCACTAACGTCGTCTTCTCCCTTTGCAGGAGAGTACTGCGAGGTGAACGCACGCTCTGGACGCTGCGCTCCGGGGGTCTGTAAGAACGGAGGAACCTGCGTGAACTTGCTGATAGGGGGCTTCAAGTGCGAGTGTCCCCCAGGCGAATATGAGCGGCCGTACTGCGAGATGACCACCAGGAGTTTCCCACCACAGTCCTTCATCACCTTCAAGGGACTGCGGCAGCGCTTCCACTTCACCGTCTCCCTCATGTAAGTCCCAGCAGGGAAGGGCTCTGTGGCTGGTGGCTTCTCTGCTTGAGCTTGGGAGGTGCTTGTTAAATATTCTCACCAAGCGAATTAGAGAGGTGCTAGGATGGGTGGTGGGTTTGCTGCCTTCAAGCATGTCACATGCTTTTCTAGTTGCATCTGTGGCCTCCTGACGTCCAGGCACAGGCTACTAGTTCATGCTGCTTGTTTGGAAACACTCTTCCCCTCGCCTGTTCCCCCACCTCTGAGAGGACCTGGTCTCCTCAGGCCATGGCTGAGCACAGGTTGGTCCTCCTCAGGTCCTTGCTCTCTGCTGGTTCCCAGCCTTGTGCTTCGGACAACCCTAACTATCGCAGCTTCTTGCCTTGTTCCTCTTGGCCTTTACACCCAGCTCCTGCTTCTTGTCCCGTCCTGGCTGCCAGGCATGACCAACCTCCTCCCCATCCCATCTGCTCCAACATCTCCATGTTGGACAGTCATTTCCTGGGCTGGTTGTCACTTTTCCTGTGAGGGCACTCGAGTAGCTCTTGGAGTTTGGGGAGCGATGATGGCAGCTGCACTGCATGGACCAGAGTTCTCCTCCCCTGGCTTACACATCCTGGAGGAAAAAAAACCCTCTTCTGGAGAAGACTTTTTGGGTCAGGCTGTAGCATAGGGCTTGCCTGCCATGGAATCAGAGCTCTCGGTGTGCAAACATGTCTTCTCCAGAGAGGGTGCAGGTTTGCAGCTTCCCTGTGGTTTATCCAGTCAGGATTGACCTTTGGTTCTTCCTCACAGTTGACTGTGAGTAAATAGCACAAAATGTGTTAACCCATTTCCAAAGAGCAAGGCCGGGGATTTGTTGATAGGTCCAGCAGCAACAATGACAGACATCTTTGTCTGTCTGTCCAGAGAAAGCACTCAGGGAGGACACCACCAGGCACATGTCCCTTCCAGCACCCGGCAGTTACCTGCAGTGTTACATCCATCAGGAGTCAGGCAGCTTCTTTCCATTTTTATCCTTCATCTGCCTTAATCCCAAGGTTTGAAATTTTATGGAATCTTGACATTTTGGTTAATTCAGAAAGTGCAGGCATGGTTTGTACATGAGCCGAGGCAGGGAAGAGATTGCCTGTGAAAGTTGATTTAGAGCATCAGGTCTAAGCACACTGAAAAGCTGAGGAGCAAAAGGCTCTGTTGGACTTGTCAGACCCACAGTGAGTGCAAACAAAGGAGCAGTCTGGGCTGGCTGCCCGGCGTAAATTACCTGCACTACCCTTGGCTTGTCCCCACAGCCACCTGGTGTCCTTTTTTCAGGATTTCGGGAAGAGATCTTTGAGGTGTAGGGTGCTTCAAGTTAAAGTGACTCAGATGTTCTGGGTAGGGGCTATTGAGAAACAGCAAACTACCGCAGCAAGTTTTCTTCACTGTTTCTTCACATCTTCCGTGCTTCCTTCCAACACTTGCTGCTCCTTCACTCCAAGAGACACTGTCAGTGGAGATGTTTTCTCACTATTCATTCGAAATTCTTTAAGTGTCTTGTTTCCTATGTCTTGAGATTAAGATGCTTTTGACTAGTGTCAAAGAATGGAACTGAGCACACACAGAGTAAAGAAATACAAAAAATAGCCTAATAGTTGAACAGTTTTATAATAAAAGTTAGAGTAGATAATTGTAACTGTATCAGAAAAATATATTCAAATAGAACTAAGGTTCCTGTTGTTGCTAATCAAACTAAACCTTTCTGCCCACTAAGGAATCGTTACTGTTATTCTCATTTCTTTTGCTCATATGTAATCTGGATAGATCTGATCAAAATGTTTTGGTGAAGCAGGTACCCATGGACAAATACAGTCTTGGGAAATGTTTTATGGAAACTGTGTTTCTTTGGATTAAATGTTTGATGATGACAACTAAATCGGTGCTTT
This sequence comes from Nycticryphes semicollaris, assembly GCA_013400055.1. Classification (NCBI taxonomy): domain Eukaryota; kingdom Metazoa; phylum Chordata; class Aves; order Charadriiformes; family Rostratulidae; genus Nycticryphes; species Nycticryphes semicollaris. The sequence continues at coordinate 225,101 of VXBJ01002921.1, forward strand.
GATAATACTTAAATACTTCAGCGGTAATGACTTAATTAATTGGTTTGCCTTTTACTTCTATAATACTATTTTATATCATGTTAAATAAATTTAGAAATAAAGACTTACTACAAGTCATCAAAGCAGTAATATAATATTTTAATGTACTATAATAGATATTCTTTGGAATTTGTATTTTGTTGGAAATATCAAAATTTTGACTTATGTTTTTCGAACCAGAGCAATTCATTCTCCTTCACAAATACTTAAGAATGTATGGAATAAAAATTCCCATCTCCATGTAGCTCAAATTCAGGCCTTTTGTTCTGAAAGGTCTCTGCTCTCTGTGATCCACAACATACATATTTCTGGCAACTTCTGTTAAAAAAAATGTTCTTTCATTTTGAATAGTTTTATTTCAAATACCAGACCCTGGTGTTCTAAAATACTGCTTCGTTCACATTCTCTGAATGCAGGTTTTGTTGCATTGCATGAGAATCTTGCTAGTAGACGTGACACAACAGGCACAAGAATCATTGCTTCTGTTCGTGGAAGGCAGTTTTCATCAGCTGGGTTCAGCATTGGGTTCATTTGTAGGAAAAGTGGGTTAATTTAAATCAGGTTTAATTCCTGAAACTCAAGATACAAAATCAAACTACACTGCCATTTGGAAATACAAGAAATTCCCATGGCTTCTCTCTCTTTCTCTCTTTGTATAATATTAATCTTTGTATAAATGTTTATGTAAAGTGTTATAATTTTTTTTTTGCATTTTAAAGTAGATGAAGGCTGTGTGTAAATCCCCAAAGATGAATGGATTCAATTAAAAATTATAACATACACACATCATGCAGAAATCTACAAAAAAAAGTTTTGTGCTGACAAAAATCCCTAGCCTTTTTTGAAAGTGGGATTACCTATTTTTCTGTAGGAAAGGTGTGATACATCCCATGTTGGAAGCACAAGAAAAATACAACCAAAAAACACACATTGGCACCAATTTAGCGGAATCATACAAACGTTTATTTTCCTTCCTCCGACTGACTGACCTGTTGATTGATGAACCCTGATTGTCTGTGTGGCATTATTGAAGTAACTTTTCTTTTTCCCCCTGCCTCCCCATCAGGTCTTTTTGATCAGTTGATGACTCTCCATGTACCCTGCAGCATTTAGCCAGCAAGCAGGCAGCGAGTATCCCCTCTTTGATGTGGAAATGCTTTCTAGCTTTCAGACTATTTGTGAAGTGTAGTAAGTGCTACTGTTTGGGGAGGGTCAGATACTCCCACAGCACCCTATGGCTGCCTGATTTTACCCCTTGTGAGGGTCAGCATCCACAGCAGTTCTCTGCAGAGCAGATTTCTGTGATTTCCATCTTGTTTGACTCTGTCGATTGTGAAAGGGCAGATTTATCCTGTGGCTGACTCCTCAATTTTATAATTTTCCATCTGAAGAAGGTTTCAAAGTCTTGCTTCTCTGCTAAATACGATGCCGTCTTTCTTCTGGGTGACTTCACCAGTTGTTAAGCATGAATTAACCCCACATCTCTGCATTCTAGGTTTGCAACCAGGGAGAGGAACGCTCTCCTCCTCTACAATGGGCGTTTTAATGAGAAGCATGACTTCATTGCCTTGGAGATCATTGAGGAGCAGATCCAGCTCACATTCTCTGCAGGTGAGGTCTCGCTGGCATCGAGAGTTTCTGCTTGTGGTCAGGAGGTCCTCTCAAGCCTTTTGGAAATGCACTTCCATGATTTTATATGGCTATTTGCTGCTTCATTAATTGAGTAGCATTGTACAGTGACCAACTGTTGCTCAGTGTTGCAAAGCACGCCAAACTGTAGTGGTTTGTGGTGGTTACACTTTAGGCAGGAGCCTGTCAACATATCCGTTATAAAAGCTGGAGTTTATGACTGCTATAAAAGATTGGCGCTAGCCTGAAGGTTGGCCTCTGAGCCAATGTTTGCTTAAATGAGACACTGTGATAAAAGTCGCATGTTTATGCATTTTTACACTGCGCCATCAGTGAAACTAGGTGCGTAAATGTTATCTAAAAAATACACGCAAGCCAAAGGACAAGCTAGCGGACAAGTGGAAAGTAGGAATAGGGACTGGTGACAAGCAGTGCTGTCGCTGGAATGCACTTCTGCGCCAGAGAAGCACCTCCCCTTGGAAGAAGCTATAAACAGCAACGAATTAAGGAGAGTTCAGCTGCCCGCTCCTTGCTGTGGTGGGCTAGGAAACGGGAAACAAAGGCTTCGGCATTTGCTTTCTGCGCTAGGACAAAGCCAGCATCTTTTGGAGCTTCTGTGAGCAGAAGGAAGAAGGCCAACAAGTGAAGCTGACGGTGACATGTGTCCCTGCCACTGTGGCCTTCTCCCAGGGGAGTGGTTTCCTCCAGAAAATCAGCCCTGGCAGTGGCAAAGCTCTTCCTGACAGAAGTGTGATCAGAACAAACCCCAACTAATCCAGCCTCGGCAGAGTTAAAAAGTTAAAAAAGCCCAAGTTTCATACAAAAACTCATGCCCAGCTGTGCTAGTTGCCGTGACAGGGGTGGCAAGTGAAGCTGTTAGCACACAGCTGTACAGCATGGCTGAAGCACACTGAAGCCACCAGGAACCACCCTCTGGAGTCCAGCTGAGGCTCTCAGTGGACCACTTGCATTCCTGCTTCAGCCCAGGAGCAGGTCTCTGAGTTCAGTGGGAAGGCTTTGGTGGCTTTACTAAATCTCAACAGGTTTAGGGGATGTTTTCCATTGCGACAGAAACAAATGTGTGGGAAGGGCTGTTGTCGTGTAGGTCAAGTAGGGTTATGTGTAGGTCAAGTGAGACATGGTACCTCTGTACCGTGCACGTAACTCAGGATACAATCCTGTTATTTCTCATTGTCCATATGCAGAATAGACATGCAGTCTCCAATCAACTCTTACTATATTTTTGTGAAAGGTGAGACATTGCAAGCAGTAAAGCAGTAGAAGCAGAAGCGCAGCCCACATGAGTGTTGCACATCTCATCACCAGTGGTGGTCACTGCCCTCAGACCCCATGATAAATCCTATGGCACCCCATTAGTTTTCCAGTGATGCTTATGTGCATATCTGGGCCCTTTGGGATGAAGATATCTGGTGTCATTTCTCCTTTATTACCTCAAAGTTGTCCAAATTAGATTCTAAGGCAGGCTTTTCAATGGATTAGCGTAGATAACATGCTGCTGATGGAGAGGTGTGCTTTCTTCTGTAGCTCTGCTCCGCCTGTCTAAACATGAATCAAATTGCTTGGAAGGCACCCTGAGGATGAATGAGAGACAGATAAATTCTACTTGCACTTATATGCATTTAAATGTGGAGGAACTCCTTTAAAATACGTGAAACTAAATTTAGATTTGCACTGCTGCACCTGAGAGCAGGTCTGGTCCTGTATATTTGCAAATGGTATTTTCTTTGGAAGGAGAATGGTTTATGGTTTTAAGTGGCTTTTAATGAACAGTACAAGTTTTGGACATCTGATCTGACTGTTTTACCTGTCGCAACAACTTTTGAACAGAAAACAGAGCAAAAGGATTGGAGACTGGTGATCTTCCTTTGCAGTTACTGGCAAGCTGAATAAAGAGCCCAATTTTTACCACAGATTTTTTTATCACTAAATGATAAAAAACCATCGCAGCAAGATGCCAAACATGCTAGGCTGAAATGCGTAGCACTTAAATAACAGAAGTACATAGGATGAGAGTTAAAGGACAGTAGGAGACAAGGGAATAATACTTCACAAAGGGTAAAGTATTTGTTGCAAATAGAGAGCTGAAAGTGCATTTTAAGCTCAGTAATACTATGAACTTTTAGCTTACGGAAGGGAGTTATTTTTCCTGTGGTTTATTATGTAGAAATTTCCAACCATTAACAGAAAAAGAAAAAAAAAGAAAGAGAAGGGAAAAAAAAATCAAAACCTAGCAATCCCTTCTCTGTGCCAGGCCTTTTATGTACTTTCAACACAATTGTTTATTTTGCTGCTACCTCGGAACAGATATGCCTGGTTACTGAGCTGGTTCTGCTGACTCAGGCCTAGCTTAAAAGCTTCAGTTTTCCAATTGCAATAGCAAGGACTTGCCTTCAAATTTAAATACTGAAAGGCTGTCAATAATTTAATTAATCACTAGTAAAATTTTGCTGGGACCAAGGCTATACTAGAGTACTTTTGGTTTTCATTTTCTCAGCTCTGGCAAGGAGCAGGCTTCCCTTCCCTGACAAAATATCCCAGCACAGTACTCATCACAATCAAAAAATCCAAAAGTGCTGCTTTTGGCAGAAATGCAGAAGAATTTATGCACTTTTTTCCCCTCAGTTGACCACTTCAGCAATAGCTGTGTCTACCCAATGGATCTACTACCGCACTCTGCAGATGCATAATAAAAAACAACATAATTCACCTGAATGCGCCAGAAGCTATTTTTCTATTTGCACACCGAAATAATTCCATGAAAGTGGGGATATTTACAGTCTCGCAGGATGAAACCCCAAATTCCTTTGTGATGAAGTAAGGTGGCTACGTTCTGTGCCTGATGAGGGTCTCTCTGTGTTTCGCTTTCATGCAGAGCACAGTTTCTAGGGATGTTGACTTGTTTTTTCCCTTCTGCCTGCCCTTGCAGGGGAGACAACCACCACGGTGGCACCGTTTGTTCTGGGAGGAGTCAGTGATGGGCAGTGGCACTCGGTCCAGGTGCAGTACTACAATAAGGTAAGACTACTTGTGTTGGCAATTAGCCTATTATTTGTAAAGTAATAGAGGCCTGGGTCGTCCAGCTCTGACCTGATGTATGCAGGTGACTTGAATTTTATTTATTTAACCAAGCACTTTGCTCTGGTTAAATCGTACACAGCTCTACACAAATGGTACTGGTCTTACTCACCTCACTTGAGACAAAAATGCCCTCTGAGGGCTTTTGAGTTTTGTCTCAGGCCAAATCAGACCAAGTACATCCTTTTTAGACGTACTGCTGGGGAAACCTTTGGATACTTGGAACTATTTTAGTTTTTGCTTCTTTAAACCCTCACAAGTCTCATAGTATCTAAACCAACCAATTCCCTGATTTGGGTCTTTTTAAAGAATTGTGCAGTGCAGGAGCCTTCAGTGTAGTAGCTACAAACCACTAGTACAGAATTTTCTGAAGCAAAGCAGAATTCTTCCCTGTAACTGTCTTTAACTAGTTTAGCTAGCTTAAGCTTCTCAAGTTTGGAAAATTTGGTTATGAAATGGCTTTTCAGTAATCAAGGCTACCTTACTAAATAATTTTTTGGCACAAGAGAAGTGCAAAACGCATCATTTCATGCAGTCCGTGACACTAAAAGGTGGGCTCTGGGGTCCCCGTCCCTGTCCCTGTCCCACAGCTGCACCCTTGGTTGCTGTCAAGGGCAGGTTTGCTTTGACTGAACCAAAGGCAGGGGCTTTGTGCAAACCAACCATTTTGTGAAGAACCAAAAAAGCAGGCTTTCAGGGTGTACGGTGTCACTGTTTACAGATAGATGTCAGAGCTCTTCTATAATCTATAACAAAAATTAGAGAATTCACTTAGTTACTGAGAAGCATTGCTTTTAAGTCTGACATGATAGCATTATGGGACATCGCGTAAGGAAATAAAGGAGCATTGTTGGCTGTTAAAAAGGAAACAGGATACTGGCATAGGAAGCTGAATGGAAGATGGATTAATATGATCAGCAAGTTCTTTATTTTCCAAAGCTGCATCATTTCATCACAGTTTGTGTAGCAGTTTGAATGGGAGGATTAGAATTTTCTCCGGACTCCTAGATAGGATCTCCTAGCCTAAGGGCATTTTATTGAGGAAATAAAAGCCTTTTTTATTAGTTACTTTATTTAAAAAAAAAAAAAACCACACTGTTTTGTGCTTAATATACTTAATATACTCTCTACTATCCAGAACACAGAGAAACAGAAGCAAAACCCAGTGTGTCACCATGCGTCTATCTGTGGACACTGTGAGGCTCTTCCTTACAAACTCCAACATGCCATGTTTCCGTAGTCTGCATATTTCTTAGTGAATCACTTGAGCAGAGTAAGCGGAGCTTGTTGAGGCAGCGGAGGGACACTCCAGCTTTCCAGCTCCTCCGTGGATGAGGAGGGGAGGGCACAGCCATAGGGACACCCGCTGGAGCGACTTGCTGAAGAGCTGCCAAGCAGATAAGGGGACTGGGCAGCCCCAGGACACTCTTTAAAAGGCAAAGAGATCTGTCACAGATGTTAAAAATAAACCTCTCCCTCATTTTTCAGGGCTTGCTGCTGTTTGAGCAGACTGGTGGGTGAGCCATGTTAGCAGCTGGTGTTTTACTATCGTTAACACGGTGGCTTGTCATCATTTTCTTCTTCTGCCCCAGTTTTTCACAGGGGAATAAGCCAGTCTCCACTGCATGGGAGGAAGCTCGGGGAAGAGAGGGAGAGCAGAGGGGCTGTGCCAGGAAACACCACTGACTTTGCCACTTGCATGACGCAAAAGTGATGAAAAGCAGGGCCATTGGGTGGAAAGCAGCACCATGCCCTTTGCTGTCCGTGTTAGAGACAGAGGTCATCACCTTCTCTTCAGCAGCGTTTCATAGAATGGTTTGGGTTGGAAGGGACCTTAAAGATCATCTAGTTCCAACCCCCCTGCCATGGGCAAGGACACCTCGCACTAGACCAGGTTGCCTGAAGCCTCGTTTATTCCAGAATGGTTAAATTTGGGCAGGCAGAGGGGAGCTTATAACATTGAGTAAATGGCAGAAGTAGGATACGCTGAACTTACATGTATTTAGCATGCTCTTGGGACTTTCCAGCACTGAGAATTTCCAGTCTGAGAATTGCACATGTTGCTCCCGCAGTGCGAGGAGGAGCGGGGGCTGCGGGGCAGCAGATGCCGGGGGCAGCTCGGTGGGGACTGCCTGCCGCACCCTGCAGCAGGGCTAAGCCTTCGCCTCCGCTGGTATTTGTTTGTAAAGCAGTTCCTTGGCTACTTCATGTTTTAACAAAGCTGGAAGAAAAGTTCCTGTGAGGAGGCTGAAAAGACAGAGATAATTTAGGGATTTGAGTTGTGCCAAGATAAATGGGATGCTGTGTCTTAACTTGACACAGCTAAGACATGTTTGAATAACAGAGTACCCCAAACCCCTGGGTTTGCTTAAATTATGCACTCTTATTATCTTGCAGGCACTGCATCCTTCTGCTCTTTCCAAAATCCTACCACACAGTGTCAGGTCCTTGTCCCATCACTACTGAACCTCTTTGCTTGAGACGCTGCACAGCCCCCCTGAGCAGACCAAGCTCCCCTGAGCTGTCTCCTTCCTCCCTGCCTCCAGCATGTGTTTGATCCCCACCTCCAGCCCCTTCTGGACTCCCCTCCCTCCTCTCTGTCTCCGGTTCACTCTGGCATTTTGCAGCAGCACCTCATCCCTGGTTGCAGGGCCACAGGGACTGCCTCCACGGGCATCCCTGGGGGCTCCTTATCCCTTCTTCTGTTCAGCTACTTGCCCAGGGTCTTTACTCCATTCTAGAAATCTCGTCTAAATTCTGTCTGTGGGAAATGCATAATGATGGGAAACCCATCATCCCAGATTCCTGTAGAGATCTTGACTATGTCTGGCATTAAAAATCCCTTAAAGAGGTGTTTATACCTGCTTTTTCTTATTCCTTGCTCACGTTGAGTTTCATCTCCCTCCCTCTGCCTTTTGCTCCATCCACAGGTTTCTTTATTTAATAAATATGATCACCTTTGCCTGTCCATTCCTCAGTCCCTTCCCTTGTCACTTCTGTGCTCTTTTTTTTTTAATTTTCACAACAAAACCCATACAGGCATTTTGAACTTCTTTTATTATTCCCACTCTTACAGCTGAGTGCTGCCAGACTGCTCGTCCTGCTACTGGGATCACTGCAGTTGTGCCCATCCTCTTTTCTACTCACCATTTTGTCCTTGGGCACTCACAGCCTTCTTCAAGCTGGACTCTTTCCTTGTGCCTTGGTAATGTGAGACATGTTGTGGTGCAGGTTGAAATAACTAGCAATTCAAAATTTCCTGTTGAGCTCACAGCAAGCCTGTGGTGTCAGGTGCTCCCTTAGCTTCATCCTTATTTTCCTCCTTTCCCTTTTTTTGTTAAGCTTCTTTAAAGCAACTTTTCAAAAACTAAGCTAGAAACTGTTCCTTTTATTTCCTTCTTTACACATGAACAGCCCTGACAAGGAAAAAAAAAAGGATTCAGTCTTCTTTGGAGCTTTGGGATAATGCTGTAATTCACATAAGGAGTATTAGATTTCATCACAGGTGAGGTTAAATTTTCATCTTTAGTTTTTGAGCAGAGTTACGAGCAGACTGTGATACATAATCTAAATCATTTCAGTCCAAAGCAAATTTCCCAATATGAGTTTTCACAGCTCTGAAGGCTGTTCCTGCAATCTGAGTTGATCACGGTCAGATACAAGCAAAGGTTGAGTGGGTTTTGGCACCTGCAGCTCTGTGGATCATATTTGGCTGAACATCTCTGGAATTTGGAGTCCAGGAGCAGGTGACTTGGATGTGTGGGGTGATTTTGGTGGGAAACTTCTGCAGCAGCTATTTCCTTGATGTGACATGTGCTTCTGCAGCATCCTGGTGACGCTGCCACCCTGCACAAAGTCAGTTTGGTAATGATGATGACGAAGTAAGAAGGAAGCATAGAAGTGACTCCTGTAAATTATTTTCTTTACTCAGCTCAGAAGCGATGTGCTTGGTAATATTTATCCTTAGTGTTGTTGAAAAACGTTGTTTTATAATTAACTCCTTATCATGAGGGTCATCTGCCTCTTGTGAACGAACACTGGAGCCTTGTTGGCAAGAGGTGACCTGGCTTTGCGTCACCATGTTTGCAGAGAAGCCTCAAACCAGTTCTCTGTCAGCTCTAGTATTTGATGCTTACAAATTCCAGTATGTGCAGGCACTGTAAAATGTTGCAGGGGTGAAATGGCTCGTATAGGGGGAGGAAGGGAAGCGATGTCATTTCATTTACCATGTAGTGGTGGAAATGGATGCTTCCTCCCCTGCTAACAGTTGATATACTTGGTTTCAGCGGAGGTGCCTAAAGGGAAGTACATGGATGTTGTACTGAGGAAATGTTGTCCTTGTATTGAATTTCTGGAAGGCAAAACACCAAGGGGAAGGAATTAGTAGCTTTAAGAGAGCATAAATGAACTAGAAGTGTTCTATAGCTATTCTCTAATTTCAGTTATATATTAAAATTCTTGTCAGCTACCCAGTAGCAAGGTATCCATTTACCTGTTAGCGATGTTCCTTGCCATTATAGATGTTTGCTGACAGAGGGGGGAAAGCAGGGAGGAAAGGTCCTCGCTGACTCTGTTAGCTCAAACAATTTACCTTCCTGGATCCTGCTCTCAGAGTCATTAAAACCAATGGGAGGTACTAAATTAAAGCTGACCTGCTTCTCGGGAGGTATATATATTGATAAGAAATTCAGAAGAAATGGGATTTTTTTAAATTATTTTGGAAGGAAAGGTGGGAGAAGGGGGAAGATTTCAACCTGGCAAATAAAACTGATAAAAAATAGCAGAAACAACCTGCTAGCTGGTGTAAGGGGCAGCAGAAATGAGCTTTGGTGATGTGCCTCCTCTGCCCATGATGAGAGTGCAGTCAGCCACTGATGGAGTTTGGTCCTTACCCTTTGGCTTTCCTGAGCCTGATGGAATGAGTGACAATCCGTAGGTTTAGCCATGCTGATATTTGTTTAGAACAGGAGTAAAACCACCAGGATGTTTGATGGTAACGATGCTCAGTATCAGTAATATCACGTGAACTACCTGGCGTTCATTCCACATACAGGATCATGTATGATTGTAGGCAGTGCTTGGGACAGGAGATTTTAATGAGCCTGGTAGTGGGTGGTGTTTTTAATTAAGTGAAAACTTGAAGCAACTCTCACAAACTTCTGATAGAAACACAGGTTTTCTCAGAATTTAAGATATACCATCATATTTATGTTAATGTTTTACCTGACTCATTACCTCAGGGTAGAATTCATCATTTGGCACAAGATTAAAATGTTTTACGTATGGACATGTTCCTTTAATTATAGAGGGCACGTACATGTATATTTATGTACTGTGTATCTTATATGGTACTTAGACATATATGACATCAAAGTTGCTTAAGGACATTACTGTTCTGTAGGTGGAAGCTCCTTCTGTGTCTGTTTAAGGGAGCACAGGATAATTTTACCTAAATGACGGAAAACCTGAGAACAGCAGAGTGGTATCACTGATGTGCAGTGCAGTAGAGTAATTCTGGGGAACGGGATGAACAAATCCCTGCATGACTCAGAGGATGACTTGCAAAAGTAACGTAAGGCTGCTGGGCAGTGTGTGTGCGCGGGATCCTCCTCCAAGGTCAGGAGATGCAAAAATGATCACAGAGTGTCTCAGCTATACGGGTCACTTGAGCCTGCAGGCTCCTAGGTTGAGATACTTGGGACAAACTTACCCCTTTTCCGTAACTGGGCTAAGGTTTTGGTAATCAGCAGCAAGCTGCTGCTCTTTCACTCCTTCCTTGCATGTCTTTAGATTGAGGTTGTTGTTCCAGATGCTTGATTTTCTTGAGAGTAGCCCATCCTTTCATGGCAGTTACAGTTAGCAGGGACCTGCTGCTTTCCATCCCTGTGCACTTCCCACCCAGCAAAGCCCAGACCTGCGTTTAGCCTGAAGACAGCTGCCGGAGAAAACAGGCAAATTCTTCAGTTAGAGATAAACTTAAAAGACATGAGGGCTGCTTAGGGCTGATCTTTAGTGTGTTGTGAATTCAAAGCGCATTGCTATGTGCGTTGCTCTAAATCAGACTAACACATGCTTTCAAAAATCTCCTGCCTGTGGTAAGTGATGGCTTCTCTTAAGTTAACTGGCCTTCATCTGGGGCAAGTTGGAGCTTGAGTATCGCTGAAGTTTAAGCTAATGCTGTAGAGCTTTAGCTCTCAGCCCACTCGCGCGCTAGAATTTGCCAGCACCTTTCCTTCCCAGAGAGCTTGTGCCTATCCCTCACCCACTGAAAGCTGTCTCCAGGTGCCAGAACACCCTCTGTCTCAGTGCCAAGACCCACGCTGCAATTGATTTTTCAGTACCTCAGGTGCGTGCTGCAGCTCTCCCCCTGTTCTGGCTCAGCCAGCGGGCAGGAGAGCAGCTTTCTCCCTCGCTTGCGGGTTCCCTGGACAAAGCTGATTCCAAAGCATTATTTAACCATCTTGGACAGCTGTGCTATGGCGCCAGCAGAGCTCACCATTTAAAGTCTGCATCTGTGGATCACTAGTAGTGCCCAACAGACTGGTTGTTGGTGCCGGACAGTAGCATATGTCTGGGAAAACCAGCCAGGTCCATTTCTGGGGAGACCTCAGTGAGCCCCCATTGCTTGTGTGATCTAAGTGGCAGCCTCCAGTGCTGCTGGGCAGAGCTTGTGTGCCCTGCTGGGCTCTGGACAGAGCTGGGGGCAGCTGAGGGTCTCAAGGACCATCTTGAGAACCCTCAGTTGGAGTTGGGACTACTGCCAGCTCAGATATAGGTCTGGGACAGAGGAACAGATCCCATCTGCACTTGCCTAGGACTTGGAGGATGAAGGAGGAGGTCAGGGAGGAAAAGACAGGAAGAAAACAAGCATCTTCAGGCCAGGTCAGGGTTTCATTTGCTGCTGTTCCTGTAGTTGGTCAGACAACGTGTTGGTCAGAACGTGGATTGTCATATGGGAGCTCTGTGCGGCTGGGCTTGGCAGTAGGACTCAGGAAAGGCTACACTTCTACTCATTTTTGATATCCAAGGAGCAGGTCTGCACCATCACTTTTTCCCCAGACACCACCATTTGCTGCTGAAATCTTTCCCTCCCCTGTGACCATGCAGAGATCAGGCTTCAGCAGCCACTAGGTCCCTCATTTTCTAAAAGAAACAGGAAAGTTAAGCCACTTTCTTTGCTTGAAACGGTCTTCTGCACAGGTGCCTTGGAGACCTCCAGCTCAATGGCAGCTTCTGGCCCAGCAAAAAAGAAGGGTGGGTAAATGTACTGACTTGACAGAAGGCCTGTTGAGACATGAGTGGGGAAGCAGCAGTCTCATGGGGCAACTGCAGAGACAGTAGAAATGGGGAGTGCTCAGTGGTCACCAGAGCCCACCAGCAGATGTGTAGAAGACAGTTGCACACTGGAGCAAAGAGATGGCACAAATTTGCTTTAGGGGCCGGAGCGTACCCCGCTGATACAGACACCTGCTTCAGGTGTCCACACGGTGAATATAAGGCCTTGGGTTCGGTACAACCCCTGTATTTTCTCAGCCTCTTACATGCTTTATGCCTGCCACTCAGTGGAGTTACCTTTACGATTATCTTTACAGCAAATCTCTACATTTGTCACTGCCTTTGTTTTACGAGAGTCTCTGTTTTGGTTCATGTTGTACAGCTGCCCAGCGGTGGCCAGAGGCAGGGCACTTCTGAAGGACTTGAAGATGCGTACGCAAAACTTCCCTTTTAAAAACTCAGGTGGATCCTCACTCTCCCACCCAAGAGAGGACTGGGACCACATTTCATCCAGCCATCAGTCACTGGGAGGGTGACACAGCTGTCCCTTTAAAGTCAGGACCTACAGGGCTGCTTGCTGGTGCACTCGTGGACACCTGGAGGCTTGATGGCCGCTTGTGTTCCCCTGCTGTGGGTAGGCAGGACCTGTCCTTTAATCCAAACCCCGTGCAGAAGCACAAGCAGCACGGGCAGTCACGGGCAGTGGGAATGGTGCTGGTCTGTGCTGGAGAGGTTAATGTAGCACTTTGTTTTGAAAAGGGTGGGATGAAATGCGTCAACCTCTGATGGTCTGCTGAGGAAAGGAGCACAAGCCCTGCTGGCTGTGGCAGACAAACCCCTGCATCGGGTGCCTGTGGAGCTGACAGATAGATTATCTCGTTTCCTTCTGAAAACACAGACACTCTCTTATGATGGCAAATTCACCTGTTATGGAAATATAATCATTCTGTATTCAGTTCAGGACCGATAACTGATTTCACCTCTTTGCTTTTGGAAAGAAAAAAAAAAAAAAAGGTAGTTACCAACATTTAAGTGACACTCAGATTGTGGTAACTGCATCAATAGACATGGGTGACACGGATTAGTGCTTTCTCTCCTACAAAGGGGACTAATTCTTGTGAGAAGTTCTGGGTTCGTGGCACCCCGTCCCCCCAGGACCTGCAGGCAAACAGAAGCATCCTGCAGTGGCTCAGCACCAGCTTCCTGGTGCCACCCTGCCACCACGCTGCCCCTTGAGCGGGAGGCTCCCTTTCCAGCACAAAAGCCTTGTTTGCTCAGCCCCGGGTCTCCCTGCCAAGGAGGCTGCCAGCACCCTGGGTGATTTATGAGGCAGGCACATGCCTGCAGCTGAGTAGGGATCGCCAGCTCCTTGGAGAAAAGCCACATAGCTGCCACCAGCTAGGCATAACTTATTGTCATTGGACCCAAGGTGAAAGACTTTGACCTGAGAGTATCCAGGACACCATCCGGTATCGTTTACTTCTTAATCTGAATGGTCAAGAAAAGTGACTGGCAATGAAATTCTTATCTAGGTATTGGGTATGACACCCTGTGCCGGGGAGCACCTCCCACACCGGGGCACAGCTGCCCCTGCCGAGTGCTGCGTTTTGCAGCCGGGTTGGAAAAGACAGACCCCAACAGAAGTCAAATCACTGGAAATGCAATTAGTAATAAAGGCTGGGTATGCCTTATGCAAATGTCTATCGCTCGTGACATCTGAGCAGACGTAATTGTGATCTGAGGGAGAATTTCTGAAGTTAATCCTCTCGGTGGCTTCCAGACTAATTTGTTAAGGGATTGAGGGAGATTTTCTAAATAAACAATGCAGTTGTTGAAGATTATGATAATGCCACTGTTGATCAGATGTGGGCCCTGCCAGAGTTTGGATTTTGCTGGCTCAGAGTGACTTGCTGTGTTTACAGCGTTCGTGATCAACCCAGCCCTCTCCAGCATCACTTGGCATAATCTGATAAAGAAAAATGCCGAACATTAATTGCAATGTT
>VXBJ01002921.1:239191-310402 GCA_013400055.1 Nycticryphes semicollaris
GTCAGTGCTGTAAATACTGAAACTACCATTCAGTTAGGAATAACCTACTTTTCTGGGGATGTTTTATGTTTTTCCAGGAAGAACTACAATTTTGTGGGTCTGCATTTCCAAACCTGAATATGTAATATCTCCAAGAAATGCCAATATAGCTTTTAAAGGCTCTCTCAAGTGTACAAGGCAGAAAGTGTATAAAAATTTAGAGCTTCCTCTTAAAACAAGCCAGCTATTCTTACTTAAGATGTAGCCATATTTCTAATTTCATCATTTCCTTATCAGCCATCTTGTTGTGAATAGTAGTGGAAGGTGCTGCAGGGTTGTGGAGGTCAGTGGTGGCATGGTCAGGAGGGGGCAGTGGACAGTGCTAACTTCCAGCTGAGTGCTGATGGAATACATCACAGTCTCGACGATTTCTGCTGAATGCCTTTCATTTTACGACATTTTCATGGGATCAAACATGCTGCCATAGCTTAAGCATGGGGAAGCTTGCAGGACACCAAAACCACAGGGACCATGACTGCAGTCAAGTCATTACCTCTAGTTTTGACAACTTAGGACTTATCTGTGGTTACCTGTGTAAGTGCAAGGCCTCTTCTTCACAGAGAAAGTTGCCAGGGTTTTTTCAATTATATGAGGAAGAAAAGCAATTCAGGAGAAAAGGTCACTTTTTTTGCTAGCTACAACCAAAAATTTTAACCAGCATTCTAGGGGACGTACATGTTTAGTTTACTTTCCAACTCAAGAGGTCAAGGAGTTCTTACTGTATTACCAACATTGTTGGCCCGTTGCAGGTTATGACAGATTTTCACAACTTTCTTACAAGAGCTCTATCAGCAGATTATTGTGCTTTTTAGTGGGCAGGCATTTATACTTGGGAAGCACGATGGTAGGCAGTGCTGGAGGTACATACACAATATGAATGTATGGCCTTTGAATCAGAGGAATTTGTAGCTATGCATGTGTATTATTTATCTGTACTACATATTTTTGGTGCTAGTGGGCATGACTGTTTAAAAAAAACCCAAAACTGTAGCAATTAAAATGACAAGCATCTAAAGGAAGGGAAAGATTTTCCATTGCTGAATGCATGCCAGAGTTTTACATTTAAAGTTCAAAATGTTGTTCTAATCCAACACATAAAAAGCGTTGCTGGTGTCTGACTGCAAAACATGTCATTTCCTACACGCTCAGAACTCCTTTTTTAAAATGCCATGAGAAAAGGTAATCTTTGCAAAAATAGTTCAGTTTATGAGTAATTTCCTGGTATTCTGGCTGAAGGTGCAGACTCCCATCCTTGCTGGGACCCAATTCATCCTCTTCCACCTAAATCCAGAGGATCATCAATGAAAGCCCTAGTCTAGGTAAGACCTAGATTTGATGCATAGAAACAGAAGCTTGACAGATTCTGATTAGAAATTATATACAATATCATTAATAGTGGAGGTATATAAGCTGCATGATAATCTGCCCGCAGTTATGATTACGCTGTCTTTTGAAATCTTTAAATCAAGTCAGTATCTCCCTTTTTAAAGGAAAATCTGAGCTCAGGTGCAAGCCATGTTATTGAGGCAGAACTCACTGTGTGATGTTTTGTGGTTGTAGAAGGCAAAAGGCTGGTTAGATGATAACAGGAGTCCCTTTGGCCATAAAATGTGGCAGGATCCTGTGAAAATCCATCTCGAGCTTCAGCAGTCTTGGAGGTGGGAAGCCAAGAGCCAGGAGGGCAGGAGAAGAGTTGCTCATGTTTGTCTTGTCTTTACACTCTTCCACAGTGTCTGCCTCTCCCTCAGTGGGACTTTGGTTTGGCCTGTGGCAACTATTTGCGTTCCTAACATCCCCCAAAAAGCACTGAAGGGCCGGCTGGCAAATATTTACTTTTCTTGGTCCTGCTCAGATGTGGTTGCGGAGCCCTTGCAGGTGGTAGTGGGTGTAACGGGGGGAGCTCATCTGCCCTTGCAGCACAGGCACACGTGAGCCTGGACCGTAAAAGCCCCTCCCTGCAATTCCACCGATACTTATTCATGCAGATTTCAATTACTCATAAGTGGTTTTGTTGATTTTGGGGTGGGTTTTTTGGGGGGTTGGTTTTTTTTTCTGGTAAAGAGTAAGCGCGAAGTGATTGATATCTGGGAAAGGAAATCAGGATTTGGCCGCGGAGCGACATTCCATTGTCTTGACACAAAATAACAACTCGCCTCTAAATCTGTGTCTCGGGAAATGAAAGTGTAAAGCAGTGAAAGTCATTTGGAGGTCACCGAGAGGCACAGTGTGTCGTGCTCCCCAGCCTGGAGTGCTCAGCTTTCCCTAACAGCTTTGAGAAGTCCCTGGGGCAGCTGAGGAAGAGGAGGACAAATGCCAGTGCCCAGCTTTCAAAGTGTTGTGCTCGCAGTTTGCAAATACCATCTGAAAACCCTGGTTCTTGTGGCAGTGAATTTATACACAAATGTAAACAGTAACTTTTCAGAAGCGGTCCCCAGGGTTTTCAGTCTGTGAGTGGCAGTAGGGACCGTGTCTTTTCAAAATCAACCCAAGCTTCCACTCTTCTGGAAGCATCATCCTCAGCAAGGCTGCTCAGGTGCTTTCTCCACTGGCTCCTCCAGTTTTTAAAAGGCTTGATTTGCATTCCCCATTACAGCACTGCTGCTTCTGGGTCTGTGCCCTCCTCTCTTCCCCCAGCTGGGTCTCAGCTGCATAGCACCTGGTGGTGCTCCTGGACCCTGATGTTGCTCAAGCTGAGCTGTCTTAACACCTTCACTCCACAAAACTTCTCAGTGGTTTAATGGTACCTCCCAAAATGTTGATTTTCAGCACCTCCTGAAGGCTCAGGAGATGTGAGGGACCTCCACGAGAGCTGGCAGAGTCTGAATGGTCCTTGGCCTCACCATAAGGCTCTGATGACGGTGCTTGAAAGCTGTGGTGTGCAACCCACAGGGCTCCTGCAAAGCCAGCAGTCATTGAAATGGCACCCCAGGAATTTGGTGTGAGTGCTTTGAAGTGCACTGTTATCTCCTTTTAATCACACACTAAATCTACAGTAACTCACTGATTCACAGTAACTTTTCAGGTATTTTGCATCTGTCTGTGGAGTGAGTGGAAGCAGCATTTTGCAATTACCTTGCCATCAAGGGGTCTGTGTGTACCAGGAAACCCTTGCCAGGGACCTAGCCATGAGGGAAGCAGCCCATAGAGCAGTGTGGGATTCCTGGATTTTATAGACTCACTTGGGTCCCCATCACCCACACTGAGCAGCAGTTTGCTCATACGGGACGAGTCCAAGGAGAAGGAGTTTAATTGCTGTGAATAAGTGTCAAATTGTGCTATTTCTAGGTATTTCTTGGACTCTGACAGCAATAAGATTTGCATGGATGCAAATTTAAGTTGTAAAACAATACAAGATTTTTATGAGAGTGGTACTTCAGTAGGTAGATGGACAAATGGCAAAGGGAGAAGGGGTTTGCTGAACTGGGAGAGAAGAATATATGAAGGAGAATAAGGATACACTTCCAGTGCCTTTTACGTGCTCTCCTCTCCCAGTTCTGCAAGGATCCTGGAAGAGCGTCCTTGTGGGTGGAAGGGTTGATGGAAGGGAAGAAGACAGCAAAATAGAAAAAGGCTTCAGAAGGCAGGAGAGGGCAGGGAGAAAGCACACCAGAGGGAAGAAGAGCACTACAGAGGACAGACAAGGGAACCTGTAGCAGCAGAGCACCATGGTAGGTGGTGTTTCCCATATGGAAAGCTGGATGGTGTCCTGAGGAACAGGCATGGTCTCTCGGCAGCCAAAACAGGTCCTTCTTGCTGAGTCACTGATTCAGTATCAGAGCTGAGAAGCTCTTTGGGATAACATTTGCATTTGTGGAGAAGAAAAACTCATTCTTCCTACCAGCACTACAGCAGCCTTTGCCAAAATGAGTCAAATCCAAGAATACACCCTTTGCAGGAGCTGGATGATATTTGTGAAGATACTGATCAGGCTCTGTGAAGGGTAGGAGCACGTCTGGATGTGTGTGTAGCCATGGGTTTTCACAGCCTCACCATATCATTGCCACATGGTGGGATGGGAGGGCTGCCCCTCATCTCTGCCCTGCCACCAAAAGAGCAGCAGCAATTTAGGCAGCATGATTCACTTGTGTCAGGTCTCATAGCTGTGCCGAAAGCCCCTGCTTTGAATATCAAAGTTTAGCCTCTGGATGTGGCCATGAAGGAGATAAGAAATCAGGCTGGTAAAACTCGCTCAACTTTGTAGCTGAGCCTGGATGCTGAGGATGGGTGTTTCAGGGAATTTGTCTAGGAAAAGGAACTGGTCTGGTGGCTTTTCAGGATTTGCATTTTTGGCTCACCGATGAGAAGCTTTTTGGTTTTCCTTTTCACTGTCACAGGCTCTCATGTTTCCCTACAGATTCAAGCCAAGTTTGTATAAAGAAATGCCATTAAAATATTCAGGGAATAAAGGGGGTACATACATCAAAGGAGTAAGGGGTTTATGTGAAATGATTTGTCCTGCCTTTCCCTGGTGACTAATCAGGATGTGTAAAAGATTCTCAGTTCTTCATACCACTTTATTTTAAAGGTGCTCTGGCAAGCTGTAGGGGGAAGCTTTAAAAAACAAAGATTAACACTAATGGTTTCTCTTTATATAGCCTAATTTGGAGTTTCCCGATTGATCAGAACAGTCTGCAAGTCCATGCCGTGGTGCTAAGCTTCTCTGGCACTTCCTAGTCTCTCCCCCTGGGACTGCAAGCACAGTGCTTTCCCCGTTTGTTTTTTCCTGTTTATTTATTTCTTGTGCTTGTTGGGGGGCTGGGCTCCATCCGCTTGCCCAGAGACACCGCCGCCACCACGGACCCTTAATGAGCTTTTTGACCACTGAAGCAGCACAGCATCGCCTGGGAATGGGAAGGGGTTTCTCCCTTCCCTGTGTTAGATAGCAGAGCAGAGGCCATGGGTTAATGAAGGAGCTGGGGCAGCTGGCAGGCTGCCTAATGAGCACCAGGGAGCCGGCAAAGGGGGACCCCGGCAGCAGCCGGAGCCCCAGCCGCAGCCTCTGGTGGGACCCAATGCCAGTTGCTCCATTTTTTTCCCATTATTACTGTAGCTGGAAGCGTTAGGGAGCAAAGAGCCCCAAAGGGTCTGAACGTGAGGCATTTTCCACCCAGCACTTTTGGGGGCTGCTGGGGTCTGAACCAGCACATTAACAGTGCGGAGGAGTGCTTTCTTTTGGTATTACAAATAACTAGGAAACAGATTCTTTTTAACCTTTAGCCATCTCAAACAGTCAATAAATCATTAGCTACTGATTAACAAAAACAGAAGGGTAACTTATTGTCCAGTAAGCAAACTCTTGGAAGCACTGAAAGGCTGGCACTGACTTCAGGATGGTTTTTCATTTTACGCATTTGCACTTATTTAAAAAGACAAACAGGTCAAGCTCTGCATATTAAGACATGCCAAACAAAGCATTTTGCGAAAAGACCAATTTTCTAAAACAGATATATTTTTAAATGTGTACAATGACCTGAGCAAGTGTAGTATTTACAATATGCAACATTATATCTGCCTCCCCAGAAAACAGGTCTCCTCATGCCAAGCATAATGAGATGGGTTGTGTCTCATTTGCAAAAGCTCCCAGTTTGTGTTCTCAAAGTCTTGGCCATACTTACAGTCTGCTGCTGAATTGTCTCCTTGGCTGTTAGCTCCTTCAAAACACTCAATGGGGTGGCTAAAGCAGAGGAAGTCCTCATGGCCAAGGTTAGGGCTGGAGAGCACAGCTTTCAGTTTGAGTTCAGAGAATGTCTGTGAAGTTGGATCACTCCCTCTTGGCCGACCAAAACCACTCTCCCTCTTTCCATCTGTGTGAAAAGTCAAGTGGCGATTTTTAATCTAAGAATGGAAGCTGGATAAATGTGTTTCTGGTATAGGAAATGCTTGTGGGACCTTTGGAAAAGACCTATTTCTTGTGGATCAACTAATAAAAGAGTGAGATCCAGGAATGTGAGTGTCATCACTGCTGCTGATTGACTAAAACATTTGCACTTTTTAATATTCCTACTACATGTACATTATCTAGTCTTGTTTAATTCAAAATAAGTCTACTAAAGATTGGACTATTTTCTTAAACCTCTCCAACAATTTTGCATCATGACTCTTGAAAACAATAGTATTTATAATGTGAAAATGTAACGGTTAAGTGGTTAAGACTTTCATTGTCTGTTAATCTGTATGTCTTTTCCGTTCACTGTGCATCGTTAGACCATCTGTGTCTTTAATAAGTAACTGTGTGAGCTCTCACAGTTTAAATATTTACTTTAAAATAATAGAGGGTCCAAATGAAACTGAGATACATGAGAATATCCGTGTCTGGTGTTTTAAGTGGAATAGGAGTAGATTTGTGCAGTAGATTTGCAAACTATAAACAGATGTGTTTTGATGACCTTCTCTCCTCTATCTGGTCCCCATTGATAAAACACAAATTCACAGATTAAGCTTCTCAGGGTTTTACGTGCACCTGGGAGAATCTACATATGTTTCTCTCTCTTGAAGTTCTGGGGAGAAGTCTAAACAGTTCATTGCTTGGTACTTGGGTTTCATGGAAATCAGATTTGGCATCGCTAGTAAAATCCCTTCACAGTGGCGTTCTCTCACGGCAGCCCGAGAAAGGCGCTGCAGGTGGCCAAGGGGAGTTACGTGCACCTTTGCAGCTTGAGATGGTCACTCCTTCAGGTCACCACTGAGGACAGTAGAGGAGTCTCACTGTTAACTCCGCTGTGGTCAGAAAGGGAGCTGCAATTTTCAAAAGACATCCTGGGAAACTGTCATTCTTGCAATTACAGTTTGCCTGCGACTCTGTCCGGGCAAGGTATGATGTCATGGGTGAGACAGGAGATTTGAGATTGTCCACCCATAGATCAGAACTACTTATCTCCTTCATGAAAGCTCAGTGAGGCAAGGTTATGTTTCATAAAACTGTGTACAGTTTTAGGTATTAATTGTCATTATTTGAGGCATATAAATGTGGTTCATCTTGTGTTATGGATAGAGAGAAAAATAGGTGGCTTCTGCTCTCACATGTGGGTCCTGAGTCAAGGCTGTTTCTTTCTTTTCTCTGGCTCTGTATGAGATTATAACAAGAAAACATAAGGGTCAAGATAATGAACACAACATACTTTAGTATGAGCTACACAGAATGTTTGTAGAATCACTATGTGATGGTGATAATTCACTGCAACACTTAGGGCTGCTTTATTTCTTTTTTTTTTTTTTTTTTTTTTTTTTTTTCCCGGTTAAATTAATTTTTTTTTTTTTTTTTTTTTTTTTTTTTTTTTTTTTTTTTTTTTTTTTGCATCCAGGATGAATCAACTTCTTTCATAGTTTGTTTAAGGGAGGCCAAGTTCTCTCTCTGCACTGTTTGGTACCTCTTCTTGCTACTCAGTTTTACAGCATGGGGTCTTTGAAGTTTGAATTCCAGCCTCTTTCTGGACAAACACTAAGTAAAAAGGCAGCCTTTAGGGGTAGGCAGCACAAGGTAAATTTTCAGCCCCATGAGCAGGAACTCGGTTACTTGCATTACCATTAATGGGGGTCATGCTGGTAAATTCCTGTACACCACATTGAACATTTACTCATGAGTGCAGAATTGGCACAGCTAATGGAACTTGCCTTTCGGGTAGCCTGGTGTTTCAAGAGATGAGTCTGACAGGCAGAAAGGAGGGCTAAGTACCCAGATGAAAGTCTGGCTTTTAACTCCTTGAACATGTTTCCAGGAAATAATAGTGTAAATTAATGCTGGTTAGTGTTAGCTGTTCTTACTGTTAGGGATCAGTCTTGCTCCAGTAGGATTCCTCACAGGCAATGTGAATGCCTGAAATGTAAATGTGTGTGCTAGTGTGGGCAATTTGCTTTCTTGCGTATTTTCCAAGTACTACTTACTGTTACCTATTTTCTTTCTGTGTTACGTAGGCTATTCCTCTTGCTAACACCAGCTTCTATAATCACAAACAAGTTAAGTTCTTTTTTTATCATTTTTGCCCCTGCATCTTTCCCAAAGATGACTCCTCCTATGACTGAGCATCACCTGCTGATTTCCAGCTTACATTACTCATGGCCATCTTGTGTCCGTTGCTCTTGTACCGTGTCCATTGCATTAGTAGCATCTTCTCATTTCCAAAACTCTTCCCTAGCCTTTACTTTGCTGGGCCAAGCACAGCAAGTCCTTTTTGGCTGTTTAATAAGGTAAGCTTTCCATTGACCTGGCTGCAGTTCTCTACATCTGCTCTAGTCCAAAGTTATTTTTAATTGATTAAATCAAAATTGTCCACAATATTCTATCCTGTTCAGTGTCATAAAATTTCCCTCACAATTCACAATAACCCACTGTTGTATTGCGTTTTATATATTTTCATCACACCATGGTTCATAATTGTTTTGTAGTCAATTAATACTGATTTTTTTTCTTATTTTACATCATTTATAGCTGATAATATCTGAGCCTGCAATAGAAATTCTTGTCATTAGATCTCAAGTTTCCTGTTCTGTGATTAATTCCCTTTCTAGGACTTTGCTATTAAAAGTGTGGGTTCTTTTAAATGCATGATACTCTAAATATCCTTTGCGTGACCAGCAAACTATATTTAGTGTTAATCAAAATGTTAAATTACTAAAATCAGCTTCATGATTCAATTTCAAGAAACTCCTAATTTAGGCTCCCTCTGTTGCAGTCTTTTATTTATTTCACATTACTTCAGTTATAAAGAATTCCCTACACTAAGTATGGAGATGAGTAGTGTAGTACTTGCCACATATAAGCAAAAAAGGGTCCATGTCACATTAAATCACTCAAAGAATCTCTTTCCTTTCCCAGCAATGTATTCTTCCATTTTTGGAAAAGCCTGTTCTGTCAAATGAGCCTTTTAACAGGGTCAGAAAATCACTGCTTGAATAAAGTGTGGTTTGAACTGCCCATAGGTCTCTTTTCCTTACCTGGAATATTCCATTTCTTCTTCATCAGTTTATGAGGCAAAGAGGTGGGAAAGGTCTACACTGCAATGACAAGTCAACATCTAGAGAAATGCTTTGAAATTTCTCTGTTAAGTAAAAGTAGGGGGGAAACTCTCAGTTTGTGACTGCAGCTAGTTGACTGTGAAGGAGCAGCTGCAAACTGCTGAGTCTCATCAGGTTGCAATCTTGATTAACATTGGGCAGATCCCCCCTGCTGCGAGAATAAATACCCTGCCTTTGTCAAGGCTCCCATGTAAGAAACAATAGGTTATTTCAGTGAAGCAAAAGAACATAAACGTTAATCGAATCATTCCTCCAAATGAATAGGAGTAGCACCCAGAATGTAAACTTTTTAATTTTGGAGGGGAAGGTCTGCCTCTCAATTGGTTCGTTTTCTATGTGTTTTTTCATTTACTTTGAAAAGCTGCTCAGTAGCATTGCCATCATGGCATACAATAACACTTTCAGCACTCCAAATATGTATGCTTCCTGTCTTTCCATGCTAGGCAGTGGCAAAGCCCAGGGAGTATCGGAAAAAATAAAATCTGCCTTAATATCACTCAAGAGAGGTCAAAACCTTATACTGTGTAACTGCCAAACTATGTGATCACATTAGTTGTTGGTAGAGGAAACGGAAAATACTTTCCAACTGGAACTGACACCAGGAAACATCTTTTAAAAATGTTTTTTATACATTGGGATAATTACCCTTAGAAATAAATCTGTGTCTACGCATGATTGAAGTGGCTTTAGGTATTCTAACAAATTTATGTGTGTACAAGCAAAATGGAAAGAATAGGCATTTATCTCCCTTAC
This sequence comes from Nycticryphes semicollaris, assembly GCA_013400055.1. Lineage (NCBI taxonomy): Eukaryota > Metazoa > Chordata > Aves > Charadriiformes > Rostratulidae > Nycticryphes > Nycticryphes semicollaris. Next base: position 248,996 of record VXBJ01002921.1, read on the forward strand.
TGCTTCCTTGTTTGATGTACAAATAATGGATTTCAGTACACAGTTGAGCAATACATGTTTTAAAGCAGCTGTACAGCAAACTACAGTGTGATGCCCAGACATCTTCCGTTTTCATACGGTTACAGCTATTGTTGATCAACATATCATAAAAATACCCGTTGGCTTTCAGTTTCGCCGTGTATCTGGTCAGATCCCGGTGACTTCACTCCTGCGGGGTGTCCCTTTGTCTGCAGAGGAATGGCAGCAAAGCCAGGGGAGTTTAGAGTTTAGCTCATTGCTTCTCTTGTACCCATAAGGTCCTTAGAGATCCTGCATTAGGGGTAGATTAGGACTCTGTAGCTCTCTACAAACACTGAACATGGAAAATGGTTTTCTTAAGTAATTTGCTAGATCTTCACTGGGGTTGATATGCTGCTGTTTATCAGTGCTCTCTTTTAGCAGTCGTGATGTACTTTTCTATTGGAGGAATCTGTCTCTTGAGTTTCTGCATAGCAGGTACCCCCTCCTGTCAGCCACGCAGGGGTCCATCTCATCAGTTAGGAAAGCAGGGGAGGTGTAGGATACGTTTTTGGTGGAGGCACAAAAGTTTGATGGTTGGATTCCCAGTGGTCCCATAGGCTTTCCTGCCTGTTGGGATCACTGAATTTCCCCAGCTGTTGGTAGTTGCTGAAGTAGGGAGAACAACAACTACCAGCAGAGTGATTGGTAGAGTGAGACAGTAACAGTGGAGGTGTGAAGCTGAGTGTGGTAATTCTATTTTTGTGGCCTGCATTCACCAGACACATTGTAACTGGGTGGGCAGGAGTTTCCTACTGCCTGGGTAAAGCTGGAGATCAGGGCAAGCTGGAGTATCTATTGCCATTCTAAAACAACTGTCTTCTCGTCTTCCATACACCACCCACAGTGTCAATCTGTGTGCCTGGACCAAAGGGGCTGTGTGAGCAAGCTCAGATCCATGCATTATTTTTGGTTGTCCAACTCTACGGGGGTCACTGATCTCTGTTCTCCCATGACTAGAAACAAGGGGCTTCTCAGCCAGCTCAGCAACAGGCAGTGGTTTTCTGTGCCCTTCCTCTTGTAGCTGGAACAAGTAGTTTTCATCTAAGCTCCCTTGCAGTCATCAAGACAGCCTGTCACTACAACCTTCCTAAGAACCTGCACCCAGTTTCTGGTGGTCCTGACAGACTACCCCTGTCAGAGAAAATTTAAGACTTCAGCCTCATTTGTGATATTATATCATTTTATGGCTTTCTGTCTTTGGACGGAAACAGTGTTAAAATTCAATTACTTCATTCACTTGAGGTGAAGAGTTGCAAAATGAGCAGAATTTATTGGTTTGCTGTGCAGAAGTAATAAAATGTCTCTTTGAAAGTATTTGGGCCAAAATGGTTCAGCAGTGGTAAAGACCAAAGCCACATCTAACCATGCTCTGTATCACACTGGACATGTGGACTGTCTTTGAAGTCATCCATTGGGTTTTTTCTTGCCTAGATGTCACAGGTCAACTTAACTTCTGTCATTTTTTTATATCTCCTATTTTAGTCCCCTCTTGGGGTAGGAAGACGTATGTTGTTGAGCGGGCTGAACCAGCATTTAAATCCTGTGTGTATGTAGCACTGTATGACATGTACCATGTATTTCTTGAAGCCCAACATTGGGCGATTAGGAATTCCTCATGGGCCTTCAGGAGAGAAGGTGGCCGTGGTGACCGTGGACGACTGTGACACAGCAGTGGCTGTGCGCTTCGGGAGCATCATTGGAAACTACACCTGCGCTGCCCAGGGGACTCAGACAGGCTCAAAGAAGTAAGGATTCCCTAAATCTGCCTTTTTTCATTCTCTTCTCCCAGGGGAGAGTCAACAGTATGTGATTAACCACTAAGCAAATTAAGTTGGAAAAACAAATATGATTTAACAAGAAAAAGTGACAAGGTTTAGTTTGACAGATGAAATCTGTTGGAGGCTACTGCAAGTGTCAGCACAGTAGGTGGAATGCATGGTGTTTTGTGTAGGCATCTGCCCAAATTACTTGTAAAATGCAAAGAAGAAAAAAAAATTAAGAGACCTGGAGGTCAGTGTGGATGGCTCCCAAAAAACATTTACTCAGTATGAAAATGTAGAGAGAAGGGCAAATAAAAGGTTGGACTTTGTTAATGAAGAGGATGGCTGAAGAGCTTATTACTTCCATCATTTAACAGTCCTATCTTAAGAGGAGATAGAAATAAAGGAGGTACAGAAAAGGCCAGTATTAAAAAAAAAAAGCTTTCTTCTGAGGAAGCACCAAAAATATTAGTATTGTTGAGTTTAAAGACAAGGTAGACATCAAGCAATGTAGCAGGGATATAATAAAATGAGTGATAGCAGATAGCCTGTCAAGGTGCCCACGCTGCTATAAAATCCCAGAAGATGGGGAGACCATAAAAATTAGGGTTAATTTAAACTGAGCAGATGATATATTTTTCACAAGGTGTGGAGTCACTCAGTGGTACCTGCCTCCACCAAATGTTAAGACTAATATCTTCATCAGTCATTATATCAAAATTGACAGCATCTCAGCCCTTGTGCTGAGGATTATAAGTAAGCCCCTGGCTGACTGGACTCAGAAAGAAGTGTCCTGCAGCTGGATATTTTTCTAAATTTTCCTTTTTATCTTTATATTGGCCACTGTTAGGGACAGGGCATTGAATTCTGTATGAGTATGACAGCTCCAGAGTTGAAAGCTACTGTGTTTCTAGAAGGTCCTTTGATAACAAACTCTGTAAGTACTGATGTAGCAGAGGGAAGTTCACAGCAGCGTGGGTAAACTAAATAGCCCAAATGTGCTTATGGGAACAGTAAGATAAAGACCAAAACAAACTATATGCAAGAAATAATGAGCATTTCTTTGGGGTTTTTTTTTCAGATCTTTGGACCTAACTGGCCCTCTCCTCCTTGGCGGTGTCCCAAACTTGCCTGAAGATTTCCCGGTGCACAACAGAGAGTTTGTCGGCTGCATGAGGAACCTCTCCATCGACAGCAAGCCTATAGACATGGCTAGTTTCATCGCCAATAACGGCACCCTGCCGGGTATGAGTGGCTGCCACCTCAAAAGTTAACACGAGAATGCTCTTTGCCATAGCAGTGTGTGTAACAGGATGCCCCCCAGGAAGGGGCAGGGGACAGTGGAGTCTGAAACAGACCTTGTCCCTATATTAACACTGCAGAGCGCAAAGCATTTTTACCCAGGACACATGGCAGGGTCTTGAGGCGCTGCTGGGCATTGCACTGCCACCATGTCACCAGCAGAGCTGCCACCAGACCTGCTCCCTGCTTGTCACACTCCTTTTGTTCGAGCAAGGAGCAGTCCCTGCCCAGTGCCAGGGGCACACACAATAGCCTGTGGCATAGCACACACATACAGGATTAAGCAGCGTGCAGAAAAGGACCAGGCTTTTCTAGACCTGCATTGCATTGCTATGAGTTTCACCCTTGAATTTTCTCCTCAGTGAGCTTTTCCCCCCTTATTTTCTTTTTTCCCCCCTAATTACCTTTTAAATGTCACTTTGTTCTGAAAGCCGGTGGGACTAGTTCATGAAAAGGACGACATTTTTAATGACTTTTTCATAAATTATGTTTGTTATGTAAATCAAATTCTGCAGTCCTCCAAATCTCAAACCTGCTTCACGAAGCAGCCTGTTGGAGTTTCCGATTTGGTTTCCAGTCCCTGGGTCCCAGATCAGGATTAATTCTGGTCTACAAAATGTTCTCATCATCATAAAACGAGCTGTTAGACACAAGAGTGGCAAATCCCTTCCTTCCACCCTGCTGAAGGTCTGTGTAAGAGCCAAGTTTCAGCTTTTAGGCATGTTGCATTGATCACAGATTAAGAAGGGAGCCATAGCATAAGCTTCAAATTGCTGTTTTGTCTAGGAGCCCTTTTTTAACAGTTAGGTCTCTAATATTAGTTAAACAAAAGGTTTTGTGTTATGGAAATATACATCAGGAGGGGCATGAAGTGTTTTCTTCAGGGTGGATTTTTTTTCCCTTGTTTGGAAATGTGTTTCCATACAGTTTAAAGGAATGATATATAGTAGTGTTACTGCACTGTGTAATGCTGCCCATTGGCTTTCCCTGGTGAGTGTGTCGATGAGATAACAGTAAGTTGTGAACAGTGGTGCTGAGCCACAGCCCCAGTCAATCTGCCTGTTTCCATTCCCCTGGATGCCAGGGGAAGAGTGTGAAAAGAGGAGAAACATGCAGTGATATTACCCCAAAAATTTCTTATAGTCCCCAGAGATTTACAGCTCAGTGCCTGTATTTGATAACCTTTGATAGATTTGTCTTTATGAATTTGACACTTGCCTAACTGATGTAAACTTTTGCCATACGCATTTTGCTTCACTGACTTCAAGGATATTGGTAAAAAGAAAAACCCAAACCTTTAATGGTCATGTCTTCTTTTTACATAAAAACTCAGGCTGCGCGGCGCAGAGGAACTACTGTGAAACCAACTGGTGCCAGAACGGGGGCACGTGCGTCAACAAGTGGAACACGTACATCTGCGAGTGCCCCGTACGCTACGGAGGGAAAAACTGCGAGCAAGGTGGGACACAGAGACCCCTTCATGCATAGTCTTGTGTGTGGGTTCCATTACCCATCATTAACATCTCCTAGCATGTATGTCAAACCGTGATGCTTCAAGGATAGGTGACGGATGATTGCAATTAAGAGTAAAAATCACTCACTTCCTCTTTGAAACAGTATTAGAGGTCACCTGTGTAGTATATATGATAGCTGTCATGAATAACAGCAGCTTTCATTGATTTACTTACATAAGCAAAGCAGTTCCACAGAACTTGACAGTAGATAGTAATTTGTTTATAGTAAAAATGCCTGATCCTAAGCCCCTTTAAATCAGTGGAAAATATCCCGCTGACTTTATTGGGCTTTGACTCAAACCAGGGATGAATGTGCAGTTTTAATCACCGATTTCTTGGCAAGAAGGCAGTCTCTGCTGAGTACGAGCACTTTCGGTTTTACTGGGTTTTGATTTGGTTGAACACAATGTGTGTATACGTGTAAAACCTCATTAATAAAGGATGAGAAAGGAGCAGCAGGTGTGTATTATAGGGCATGAAGGACTTGCAGTAAGTTTCTTCCCAAGGAAGGGAGGAGTTGTCTCCATGAGGGCTCCCATGTGCAGTGAGCTGTGCACTGTAAGGTGGCACCTCCACGTCTAATGGAGGGTTGCTCGTTTGGAGTCTTCCTGGAGCCTTCCAGGAAAGAAAACTTGCTTAAACTAGGCATGGCTTTCCTAGAAACGGAAGGCCAGATTCTGGCCTCCAAAGCAAATGTGGTAGGTCTTTGTTTCCATTATCCCTCAGTAACACTTATCATGGAATCATAGAATGGTTTGGGTTGAAAGGGTCATCTAGTCTTAGCTTGAATATTTGCATTCTTGTGTAGGAGTGGTTGGCTGATGTGTTTCTTCACACATTCACCACCCTTTGACAGTGCTGGATCTGCTTCAGGTTCACAGGGGGCAATGGCTTTGGCAGGTTAAAAGTTCAACTTTTTCAATTGCCCAGTCTTCAGAAACTCTGGGATCTGATCTGCACTAGTGAGGATGGGGTGTTCTACCTTCACCACCATGCCTGGACCTGCTCTCTTATCTTCTGGTGGGTCCCATGTCCCTCTGATGACATATAGAAGAGATATAAAATTAGGGAAAAATTAGTTTCACCTTTGTTGTGGTTGAATTCTTTTAAAAATTGGGGTATTGCAGTGCTGTGAAGAAGATCTAGCAGCTGTGCCCAACTTGGTCTTGGATGGCTAATGTCATTGCTCTGGCCTTGGCCTGAATACCACTGGTTTGCACCAAAACATAAGCTGTCATATGTCCTACACCCAAACTGCAAGTGACATCCTGGTGTTGGCAGTGTGTTTCCCCAGGCCCTCTGTCTCCACAGTGAATAGCCCTCACATCTTTCTGATGGCCTTTTAAATGCAGAAGATTCTTAAAATTGTGTACAGATACCCAGGCAGCGCTTCAAAGTGACAAACCCCGAGAAAACAATTATTCTGCATCACTGCATCGCTGGTGGCAGGGAAATGCTGTGCTTGGAAGCATGTGCACTCGCCTCTGTGGTGACAGGACTGGTCAGGTCCCATCTGTCCTCTCTGTGGAAATCCCTGGTGCCAGGCATGGAGAAGGGCTGGGGAAAGGAAGGAGGTCAGGGAGGGCTGACTGATGGGGATTTATGTCTTACCAGCAGAGGAAGGTGCACCCTGGCCCCAGGGAAGGGAGGGGAGTTGGGAGGCGGTGTGGGAAGGGAATGGTATTTGCAAGCACCAAAAGTCACAACCGGTGAGAAAGGGAAGACAGTGGCTAATTGCCATACCAGTCCAGTTCTCCCAGAAGCTGAGCTGAAACACTTGCAAGCAGCATTCCCAGCCGCCAGCAGGTGGGAAGGTCTGCTCTCTGGAGGAAGGCGGACTTAAAAATCTCAGCAGCGGTCTAGAAAACCACTAGCAAAGAAGTTGGGAATTGAGGTCATTGTGAAGGTTGGCAGGGCAGAGGAGGAAGGAGAGGGCTGACTTTTGCACGCGTTGAGCAGGAGGGGGAAATGACCACGCTCAACACTGATTTCCTGGTTACTTTTACATTGAGGTGGCGCAGTGCAGGCTGACGGGTCGTGCCCTGGCCCAGGGAGCCAGAGTATTACACACTGGATTCAAGTTTAAGCAAGCTGGGAACATATATATTAGACTGACTAGCCACATGGGCTCAGTGCATGATGAGATTTAGCAGTGGGTGCCAACCTGTGATGGTCGTACCCAGTCTCTAGGGCCTAATCCCAGCTGCAAAAACCTGCCGTGAACTTCACTTGCATACACATGAGTGAGGACATCAGGCAGACGCTGGCTGCAGATCCCTACTATGAGGTTGCCACGCATTGTGGAGGTGCCATATGGTTTGGTGCAAATAGCACAGAGCTCCCACAACTTAATTTGTGCTTCTGATCAGTGGGATCCACTAATCCTGGTACTGTAGCCCAAGGTAACTGTTTTTAAAAGTCCAATGAGTGGGTGTTACCCTATTTTCCAGCAGTGAAATGCTTTCCATTGATGGCTGTCATCAGTGTCTCCCTGTAGGAGCTGTGTTCGTGCAGGGTGGGAGAGGAGGGCAACTCTTCAGCTGTCACCTCGAGATATTTCAGGCAGATGATTTGGGCAATTCTACACAAGGTTTCTCCCTGTGAAAAGGCTGCGTAGCTGAGACAGCTGAATAATCTGGCCCTGGAGTATTTATAATTAATTATATTTCCTGTTGCCTCCAAGCCTTTTCCTCTGTGTTTAATCTGTTAATTAGAAGTAGGTAATCGAGGATATGTTGAAAACATCTGCAGCAAGTGTTGCCCTCATACTTCCTGCTCTGCCTACCCACTCATCAGCAGAACTGTATCAGTAGAGATCCTGAGCTTACCTTTCAAGGAACATCTCTCCCCTGTGTAATGCCATAGCAGTGTGGAGGTGGTGCCTTTGAGTGCAGGCACCAAGATAAGATGCCTACCCCACAATGAGGGTAGGTTGTAAATTTGCAGCTGCTTCGTAGTAACTCCTCTAGGCCAGCTCTTACTCTGTGGTAGATTAAAAATAGCTGAGTGGAAGAGAGTCTAGCTACCGTGCATCATCGCTGTGACACAGACTCGTTTCTTCTCTTAACCTTTATCCTGAAGGATATCAACTGTTTCTCTCCTGTCTTTTGATCTACAGCAATGCCTTCTACCCAGCGTTTCAGTGGTGAGAGCATTCTCATTTGGAGTGACCTTGACATTACCATCTCTGTGCCATGGTACATTGGACTGATGTTCAGAACCCGGAAAGTCAATGGCATGTTAATGCAAGCCAATGCTGGGACTGCATCCAAGATCAACATTCAGGTAAAATAGTGGCTGCCTTTGCTTAGAAAAGAATTAAGAAATTCTCCCCAGTCAGTGGATATGGCCACATGAACTACATAGCTTTGTCCACCCAGCTAAATGCACGTTAATAAATGCAAATTACTTCTGTTCAGCCTTTTACAAAGGCTGATTATTGTAAAATTCCGATTTGTTGGTTTGATTTTTTTTTTTAAATAGAAGTAGTAGTGTGGATTAATACAGATGCAAAAGAATTATCTCATGATTGTTTGGGGCTTTTTTTTTGTCAGTAGGTTCAGTTAGTCTGAATGTCTAAAGTTAGGCAAGGAGTCATTGCAAGTGTTCCCTTCGTTACTGTTTGGGCTTTTTTTCCTTTTGGGTTATTTTACAAAACATTATTACCTTGCTCTCTGCCCTCTTCTGCATCAAAGCCACATATGTAGCAAAAATTAGACATGTTTTTCTTTTTTTTAAAACAGATACTGAACAACTATGTGCAGTTTGAAGTGTACAGTGGCCTGAGCCAGGTTGCTAGTTTGAAGATGAGCCAGTCAAGAGTCAGTGATGGGGAATGGCATCATTTATTAATAGAGCTGAAGAGTGCAAAAGATGGTAAAGACATCAAGTACCTTGCTGTCATGTCCTTGGACTACGGGATGTACCAGGTATGGCAGCGTCACAACTTTGCCAGTAAGCACTACAGAAACGTTTTTAGGAGAAAGTAGGATAAAGGATTGTGGGCTAATACTTGTGCTGTGAGCCATGGTCTGTAGTGATTTGTGCCTAATGAAGTTATATTACTTTATTAAGCCTAATGATAAGGTATCTTATGAAAAAGTCTATAAAAAGCCGTGTTGAGATGTTAGCTCCTTGCTATTTCAATATATTTTCTGTAGTCTACTGTCAGCTCCTGCTTGACTCCATCGCTACAGAAGGTAGGCTGGCTGTGTCCCAGGGGATGATAGTGCTTCTTAACGACTGTCCTTTTGCTCAACAGAGCACCGTGCAAATTGGAAATCAACTACCTGGACTGAAAATGAAAAGCATCATTGTGGGAGGTGTCTCTGGAGACCAAGTCTCTGTTCAACAGGGATTTTATGGCTGTATGCAGGTATGAAATGGAAGGTGGAGCAACAAACTTTGAACTTTTAAGAAAATACCCATGTGAACATGTGGGGTTTTCTTTTTCATCCATCCCTGAACATTTCTATTTCCTCCATCAAAATCTCTAAGAATTTAATTATTAAAGTCCACCCAGTTTTCCCGGTACAAATCTGGACTCACAGGGGAACAGCATTTGAAAAAAAATCTGTGTTTGGCTCATGAGGTGATGTTTCTTTAAAATGTAGCCACGTGGATTAACGCAAGTAGTGAAACACATAGTACTGTATTCTGATGAAGACTCTAATTTTAAAATTGTCTTCCATCACCAGGGATTACGAATGGGAGAGACATCTACAAATACAGCTACACTCAACATGAAACAGGCTATCAAGATCAACGTAAAGGAGGGTTGCGAAGTGGATAACCCCTGTGATTCCAACCCGTGTCCCCAGCACAGCTACTGCAGTGACGACTGGGACAGCTACTCCTGTGTCTGCGACCCAGGTAAACCAGTGACCATCCCATGCACTGAACCAGGAGCTGAGTCGCATCTTCATGCACTCATCAAAAGAGCAGCAGTGACGGCAGCAGCATGCCTGTGAAGTGCTCATCTTCTGATTCTTCCTCTTCCAATCCATATTATCTTTCTCATCCTTACTGTAGCACCCTTGAAACTACAGTCATGGACTAAGGATCATTTGTTCTGTGCAAGACGGTCTGTGGTCCAAAGGATTCTTTCCTTGCACCTCCCCTTTTCTCTTTGACTGTTTTCTTTCCCTTTTTCTTTCCCAGCCTTTTCTGCTGTTGGATTTCAGTCTCACACCCTGCATTCTAATCGGGATACTTTGAATGTTTTCTCTGTTTTGGTGCATGTAGCCAGCACATGCTGTCAGCACCCGGCACAGTCACCTCCCATACGCGCAGGGAGAGAATACAAAACTATTTGTAACACATGCCCTGAATATAAAACGGGGAACCAAAGGCACAGTGGTGCCTCAAGCATGTTAACAGACTGTCGAAAAGAGCAATCCACTATCTTTTTTGCTGAGAGGGAAAAAAGTACCTTCTTTCTGACAGTATCTCAGGGGGGAATCTACTGATTATTGAAGATGTGTTATTAGTGTATAGGCTTAAAATAGATGGTCTTTTGGAGACATGCAAATCGTAAATTACAATGGTTGCTGTAATTTTATGACCTTGTCTCCCCAGGGTACTTTGGGAGAGACTGTGTTGATGTATGTAACCTGAACCCATGTGAGCATGTCTCCACGTGCGTGCACAAACCTAGTTCATCCCATGGCTACACCTGCGAATGTGGACAAAGCTATTATGGACAATACTGTGAGAGCAAGTAAGAGAATTATTTGGGTTCTTCGTTTCTTGATCCCTCCAGATACCTTTTCTCCTAAGGCAGCAGTCCTCATGCATCCTTTTCTGCTTTGGTTAGTTTTCCTGTTACAATTTAAGTGTTCATAGTAGTTGGTATTTGCAGGCTCCATGGTCTTTGACATTCCTAAGTTCTTTTCCCAGTGACCAGGTAAATTTCCATATACTCAGGGGCCACTTTGCTTTAGCAGCAGCTGAGAGGCTTGACCAACTCTGCTGCATTACACAGCACTGCATTTGACCTGTACTTTGTGGTGGGCTTGCCTGAGTTTGCTCCATGTCTTTCCTCCAGCTCCCCCAGCACACACACAGAGCGATGCACCCAGTTAGGTGGCCTTCAGCCAGATGGCTTTGCAGTTTGGGTCCACCCCCTGGGTTGGCAAAAAGTCATCTCTTCTGGGCAGTCTGGGAGGCCTAAGTCCTATGGAGAAATGTGCCGATTCCCTCATCACTGGCTTCCTGGTCTCAGATACGCATTCAGCAACCGGCCTTATCCCAGAGACAGCACTTTGATTTACTGTAATATGGGCCATTCATGATGTGCAAATGAAGCGCATTCATCTGCCCATTTAGGAATAGCTCATGTAATGTTTCCTTCCTTTTGAAAACCACAAGCTTCTTCCTCTGCCTTTTGTTGTGTGGGCTTGCAAATGTTGGCCGTGCTGTTGCCAGATTAATCTTTCATTCCTCTGGATTAGCGACAGAGAGACGTGTTCCCTTGTCATTATCTGCTGACAATATGTCAAGTGCAGCATTGTGGTTTTTCATTTTAGAAAGCATGGCAGCACAAACCTGGCAATTACCGTAAACAAAATTCGATGTGGTCTTTGAAACAGACAGCAAACAGCTTTTCTTTCCTAAAATGAGCAGCAGGGAGGGGATTCCTTGTGCATTATGCTGATCACAGACTCAGCAGTGTCGTCCTTCAGGCTATTGCTTGATGAAGACTTCGAGCTAGCAGAGACCCTGCCCACTGCCCTGGCTCCTTCCCAAAGCTCTCCTTGACAGCACTAATGTTGGGCTATCTGTGGGACAAACCTCCTCAGAAGCTCACCTAGCAGAAAAAGAACCAGTGAATACAAGGATCATTCCTCAGCAAGGGTAGCTTTTGGGTTAATGCACAGCCTCTGACTAGCTGTGCTGCTCCACTCATAGTCTGAACCAAAGCTGTCACACTTACCTCTTCCACATCTCCAAGCACATGTGTTCTCCTCCTCCCCTGTTGCAGACCAGGGCTTTTCAGACCCTGTGGTGAGCTGGCTGAGAAAGCCAGGTTGGTTGAAAGTAGTGACTTTTCTTCATAGAGTGAGCTTGCACTTGAGCCAGTGTCCCTAAAGGTTGGAGAAGCACTGCTGCCCACAACAAGGGTGGGACAGGAATCCGCAGAGGTGGGAGGTGGGATAGAAAGTGTTGGGGAACTATACCCCAAAGTTGCTTGTTTCTTCTTTTTGTTGCAGTTTATATATATTTATATATGTATTGAGTCTTGGCTGCTGCAAGTATCTCAACATTACACTCTGTAAGCTGATGGAGTTGAGTACAGATTTGGGCCAAAGCTCTTTTTTTCCCAGCTTTTAAGAAGAAGCTTAAAAGAACTTTCCTTCATTGTGATATTCTTTTATAGGATTGACCTGCCTTGTCCCAGAGGCTGGTGGGGAAATCCCATCTGTGGTCCATGTAATTGCGAGACTAGCAAAGGCTTTGATTCTGATTGCAATAAGACCAATGGAGAATGCCACTGTAAGGTAAGCAAGAGAAACCTGTCTCAAGTCAAAATTTCTTTAGTTTAAAAAGCAACTATACCACTAATAACTACAACAAGTGAGTATCCGAGACAAAATAGGCACGGTTGTGCTTTGTATGATATATACGCAGCACAGTGTTGTTAATCTTCACCTAAAACATTTTGCTGGCACCGCCCTTCACAAAATCATACTGTGCAGCTCTTATCTTATTTGTGTTTGGAAAGCAAAACTGAGGGATGAAAGCTTGGCTCTGATCTCTCTGAAGTGCAGCCCGGTTTATCGGGGGAGATCAGGCCTGGGTGCAGAGGAGTGCTGCTGGTGTTTTGTGTATCACAAGTGAGTAATAGCCATGAAGCAGCTCGGGCCAGCTGGGTGAAGCTCTCCTCTCTGCAATGGGCCAGCAAAAGGCACAGCAGCTGGAGGAAGGTAAATAAAGGAGAGGCGAAACGTGGTCCTCAGTGCCAACTCTGTCAAGTTGAAGAGGAATTTGCCACGGACAGGCAGGGACTGGGGGGGGGACACGGGAGGGGAGGCGCCTCCCTCCTGAAGGTTTTACAAAGATCTTCTCACAATAGGTTTTACAACAGGCTTGAATTACATCAGAGGAGCTGCGCCTGTGCAGACCAGAGGCAGCAAATCTGGCCCCAAACTCTTTTCCAAAATGCCAGCAGGACACACACAGCAACTGTTGCGTTAAATAGAGTCAGTGGGGTGCCAACACCACGCTCTTGTGTAATCACATAACGCCTCGGATCAAAAGCATTTACAGATGCGATCTGAATACATGAGCAGTGGTTGCTCTGCCCCCTGGACAGTGCAGGAAGCTTCCTCTCTGGCTTCTCCGTGTCATACAAGAGTGAAATTGCAAAGCAGAAAAAAACTGCAAATCCTCCAAGAATATGTTTGCTGGGCACTGGCAGCAAATACACAGGGAGTAACGTGGTCCCTCTGCCCCCACTGCAAATGGTGGTCCAAAACATGGGTCTCCGTGGCACAGGGCAGTCCAGCCACCCCCCCATCACTCAGCCAGGGCTAACACAGCATGATTCCCATAGCTATTACATTTTCTGTTAATAGTAATACCATTATTATCCTGTGCTTTGCAAAATTAGCCCTTTTGTGACACGCTTGCTGCTGGAGCGGGATTTCAGAAAAGCAAGACATGTGGAATACAAGTCAAATACCTCATGTCTGTCGTTTTGTTTTTTTCTAGGCAAATTACTACAGGCCCCAGAGCAGTGACACCTGCTACCCCTGCAACTGCTTCCCGTCCGGCTCCCACACGCGTGCCTGTGACATGGAGACGGGACAGTGTCCTTGCAAACCGGGCGTCATAGGGCGGCAGTGCAACCGCTGCGACAACCCCTTTGCTGAAGTGACCGGGAAGGGCTGTGAAGGTACCTCCTTGTGCAGCCAACCCTGCTGGCCAGCTGGGCGGTAGCTGCAGGGTCAGAGCCGCTGGCAGTGGGGAGATGGAGGGGTGCAGAGCAGTGGGCATTCAGCTGCATCCTGAGGCACTGATGAGCCAGGCCAGATGGCTCCAGCCCGGGCAATGGAAGCTGCAGCAGCCTAAACCTGCACCCTGCCTCCTGAGTCTGTGCCAAGTTGCCTCCCCGGGGGCTGGGGAAAAAGAAAAAAGCTCACATTTCTTTAATTTTCATCAAATGGAAATATAACTAGCTTAGCGGGGCGAGGGGAGCAAAACACTAATCCCAGTTTTAGCTGAAACCCGAGTTCATCTGGCAGTGGGGTGTTGTATTGCTGTGCTGCAGCTGAAAAGCCTGCTGCCCATAGAAGCTGTGCTGTCCCCCTGGTGCCCTCTCCCTTTCTTCCCTGTCTTGCCCATCCTGCCTTTCCTCTCACCCATCCACCCACCCTCCTCCTGGGATCAGCACAAAGCTGCTGCAACCAGCCATCTCCCCATCTCCCAGCGTGTGGGTGAAGTGAAGGAGAAACGTTTTCCCACAAGAAAGGAGCAGGTGGAGATAAGCAGAGCCAAAATCCAGAGCCCCATAACCAAACTGAGCCCTCCTCTGCCTGTACCTGTCTGCCTGCACTGCTGGATGAGGAGCAGCCGATGGGTTACAGCTTGGAAGGCACTGCAGGGGGCAGGTATCCTAGTGGGGCTTGGGAATTACGGGAAGGTCCTTCAGGCAGGTTGAAATATCTCCGTATTGTGATTTTTGTCTTGTCAGAAAAATTGCACCATTTCTTTTTCTGCTTTCAGTAATTTATAATGGCTGTCCCAAAGCTTTCGAGGCTGGTATTTGGTGGCCACAGACCAAGTTTGGCCAGCCAGCTGCTGTGCCATGTCCTAAGGGATCAGTGGGTAAGTTCCCCGAGTAAAACATTAACTGCTTTATCTACATGCCTGTTTGAAGGGAAAAAAAAAAAAAAAAAGAGAAAAAAATGTGTACATAAGTAATGGCATTAATTCATTGGGACTAGAGATTACAGCTTAGTTCATGTGTATCACAAGCAGAGAAGTTTAGCTAGCTGAAACTCAAGAGCTCTTAAGATACAATTGGGGTAGTAGCAATACATAAATACAAAAGTGCAGCAGATAAACACATATAAAGAACAGAAGATTTGTATCTCTATTTTCAAAAAGGCACAGTCCCATTTTTTGTTTACTTTATTAAGCAATTCTTAGAGATGTAACTTCTAGTTTCTAATGACTTGTACATGTTCTTTAGTGCTAGAGCTCCTCTGGGCAAAGCTAAAATGAGGAAAACCATTTAAGTAATGACTGGTTTCCTAGTTTTGCAGGCTAATAAAGCTAAGAGTTACAACAGAACTCGCGTTTTTCCACCCAAAATCTTTTCTATAACCCAGAAGTCAGACAGCTGGCAAACACATTCAATAAAACATGTGAGCTGTGCTGTTTTGTACAGCAAGCAAAGGACAACCTGCTTTTTCATGCATGTCCCTGGAAACGTTTACACGATTTTTGCAAACGGAGCTCACAATCTTTTCTGAAGGTTGTTCTGTGGGAAATGAAACTTCCATCTCATTTCTGAGCCTGGTGGCTCTGCTGCGAGCGCTTCTCAGGCTGAATGAGTTTAAAATGGTTATGTGACCCTCCCCAAATATTGCTGGGGGGAGGCCACTGCCTGTAGGTGTGCAGAAGATACATAATCGAGCTTCTGTTCTGAGGATTTTAGGAGATAGAATTGACTATTATTAAAGTGAAGAATATTTACATTATTAAACACTATAAAGTTAAATTAAAAGAAGTTTTCTGCGCTGTTCTTGTCAGTGACCCCAGGGTCTCTTCTGGCAAACAGACTAGTGGGCAAGGGCACTTAGAGGAATTGCACTTTTAAAGTGAATTTAACAGAACATTCCGAAAAAAGTAAGCTTTATAATAATGAATATTCAGACGAAAAAGCTGAGACTCAGTTGTATTCACCTAACCATGGAAGAGAAGTAATATAATTAGATCTTGTTCAATTAATTATAATTCTTATTTAGGTATTAGTACTTAAATGGCTTAGACACACACAATGTGTTATGTGCAAGTTAACATAGCACAATGTGAATTTTGAATGTGATAACTTGCCATTCACTGTGAAGGATCCACAGACACGAATTGCATTTTAAAATGGTTTGAGAAATAGCATAAAATAGTTGACAAAATTGACAAAGTTGACTAAGCTGCTCATAGACTGTTCGCAAGTGGCAAAAGGCAATTACACGTTGGCTGAAGTGTTTTCTGCGTGTGAAGATGCCAGCGTGTTTTGACATCAAGACAGTGTTTATCCGTGAGATCTTTCTATATAGGCTAATTGCACAGAAATCTGAGCAGGGATATGTTTTTAGAAATATTTAGGAAGTGCACAGTCTTTCTCAAATTTGCTATAAATAAATCACTGGATTGATTTGAGAACGTTAGGGCTGAGAGTGGTAAGGCAGATCTTGAAGCCTGCCTAACTTTTCTTTAAAACCCGGGGAACAACATTCATGAAGATCAGTAATCTGACTTCTCTCAGACAGGAATCCCAGTATGGAAAGTGAAATACAGCCATAGCTCTGGGAAACTTGAAAGTGTAGGAAAACTCAAGTCTAGGATATTTGAAATATATGAAGATTTCCCCAGCACAGTTCAAAACATTTCTATTTATGATTAACGCTTTGTTTCCTTCAGGAAATGCAGTTCGCCATTGTAACATTGAAAAGGGCTGGCTGCCTCCTGAGCTTTTCAACTGCACCACCAACACTTTTGTGGATCTAAAAATCATGGTAAGCTGTCTTTTCTCAGCTTTGCCTTTATTTTATAAAGGATGATCAGTTCAGACTCTGGTTTGATATCCCTGCACTCCGTCTTTTGACCGAGTCCTTAAACCCTCTTGTTTCCCATCAGGGCCCTTGTGTTTTTCTGGCTCTCAATTATGTTTTCCATTAAAATGTACTGTCCACCCATTCTCAAGACAAACACCATTTTGATCAAACAGCTCTTTTGTGCCAAAAATCCCTAAACGATGATTGTCTTTGTAACTAGAGAGACAAACAAACCAAAAAAAAAAAAAAAAAGACATCATTGCATTTCTTCTTCCTTCTTATCTCTGATTCAGAACGAGAAGTTACACCACAATGAGACCAAGTTGGATGGAGACAAAACCATACGGATCGCAAGAGCGCTGCAGAATGCCACAAAGTACACACACAGCTTGTATGGCAATGATGTGAGGACAGCTTACCAGATGATGATCCGGGTCCTCCAGTATGAGAGCCAGCAGCAAGGGTTTGACTTGGCAGCCACGAGGGACGTGGAATTCAATGAAGTAAGAGAGATACTATATACTGTGCTGAGTTCCCTGTTAAAGTTTTATGGCAATGGATAATTACATTTGTCTTTGACCGAAGTGGAGTAAATATCATGTAATTGCTTAATATTTTTCACAATTGAGTCAATCTTCTCAACTTAGAATGGGAAGTTGGTTATGCATGTGTGTGTGCACACATAATAAATATCATAATAGTAACCACCAAAAGAAAAATTCCCCAAATGAAAAAAAAAATCAAGTTGATGTGTTATTCCTGGATATATATGTTCAGTTTTGTTGGAAAACCTGCCTAATATTATCATTTTCGTTTAAATGTGCAGTGAACAAACTTTGAGCTAGTTACTGACTCTGAAAGTTTCCTTTAATTGAGTTTGGAAACACTTAAGTCATGTTTATTAAAGAGTTGATATGCTGAAAGACACTCCATACTGTATGATATTTTAACTGATGCAGACACATACGAAAATGCGTGCCAGAGGGCTTCTGAGAGTCAGAGAATTCATAAAAGACACAGTTATTGCCAAAAACCTGACCAGGTCTAGAGAACAAACTGTTGCACTCTCCCTTCTCGGGGGGAACAGATAGTTGTGGTGGGAAAATGAGATGTGAGGGAAGTTGGGAGTTCTCTGTTGTCTGAAGATGTGAAGGTTGGATGGCCTGTGTCAGGCTGGTAGAGCTCTCCCTGTTGCCACATGTGCTGCGGGGAACTGCTGTTCCATGCTTGCCAGTGCTATATTCCAAAACCCCAACTGTATCACAGCACAGAGATGAAGCTGAAACATTGTGCTGGACCTGTGCTAGCAGAACCCAGAGCTCGGGCACCAGGGTAAGGATGCTGGAACAACCCTCCATGGGCCAAGACTGGCCTCTGTGCTGGCCAAAGGTGGTCTGGCTCCCTTTGAAGGTGTGATGCACCCAGCTCTCTGCTCATAGGTACTTCAGGAGAACCAGCCCAGTCGGGCAGACTTTGGGGTAGAGACCCTGTGCAAGGCCAAGCTGCACCAGGAGAGGATATCCCTGGAGAGGTGGGAGCAGCAGGAAATGTGGCTGAGAAAATTCCTCAGTGTCTTGGGCTGTACAGTCAACAGGGAGCAGGGAACTTATGAAACATTTAACATTTTAGATGCACCAGATGTTAAGAGATTCAGTTTTGCTTTTCTTAAGGAGACAGTGGGCAATGGAGTGAAAGAATTCCTCCATCATTGAGAAGGAACTTTGTTTTTATCATGTTTTGTTAAGTAAAAATAAGAACAATAACCAAAAAATAAAAAAAAAAAGGTTTGGAAACCTCTGCTTTAATTTATTATTCTCTGCACTTGGCACTGAAACTCATACAAACGATGTTTTCAAGAACTCCTTAGATATTTTTAGGCTAGGTCAGGAATTTGAAAACTAATGAGTGAACCTCATAAGAAACAGGAGGTAACATCTTAGGCTGAGGGAGCGAGCACAAGGGGAGAAGGAATTTATTTTTCTTTATAGTCTCAGGTAGGAGCCTGAAAAATAGATAATAAAAAGCCATAAATAACATTCACAAATATCGAGGAGGCCTGGTACCATGTGTCTCCTGCTTTCCTGGAGAACCATGTTGTGCTTCTTACCCTAGATAAAGGTAGTCATACTGGCAGTCTCTTTTATCTCCAATACACACTTGCAACTTTGGACAGTACGTAGAGAATATAGTGTCTTCCCTATCTGCTTCTAAAAGAAGCTTAAATACTTGCCTTGGCCATTTTAGAGCTTAAGGTGATTAATTCCTACCATCATTTACGCAAATTTGGCCTTAGTTAGGAATTAGATTTTGACACGACAGTGTAGTTCGTATGTTCACCAAGATTAAAAGCTTCTTAGTGCCTTTCCCATTTAAGCCATTTAACACTTATTTTTGCGGTCTTTTTCCATTCAGCCTGAGGGTCTTTTTGCATGTCCTTGTCAGAAAGGGTGGAAGGGGCAGGTCCTCAGATAGAACTTCTTTTTTAACAGTATTTGTAAGCAACATAAAAAAGAGGAAGAACAACATGATTTGTTTTCTTATGTGTATGTGTATACTTATTTCAAGTATGTGTATGCAAAGTAATATTTGCTCTTGTCATTCTTTATCAAGTAAGTTTTCCTAGTTACCCAGGAATCAACAAAGTGGAAAAAAAATAAAAACAAAATAGAAAGCGATATTGCTACCAATAGCTTTCTTTTGATTTTTAACACATCACACTATTTTGATTGCTCTGAGGGAGTTCTTCAGTGTACATACCAAGCAGTCTGCTTTTCTTGTCTCTCATCTCTCCAAGACAAGGAAAACATGGTTAGGTTTTCCTTTGGCATTTTCTTGCTAGGCTCCCTGTCATAAAGGGGAGAGAAAGTAGGCAGTTCTCTTACAACTTCCAGGTTTGGCTTAAAAAACTTTTGCTCCTGTAAAGTTTGGAGGGATTTGCTTTATGTAAAAAAAAAAACCCCAACAACAACAAAAAAACCCTCAAGGTGATTAACTGCTGTGCATATTTTCATATGGCTGCAGTAGAAGATGCCTGCATTAAAATATTTCATTATGCACTCACCTGAGGCAGTAACGCCAATCATTTTCAATATTCCTCACTTGAAACCCAGCGCTTTGTTTGCTTCGTAATTTGCTTGCTTCATAATTCTGTTTCTCAGAATATTATCAAAGTGGGAAGTGCTCTACTGGACCCCAGCAATAAGGAGCACTGGGAGCAAATTCAGCGAACGGAGGGTGGCACCGCTCACCTGCTCAGGCACTATGAGGAATATTTCAACAATGTGGCTCAGAACATGAAGAAAACCTACATGAGACCTTTTGTCATTGTTGCCACTAACATGAGTGAGTATCTGTGTTGAAAACTGCTATTTTGTATTAGAGCTTTAAAAATGTACTGTATAGAGGTGTTACCTATTTGTTTTAGTGGTAGCCACCGAGAAACAACATGCATGGATTTTCTAATCTAATGAGCGCATTCATTTCAAGTCAATTGAGCCTTGTTCCGTATCTCTCAGTTGCCGTGGGAGGCTCCTGGGAGATCTGTTCTCCTTCTGGGCCATGGCACTGCTCTGTGTGGCATTCCGTTGCAGCCACAGTGATGCACAGATAGTAGGAAGGACAAAGTTTGGAAGTAAAGGTAATGCCTTTTGAACACAATGTAGTTGAACATAGATCACATTTTTGAAAGAATCACACCATCACCAACACCACCTGAAGAATTACTGCAGTCCAAAATAAAACCCACCCTACTAGTGATTGTACACCTCTGATTTTCACATGCCTTCCTAGCCTGGGGCCTATCCAGAAAATCACTGTCTGTAGAAATTCCTGTGCGGACAGGTACTCTCACAGAATCCAAGCCTTCAAACACTCTCCCAGCCTTGCAAAACCCATCATCAGAGCAAAATCCTAGGGGTCCAAAATACCCAACGTGGGTCTAAACTGGGAATGAAGCATCAGACATACCAAGACACCTTCCCCACCCGTCACAGTAAATGCCTCCTCTGACAAGCAAATAGCAGCTCCTGCACAGGACTGTGATGTACTTCACAGATGTTCCTGTGATACCCGTGCAAGTGAAACAGAGCAACCACAGCCTGGTTGGCCTCTTTCCCCATTTTCCCCTGCCATCTGTATTTCATTTTCTCCTCAGTACCAACAATCTGAGCTGATGGGGAGTCCTGCTCTAACTGGGACATGAGATTGAGTTGGGGTACCTTCAGAGGTCCCTCCCAAGCAGCAGTGCTATCTGCTGCTTTCTTTTAGAGGTGGTCTAAATTACTATCAGCCCAAACTTGTATTTAGCTTTTCAAGCTGCTGCTTTTATTTCCAACCTGAGGAAGGGCTTATGTGCCCAAAAGCTTGTCTTAATTTCCCAGTTACACCCCCTTGGTATAAGTTAATTCTTCTTTCCTACAAACCTTGTCCTGAGGATGCTTCATGTCCACAGTCACAGGGGCATAAAAATCAAAGGCATGAGACAATCAAGCTCCAAAGTTTATAAAGTCCTGCATCAGCTCCAGGGGCGAAGGATTATTCTTGAACTAAGCCAAAATGAAACACTGATTTCTGTTTAAGAAACCAGACATGAAATATTTCCTTTTGATTCAGGACTATCAGAATCAAAATAATTTTGTCTTCATACTCGGGAAAAAAGCACATTCAGTATCTTAACCAAACTGAACTGAGATTGAAAACAAAAGCCAGAATTTCTTGCAGGTTGTAAATCCTAATTTTTTTCAACCAGCTCTTCCTGAGTGAAAAGGCGTGAGCTTGGGAGGGAGGAGGCAACTCTGACCTGAAACGGGTCTGTTTTCTTTAGAACAGTTTTTCCAGGTAAACGTGGTGTTAATGGAGTTTCCTAATGGCTCATCTGGGAGTTATTTAGAGACTAGGAAAGGAATGGGAATTTGCAGATCTTAACTTGGATATTTCTTCATATAGAAACTTGCAGTGGATCACAGCTTTTGGTGTAGGGTTATCCCCAGGACTTCCAGCTTCTCGCTTTTATTAGAACATCTAAATTGGCACTCGATGACTTCTCTTAAATGGGAAAGTTCAAGCCAATTCAGCTGCTTTTAAATATTTTGGCATCAGGCAGAGCTACAGAGGTGAGTCAGAGAGGAACTGCTAGTGTAGAGGAAGGAGAACTGGAGGACTAAGGAGTAGTCCCAGATAAAATCCAGGTTATTTTCTTTGCTTAGCTGACTTTGCAATTTAACAGATGTAGAAGTGTATTTCTGAAGCAGCAGATTTAGCCTTCCTTACAAGAAGTAAGTCTGAAATTGGAACATGCAACTTCTATATTACCAGTGTTGGCAGTAGTGTTTTCCTGGTGTGAGATGCTGTCTTGTGAATTCCTTTCCACTGCAAAATAAATTTAGAATTTGATAAATGTAACCTAATGCTGACACGTAAGCCCTTAGTTGTCATTTAAGATATTAATTGAGAAAAATAAAATTGGACTTTGTATTTTGGAGTTTAAAGTCTTCTCTGTGTTATGCAGATATTTTAACTTTTCAATCATGTTTCATTTTGTCACAGTATCATATTTGAGAGCATTGAAGTTAATTCTATGGGAAACCTTTTTTCCTCTCAGTTATTGCCGTTGACATCTTTGACAAGTCTAATTTCACGGGAGCTAGAATACCGCGATTTCATGAGATTAAAGAAGATTATCCAAAAGATCTGGAGTCATCTGTTGTCTTCCCTGATACTTTGTTCAGACCTTCAGACAGGAAAGGTAAAACCCTTCTGCTGCCATTCGGAGGGCAATTTTGACTAGCCTCCAAGGAGCGTGATTAATTCTCGTGGAGCGGAGTGGTCCTAGGGTGAGAGCGGGAGGCCGTCTACACAAGCGAACATTATTTCAGGATGGTGCAGCTGTGCATACTTGTGAGGCATTTTGCCTGCCGGCAGCGGTGGGAGCACTGGGGGGCTGCGTAACTGGCTGTACCTGTCTGTCAGGTCTCACTCCTGGCCCCTCAAACCGCCCTGTCAATGCGGGAGAAATGCTCTGCCTCCGTTCCCACCGGGATGCGATAGGACAGGACAGGATGGCCACACGGAGCCTGCAGCCCCCCCAGCCACCTTCCCGCGGTCCCTGCAGAGATGGAGAATCCCAGTCTGGGAGCAGAGCTGTGTTATCAGAGCTAGGCAGCAAATAAAAAGTCTTGAGCTGTGTAGGGAGGTGGGTGATGAGGGAGAATACTTGGGGAAGTACCTGCTTCCCAAGGTCTCTGAAGTACCTGGAGGATGTTAAGAGGAATCACAAGTTACCTTGGGCAAGGGAGGAGAGAGAGCATAACTCAAATAATTATACACATACCGTGGCTGAATATCCTCCAAATGGGGAAATAGTAACACTTGTGAAAATAACACATAGTAACGCATAACCTAATACATCTTTGTGACTTTTCCCTCAGAAATAGGGCACCTGCTTGTATGGCTTATATCTTTTCTGTAAGGAAAAAGGGAATGTGAATTTTAAGAGATACTGCCAAAACTGAAGCTCATTATAACACAGAATTAGGGGGGGAGAAAACCCATAAGACCAACTGTTGTATTTATAACACTAGTTTTGCTATATACACAATGTAATAGCATGTATATTGTTTTAATATTCTCCTTATATCACACACAGGGTATTTATATATTTATGAGTCTTCTAGCTTAGAAATAGCTTATTTTTTAGCTAGACTAAATGGTTATTCATTGTTTAAGGGTTATTTTATCAGCTGTATAACTATGAAATGTGCTAAAATTTTATTAAAAATATCAGATATAACATTAGAAGCCTAGAGTTACAGCAGCAATTGCATCTCTGTATCTTTGCCAAGCAAAATTACCAGTTTAAATGGTAACTCTGAAGTTGTGTGGGAAGAATTTAATATTTGTGTTACTTCCATAGCAGTGCCTACAATGAAGCCTTCAAATCAAAAATTATCCTCTAAGGTGAACAGCGATGCACTAAGCCCTGAGAGTGCTTTTGCAAAGAGAAAGAAGCGACACCCAGATGGCTCAACACGTCATACTGTTGCCATGGTCATCATATATCGATCCCTGGGACACCTCCTGCCTGAAAACTATGATCCTGACCGGAGGAGCTTGAGGTAAACCTCAAACCTGTTTGTGAATTGTGCAGAACCCTTCTTCCACTTGCTCTGAGCGTGCAGGGGAGGCAGAGCGGCTTTTATGGTGACCAAATGTCACCTGTGCTGCAGTTGTCACCATAGTCCTGTCTTCTGTCCTCCTCTGGCACACTGTGGGAGAGTAACCATGTCAGTAATGCCAGCAGCTTTCGGAAACACAGCTGCATGGAAGGCTGATGGTGCATCTGCTTCACTTTCTGAGCAGAAGCAACTGAAAATCTTTTATTTGCAGAACATCACCAAATCAGTGCTTTGCATTTCAGTGTTTAGACCATTGTGCATTTTTTCTCCTTCTGCAGGTTGCCAAATCGCCCTATAATTAACACACCTGTAGTGAGCACAGCCATTCACAGTGACGGGGACCTTCCTCCCAACCTGGTGGAAAAGCCCATCATAGTGGAGTACGCCATGCTGGAAACAGAGGAGAGAACGAAGCCCGTCTGTGTCTTCTGGAATCACTCCATCACGTATGTCTCCTGCTTGCTTTAGGGCTGTGCCTGACAACTGTCTCAGTAGCAGACAAGTTCCACCTGGGAAGATAATTCTGGATGAAACCCCTTTTTGCTCAGTTTATTCAACTGGCAACTGAATTCTGGTGGAATAGAGCCATGTAGTCACTTCCCACCAACAGGAGTAAAATTAAAATAATCATCATAACTCCTCAAACAAAGGATTAGCCGTGTGGTTTCTAACAAACACAGTGCCATCATATCTTTCTGCAGGATTAATTTTCACCCAGCCGTAAAAAATCTCAGAATTTCCTTGTATTTTCCTGTGCTGTTGGTGCACAGATGTATGCCTGGACATGCATATTCCAACTCCAGTGCCCGCATTCATGGTTCATCAGTGTTCCATAGGTCAGGACTCTTATTGTCCTATGCAGCTGTTTTAGCAGGGCATTTCCAGGAGATGATTCAGTTCTTACATGGGCTAGATCTTCTCCTGTTACACTGCAGTGACTATAGACAGAGTACATGGCAAGCAGTCACCCAACCCTTGATGACTCAGCCACAGCCAGTGTGAAAAATTACACAATCAAGTCTTCATGTTGATAAAAGGAGGACTGAGGTTTTGCAGATGGAATTATATAAATTTTTGAATCAAAAGTCAAGCCAAAGACTTGATAAGAAGTGCAACTTACCTTTCCTTCCATCAACTGTCATGGATTTGCTTTCATTTGTTTTAGAGGAAAACTGAAAGGAGACAAAATACCTTCTTTGGGACTTAGACATCTTCCAGTTGTTAGGAAGCAACCCTAATGCATAAGTAGAACATAAGCAAAGGGCACTTGACTCTCTAGGAGGGAAGTGTGAGGGAAAGATTAAGTACTCTGAAAATGCCTCGTTTAGGTCTCTTGTATTCAGTAAATTTAAAGATACAGACATATTTTTCTCGAAAAGGTGAAAGTTGTTAAGGACTGTATGATTGTGAGTGTTTTGTTGGGTTTATGGCATTGTGGAAACAGCACAGACCCATTGGAGATATTTCAAAAGCATGGCTAAAACAAAAGAAATCGTGTTAAGAGGCAACTACACACTCTGCATGTTATGAATTCACAATATTATAACAACTATTACATATGTAATGCAATTTTCAACCATAAAATCAGGTATATAGTGAGAGGATGATACTGTCTGCCCAGGGTAAGAGGAATAACTGTTACTCATTCCCTAATGATCCAAAAGCTCTAGTGAACCTATGGGAAAATCCATTAAAAGTTAATATCTTGTGCTGGAAATACAAGAACAAACTAACCTAGGAAATGTTTGCCTCCTAA
Organism: Nycticryphes semicollaris; assembly: GCA_013400055.1. Taxonomy (NCBI): domain Eukaryota; kingdom Metazoa; phylum Chordata; class Aves; order Charadriiformes; family Rostratulidae; genus Nycticryphes; species Nycticryphes semicollaris. Next base: position 274,340 of record VXBJ01002921.1, read on the forward strand.
TCAAAGGCTTCAGGAGATTATATTGTTGAAATGATTGAAGAGGCAGCAAGGCAGCAGAAATCTGTTACATTGGCAATAACAAACCATTCCATTTGCTTGAATGTAAAGTAGTGTAATTACTACTATGTACAGGTAATTCTGCCAATTTATGAGGGAATGGCAAGTTATTTTTCATAAATTTTTAAACATTGCATGGGCTTGAATAACTCATTAGCTCTAAAGTGATTCATCTATTAGCTATTTGCTGGCAACTTCAATGGCATTGTTGTCTATGTTACGTCTTCCTACAGCCACAGTTAAAAAGCGGCTTTAAAACTGCATGTAATGAAAGATTTTTTTAAGTTAGTAGTTTTCAAGAGAAACTGATATTAAAACTGTTTAACAAGTATTTTATTGCTGAATGAAAAAGATCTCCTATAACTTCTAATTGAAAACTCTTTCAGTAACTAAAAGAGTGTTTTTATTGCTCATTAATATTGATACAAAATCATTTCTGAAGTAACCAAGGCTGCACAGGAAGGAATTCTTTAAGAGAGCAGTTCCTCCCTGATGTTAATGCAAGATATTTTCCAATACGAAATATTATATACTGATTTTAACCTTTTCTTGTATACATTTTAGAAGAATGCTATAACAAAATCACATTACTGCTGAAAAATATTTTACATAAGAGCTTTACAAGCAGAGTCTAGATCTGGGCAAGTGGGGATGACTCAAAAACCTGTATCTTTCTGTGTTTTGGGTATTTTTTACCTTTGTTACAACTGGTTTGTTCTGTGAAAATCACTTCCCCATATTGCTTGTGTGGTCACTGACCCAAAAGCAAATTATATTTTTTTTATTTTTTTTATTTTTAACTGCAAACAGATTGTTATAAAACCACAAAGCCAGCAAAGCCAGCTGTCATATCAGAAACTACTTCAGTGGAAGGTTTTTTAAGTTGATGATATTCTTTCAGGCAGGCGACAGCTATAAATATTTCTGTCTTGGTACTTACAGTCCTCTCTGGTTGCAGAGCAAGAGCTGCCCTGGAGATCATTAGCTGCAGGAGGTGAGGGGAGATCAGAGGACAGCTCTCAGAAATGCCTTTTTTCCCCTGCAGGATTGGCGGGACAGGTGCCTGGTCTTCCAGAGGATGTGAGCTGTTTTCCAGAAACCAGAGCCATATTGCTTGCCAGTGCAACCATATAACCAGCTTTGCCGTCCTGATGGACATTTCAAAACGAGAGGTGGGTGACGACAGGCTCATGATTTTTGAGGGCATTGGGTTTTGTTCAAGGGCTTTGATTCAGAGCTTTGAGCGTGACTTGGAGCACCGTCAGCAGATCGATCCTATGTTGCAGTGTGTCAGGAGTGTGTTGCCCCGTGCCTGACAGCATCTGCTGTTGGGTCTGCTGAATGGAGCTTCTCACCTGGTTGGTGCACCCCTCTGGGTGCTGCCCATACACACTCAACGTGTGTAAAGAGATGTCATCATCCACTCCCATTGGTCCTAAAGCAAATCTGTACGTTGGCTCAGTAGTAACAAAGACATTGACATTCCGAGTAGTAGATTTGATTGGAGGAAAAGGAAGGAAAACTCACAGAGGTCCTGTCAATCTGTCTTTCTACAGAATGGGGAGGTGCTCCCTCTGAAGATTGTCACTTACACAACCGTATCCGTCTCGCTGGTGGCTTTGCTGATGACCTTCATACTGCTGGTCCTGATCCGCACGCTACGTTCCAACTTGCATAGTATCCACAAAAACCTGGTAGCTGCCCTTTTCTTCTCCGAGCTCGTCTTTCTTATTGGAATCAACCAGACTGAAAACCCGGTAAGAGTTTCTCTGTGCTCATTGCTGGAGTTGTTGTCAAGCTTTAAATCAGGGGGTTCATATTGTGACTTTACCTGCTCCCATCTGTTTCACTTTCTCTTCTTTTTGACTTGTACTTGGCCTCATCAGTCATTTGGAAAACATCAGACTTTTAATACATTATTGTGTTTTGAATGATTAATAGCAAAGCCAGGAGACAGGACTATTTCTTATTTTCAGAGAATAAATGACAGCAGCCTGTTGAATGCTTATCATAGGAACTGAGCCCTGACGACTGATTTCTTCCTTCCATTACATCAGTATGTTTTCAGTCTTGCTTTGCCTGTTCAGTAGGAGGCTTTCCAGTCTCTTCTGCAGCAGGCACCTTACAAGCCCAAGCAGTTCCTGGTTTTGACTGGTAGGTTGTCAACTATGTGTTGCTGAGCAGGTGCTAATATGCATCTTGCATACCCACCATGCCTATTCTGGAGAAACCACTTGCCAGGCATGGGACAGCTTGCTGCATCCAAGAATCAGTAGGAAAACTGTTGCTTTCCTTTGTGCCTGCCAGCCACAGTGATTGTTGACTTCAGACCATGCTATCTGTTGCTAAAGCTTAGTGCAGGCACCTCCAGCATTCTGTTTGTCAAGAAACACACGCTATGAAAGTACTGAATATGAGATACACACCACACATCAAGTATGTTCTGTACCTAGGACCTTGTTGCTATGTTAACTGTTTAGTATTATGTGTAGTATTGCTGCTAATTCTTAGTTGCACCCATCTCAAAAGTCACAGAATCACAGAATATCAGAATATCAGAGATTGAAAGGGACCTTGAAAGATCATCTAGTCCAATCCCCCTGCCAGAGCATCAGGTCATAGTTACCGTGCGGCCAGGTAGGAGACAAGCAAGCAAGGGTTCCAGCACTGCCAAGCTTCACAGTCACCTTTACCAGTCAGTAGAAAGATGAGGGATGAAATGCAATAAAAAGTATGTCCTTAACAGATATGAAGTGTAGGGATTATCTGAACACTCTGAGGAAAATTTGTATTCTAGAAATCTTTTACTGTACATGTTTCAATCTAAATTTTGAGAGGGGAGTATAATCTTGAGATGAAAAACTTATCTACACTGATGCCACATTGTCCAAGTAGCAGAAATGGGAGAAAATGCCTACATTCAATGGGTATCATCACCGTTATGTATCATCACGCCATTGTGTCTGACCATGTAGCCTCACTTACTATATAACTTAAACCTATAGTGTCACCCTGGATCCTGATACCCATTTGAGCCATAACGTTCACTTGAGGTACCTGACCTTGACCTTTGGTGTGATGGCAGAGTCCTTTACCTCTGTTAGTATAAGGTCTCATAGTGTCTCATCTCAGTTAAACATACTGTCAGTTTTTGTCAAATTTAAAATTCCAGTAACGGGGTGCTGTCAAGACCTTTTCCTAGTAAATGTGAGAGGCCTCTCTAATAACAACTGTCTTCTCAGGAAGCCTCTGTTCAGTAGCATTTCTTTTGGAAATCTAAATAAAACTAAGTGGCTTTAATTCTTCAGTTCCTAAGATTTAGGTTATTCTGTTGCCTTTTTTGCTGAGCTTTCTTCCCCCACTTTACCTTTTGGAAAATTGTGAATGCTGAACTGGATGAAGCTTTCCAGCTGTCAGTGTTGCTCCCAGTCCTATATTCTGATCTTCCCCTGCACCAGGAACTGGAGTTACCTGCTGGTTTGGTGAGGTCTCCTGCAGTGACCTGCCCCCTGGGATGTGGTCTCACATCATGTGTGACCCATGTTGTCTCTGTTTCATAATATGTGAGTTTGCATGTTAAAATAACTTTGCCCAAATGAGCTCACTTTGCCAATTGATCCCCAGCACTCTGTGTAACTTGACCTTTCCCATGCCTTCTTGAGCACACCACTCATTTTTCACTAGCGGGGAGTTAACACTCTTTCAGTTCTCTGACAGGAATCCTGAGGAGCAGGAGGCCAAGCCCACCTCCCTGCAGGATCTTACCAAAAATGATGCTGTAAATGACGATTCCTCATTTCCAGATTGCTTTCATAGTATCATGAAGCACCAAGGAAAGGTTTATAAGAGTAGTAAAACAGTTCATTACAGCAATACCACAAACGCTAATGGTTGTACATGGTGAGATTGTTCTCTTTTGCTCCTTCTCATTTTCATGCTTTGGGGCTCATGGTATGATCATGTCCTGTCCTGTTACCAGGACTCAATGAAACACCCCAAACCTTTAACCCACGTAAAAAGATCTTTAAGTTATATTTCATACATCAGAAAGCCGCTCCTTCCAGCCTACCTAGTCAATTTGAGAAGTTAGGAGGGCTGTAAGCTGTGTCTGCTCGAGACAATTATTCATCTGTCTCTATGGAATGAGAGTTGTCTAACGAGTCATGCACTGATGAACATAAAGAGGGAAAGAATGCTGGAGCACAAATAATGCTACGCTGCTTGGCACCCAGCCTGGCTTTTATGGGTTTCTGTAAATTAACAGTCACATTTCTGGGTGAGGTTTTAATCTTTCCCTGGACTATTGATAGAAAGTGATTTATTTTCTTTTTTTTTTTTTTCTTACCTGAAAAAGGTAATGTTAAGGGCAGCAGTCTACTCGTATGATTGTGCCAGTAGGAACAAAAAAAGCCCTGCTTACATTGAGGGAAGAAATTTGGTGAGCTACATTTTCAATAACACTTGGTGTTATAATAAAGCTGATGCAGTAAGTGAATCCAGAAAGTTGGCGATCTTTGTTTGATTCCTTTGCTCAGCAAAGTTAAACAAGGAAACTTACATTTCTGAGAATTATATAATGAAAAATACACCAAAAAGTCATGCCAAAATCTGAAAGCAGGATCAGTGTTGCACGGGAACAAAAGTGTACAAATCACAGCGTAAAACCTTTAGAAACAAAAATGTAATGGTTACACAAAGTGCTCTGAATTCAAGCTTATCAACAAATCCTTAGCGAAATCCGTGTCTTTGCTTCTGAAAGGAGAAGATTAATTAAAGTATTTCAGTTCAGGTGCCCAATGCTTGTGGTCATTCCTGTTTTTAACCATCAGACTGTAAAGCTGGGAGGGAAAGCTGGTTAGCAGATAGTACAGAAATGCAAGTCTATGAAGGTCAGAAATTTCCAAGGTGTCCATTTGGACACAAAGATGACTTCAGCTACTAATTTGCCTATGACAGCTGTTTCTCCTAGTCACACTAAGGTCTAAGTCTCTTTGGTTTCAGCAGGTCCTTCATTTTTACTGCTCTCAGCCTGGCAGAGCTGAGTGGTCGACCTTGTAGTGTTGACACAGGATAAAAAACAGATCCATACCTGGCTCTAGAAGCTCCAGATTCTCTTGTTCCTAGCCAAAGGTATGAAATACCCAGCCAGCATTAGCACGCTTTCTGCTTGTCCTCATGACTTCTGTGCCTGACTTTCAAGAAGGACAGCCTCAAGAGGAGCGAAGAGCCAAGTGTTTCTGGACTCAGAATATCCTACAGCCTGGCGGTTAGGAGTTTTCTGCTGTGGACAAGAAAGGGTTAACCCCTCTGCTCAGGCCAGGCAGAGCCTAGAAGCCACTCTCCCTCTTTGTAGTCAAATACTTTGATTTTGACATTAGGTAAAAGGTTGATCTGTGGAGTACATGGTGGTCTGCTTCTGGCTGCATGGTTTTGGTCCAGTGATAACAGCCAGGCATCCTCCATGACTCGGTGAAGTACAGCTGTGCAGGGTCTGCAGGGTTCATCACTGAAGGGCAGAGCTGCAAGGACAAAAGAGATGGGCAAAAGCAGCCATCCTTTTGCTTCTCTTGTTTTTTGTTTTTTTTTTTTTTAAGAGTCCCAGAAAACAAGTTGTAGATGGAACAGACCTTTTCAGACTTATGGCACAGTCACATATGGGCAAAATGGTCTGCTAATCTTATGCTAGATCACAGCAAATTTTGCCTGTTTATGAGACAGACAATTCATTTCACTTGTAAGAAAAGTCCTCAAAGAAAGGCTGGATTTCTTTGGTTAAGGTCTATTAGACCATCCGTTGCTCATGTTCAGCATGTTCACTTTTCCTGGGCTGAAGCTTCATGGATTTCTGTCCCCAGAAGTGAAGTGTTTCAGAGCAAGAAGGACTTTCTCAGGGGCTGGTCCTAAACTGAAGACCTAAGATCTGTCTCATGCCTCTCCATAGCCTCAAGCAAACACAAGGAGACTTTCTTTCAACTTCTTTATTTACTAGTATCAGGCACAAAACAGTGTCTACTTTAAGACAAAGAAAAACTGTACCAAAGTAGCACACTTTCTTGCAGAGAGAGAGATCTCTGTCTCTCTAGAAGGAGTGTAGTAGCAGAAAAACCCTTTAGTATGGCCTTTGATATGAACTTGGGAGACACTGAGTCAGTGCAAGGCTCAGGGTGACCATTCTCAGGAGCAGGCAATTCTCAGGAGTTTGTTGGCCTTGCAGTGAGACCGGTTTAGCTGATCAATTCAAACATGCTGTGGCTAAATTCCCTTGAGTGGCATCGTGCAGGCAAGACTCGTATATGAGGCAGGGCAGAGGGTCTGCAGCCTCCCTGTCAGCATCCCCACCTCCTGCTCTGCACCAGGAGAAAGAGCCAGGAGCTCTGCCAGCCCTGCCTATCCTGCGAGCAGAAGGAATTCAGTCAGAATAGCCAAAAGTCTCACCTGTGCAGCAAATATGCATGAAAACATTAGCCACAGAACTTGGAGGGTAAGGGCGGTGACCAAAAGCACGTTGGGTTGACAGGGTAGAAGCTGAACCAGACTCAGAGTGGGCCACGTAGTTTAAAAAAAAAAAAATAAATCACAATATGAGCAGCTTTTCTGAAACTCTGAAAAACTTAATTAATGGCCGTGTATTTGTTCAGCCAAGACCTTTTTATTACACTTGCATTTAGCTGCACAGAGGAGCCGGTGACTCATGAGGTTGTGATTCAGAAGAGCGACTCTAATTTCCCTGCCCTTTCCCTTCTGCAGTTTGTGTGTACTGTGATTGCCATCCTCCTGCATTATTTCTACATGAGCACCTTTGCATGGATGTTCGTGGAGCAGCTCCACATCTACCGGATGCTGACTGAAGTGAGGAACATCAACTTCGGGCACATGCGGTTCTACTACGTTGTTGGCTGGGGCATTCCTGCCATCATAACAGGTACCCTCATCCTCCCCTAAACAGCCTGGTTTCCCTTCCCTGACACCTTCACTGGCCTGATTCAGGAAAGCTGCCCTGTCCAAGACAGCTATGGGTGCACTCAACTGCTGCTTTCACTTCAGTGTTTTCCTGAACGAGGACAACACCAAATCATGTTGAGCAGAAGTCAGTCAGAAGTACGGCATATCTCCGTACCAAATGCCTGGTGCCTCTATTGAAGTGCTACTGAGGGTTTTACAATAACATAAATGTAATTGCACCTAGATTAAAACAGGACTTGATAACATTGTTTGGGAATGACAGAGTTTTAACAACTTTGCCTGTAGCATTCAGAAATTTTCCTTCCATGTGCTAGCACCTTGGGACGCGGACACACAGTCCCCTGGGGAGGTAGCTGCAGTGGCTTCAGCAGCGATGCTGCCCACTGCCTTTCACTGGCCATTCCCATTGCCTACCCTCTACCAGCAGTAAATGCTCCCTGAAGAGGATTTCAACAGTTTTGTTTTACTTGGCATAAAAACAAGCTGGGAATACTCAAGCAGCCGTTTACTTCATTTCAGATACAAAGGCAATAACTTCCAGTTGAGGAAAAGTAATGAAAAGCTGGAGGCAGTAATCTTTTAAACTGTTCCAGGGTGATCCACAGGAGCACATTGATCTCCGCCCTCACCATGCCTATTTTTGCAATCAGACATTTCCAGTGATACCCCAAGCACATGGTCCTGCCTTAATTCGGGCAGACAGCTCCTTGGGAAGCGCGCTTCGCAGAACAGTTGGAGCGAGGCTTTTTGGTTCAACTATTTCAGCATGTATCTGTTGCCATATGGGAAATCAGATCAGAGGCTGACAGTTAACTTTTATCCAATTACTTTTATTTTTGCAGAGAGCAATGTACTGTCAGCAACAGCAGAGGTTTAGATGTCTCTCAGATCAAACAAATAGCTATCACTCCTGTGCACTTGGAAAAATACTTTGGAGCAAGTTAGAATTTTAAAAATATAGGGTTTTTTTTTATATGTGACTTAAGACATTGTAATACAGAAACATAAAATATGTTAGTACAGGTTAGCTTTCATTCTGGAGAGCTGGTAAGTTTTTTCCATATCACCTTGAGCATAATTTCTGCTTCTATCAATTTATCCAGAGCACAGTTGAAAGTACAGCTCAGAAGGCTCTGTCACTCTAGACATATACCTGACAGTTTAAATAGATACTGTCCTTGAACCTTCTAAAATATTTCAGCCTGTGTAACTTTTATCACTACTTACAGGACTACTGCCATATATTTAGGAATGTTTTAAGTGCCATCAGATAGCTGGCAGCATCATTTCTGGTAGAAAAGGAGTATTATCATTAAATAGCAGTAAACAATTTGTGTTTCAGAAGACATAACTTGTTAGAGGATTTTTTTTTCAGAAGGATTTTCTGCTTTATGCTTAGTTTCTGTCTTGAATTTTGAATTAACTCAGACCTTCTCAACAGCAGTATTATGCAATCTAAATATTACAAGTACACAGTTTTTACATTTTTCTACTTAGTGTTCTCTGGGATATGGAACTATTTTGCACTTTTAAAAATATGATTTACAATTCCAGGTTGTCTCCTATAATTTAAACTCTGAATCTACTGAATTTGCAGTTCATTTTAATGAAAAGTCTATTACTGAGCAAATCAGAGGATTTTGTGAAATGAAGGATAAATGAAACTAAGCCTTTAGTTTACCCTTCCAGGTTTAGAAATCATCTGAAGAGAAAATAATTTCATCATAAATAGTACAATATGGTATTTCTTGCCCCTGGAAAACTTTGTTAATGTACATATTTTAAATAAGCTTCTTTTATAAATTTTAAATTTTAATATCTAAATAGTAAAAAGATTACAACTTCATAGCGTGATGGTAAATGCAATTTCTTTTAAATTGCTTTATGAGAGAGGATTTATGGTGTGCTTCTTAATAATGGAAAAGTCTAGATATGGCAAAAGATTTTACTCTTGGACTTCCAACGGACTTTTTTGTTTTACTTGAAAGATAAATATCTGGCCCATTTCATCTTTATCATAGCTATCCCAAAAAGAAAGAAAAAAAAAGAGCCTATAGTAGCAGTGGCTTTACTCTGTTTTGTTTATTACCTTTTCCTGTTTTCTGTGCTCAAACTGACATTCATTTCAAGCTGGGACATAGTGGTCCTAAGGCATCTGTGATGGGACCACATTATTTGCAGAAAGGAACCTTGACCTTTATGGGGGAAAAAGCTTAGCAAAACATTTACATAGGGAACACTCCATCAGGGAACAACCACATTTAATCACAGCATAGAAAAGCAAATTGCCATGAATAAAAATAGGATGGAAGTTGGGAGAAGGTTTACAGCCATCAAAAGAGTGCGGATCTGGAATATTCCTCCATGGGGAGTGATAGTGGAACATTTTAAATTTGCTTTAAGCTTGCTCATTTTGAAATGTAGTTTGAGCCATCTAGGAGAGGGATTTTTTAATGACTTCCTTGCCTCAGGAGCAACAGGCTGGATTTGGCACCCAGCAAGACCTCTCCAGTTCTGCATGTCTTGGTGGAAACATGCTAACAGGTGCATGGAGAGGTGCATAACACGTGCAGCATATGTGTGCTGTAATGACTTTGCCATGGAGACTGCAGCATTCATGTTAAAACAGGTTCTTACATAGCCCTAAAACCAATATCCCCAGTAACTGGCACTTTCCAAATCTGTGAAAACTAAGTAAGGCAACAAGTCAGGTGAAGCTGACCTGCAGTCACCTGAGTCACATGCGGTTGCTGAGCCCATGGGAGCTCAAAAGTTTCAAAAGGTGCCCCTCCGGCAGCACCTCCCCACAGTGTGCTCTTGACATGTTCCTGGGATGGGTGCTGGTCCCAACAGGATGCTCAGCTCAGCCGCAGGACCAGCCCCAGTTTCTGCCAATGCCAGCGAGCTATCAGGCAGCCCACACGCTTAGTCTGGTCAGGACAACCGGGCTGCAGCATTTAATTGATGTGCCAAAATGACTCACTAGATCACATTGCATTGGCTTAATTCTGCCTTTGGGTAAAGTGTAATTTCACATATTGTTGACTCCAGTAAAATTTGAACTGCGTACCTAAAGACTGCAGTTCACCCCCTTTGTTTAATGGAGGACTTTAGGGTAGGATTTTGAGAGTGAAAAAATGTTGCTGTCTGCCAATTACTTTTAGAGCCAGATGTTTGGTCAAAATGTAGTTGAAGTCCCACTAATGGGGAAATCAAGTCCTGGGAAATAGGCTGTGTCTATAGAATTACATCTGTATAAAATACAATATGGTCCCTTAATCATTTATGGCTAATTCTTTCTGGATGGCAACTGCTGAAGGGGGTGGTGGAAGGGCCAATGGGAGCAGGGAGGGAGACCAGTCCTATCTCATTCCACACTTCAGAGAAAACAGATCCAATATCCACTGCTTTGCCAAATAGCCAGTTTAATTTTCACAGACCGTAGGCTTGTACCAGATGTGAATATTGGCTGTGGGCCAGCTTGAGGCAGTGAGAGTGAAACACATCTACCTCTCCCTTTTTCCGTGTCTTTTCATCAAAGCACACGGGCTTCAATTAAAAAAAAAAGCGGGGGGGGGAGAGGAGGTTTATTAATGCACATGAATTCTCCTTGCAGAGAATGCCACTGCCGTCAACCTTGGCCACCTGCTTGAGTCAGGACATATGCTCAACGCAATGGGTGCCCCCAACGCCCAGACAATGTGCTGCGGGCATTTACCATATGTCATTGGCCATAGGCCTCGAAAGGATCAGTTCCTGCATCTTGAAGAAGGAACACCTCTGCAGTATTTCACAGGTCAACGGCAGCAATCCCAGTGTATTGCCATATGGGCGAGGTGTAGGTCACCAAATCAGGCAGCACTGTAAATCAGCAGGTGGAGGTTGGACTCAGAGACTCCCTTGGAATTGTCCAGGCTTTGAAAAATAAAACAATCGAAGGTGTGTTTTTAATGCAATTGCCTTGGGGGTGTGAGCAAACTCCAGTTCAAACAGCGCTGAAAGCAAGGTGAGGAACCTGGGACGGCAGCTCAAATGAATCCCACCTGAGCTCAAGCGGTTAACTCCCATGAGTTCCCAGGTTTCTTTGTCTCTCTCTGGTGTGACAGCAAGCTCACGGCAGTTAAGAATGCACTTCTTTTTTTTTTTTGTAGTATAGACATCTCCTCAGTTATGATTCATGTCATTCTGCTGCACAGGCTTATTGAAATTCCTCAACATGTCACTCACCCCCAAGGCTTCATCACACTGTGCGAGTACGACTATAAAACTGTGCTGAAGCAGAATTAATTTGGGGCTTGCATTTATTGTTGGTTTTATGCAGTTGAACTTTGTTCTTGTAGGTGAATCTCACAGTATCATTTGATATGGAATGACCTGTGTAAAGGTTTTAATTTGCAAAAGTTTTATTTCAGTATTTGACTTGATTTTGGTTTCCCAAACTGTTCCGTTGAACACATTTTGCCGTTATCATTTTGTTTGTCAGATAGCAATTTGAAAATGTTCCTGGTTATATAGAAGATCTCAACACCACCTTTCTGATATACTTTCTCTCCATTTTGTGACCCAGGGCTTGCTGTTGGACTGGATCCACAAGGCTATGGGAACCCTGATTTCTGCTGGTTGTCTGTTCATGACACCCTTATCTGGAGTTTTGCTGGGCCCATCGTAATTGTTGTAGTTGTAAGTATGGTGGAGTTGGCATCCTGAGCTGTCTCTTCCTTACTGCTACCTATTCTTGTGTGTTTTGTCAGCCAATAGCCCTAATATGAAGTGACTATATTCTTTACATTTGAAGCTGATGTATGCGAGCTTGGTTCTTATTGCTTAAACAGATAAGACATGGGCTCAGTTCCTGGAAATCAGAGGGCAGCTTGCCAGCGTGAAAATTCTTGTGGAGCAATGGCTGTATGGCCAGAAACCTAGTTATTTTGTCCTGTTCCGTTTGTTCCATTTTTGAAAGGTTGGTTGTGGAGCTTCTAAAACAAATGAAGGAAGTGAGCCGTAACAAGTCCCATCATCCAGAAGTCTTAAAGGAATATTAAATAATTCCAATTTTAGGAATTTAAAAGAATTGGCTGGTGTCTAACTTTTCCCTTAAAACATCCCTCACTAACAGAACAACTGAAGATGCTGGTGTCTAACTTTTCCCTTAAAACATCCCTCAGTAACAGAGCAACAGAAGATATATATCCGTGGCATGACTGTATCTTGAATACCAAGTCCAGTCTCCTCATCTCAACAAGTATGAAGTAGACCTGGAAGTGGTGTAGATTTGGGTCACTAGTCACTAGAGACATGGAACAGCCCCTTCTGGAAGAGCAATTAAGTAGACTAGGAGCCTTCAGCCTAGGGAAGAGAAGAGAGAGCTGCAGAGAAGGGGGTAGGGAGGAGATTGTGATAGCATGGTGTCCTGGAGAATATGGTGATGGAGCCAACCATTCAGTGTCTTTTCCAACACACTTCATAGTAGGAAGTGGCAGATTCAGAACAATTGGGATGAGCTGTATCGTAGCTGACAAGGAGTTAAAAGTTAGAAATTCACAGAAACAAGGCAATGGCAGTGATAAAGCTCTGCATGGTTTCAGAGAGGAACTGGGCAAATTCCCAGTGTCAATATTCATAATGAATGATAAAGTACAAACACACCACCCACTTGAGTACATCCCAGCTCTAGAAATCGTTGAAGGCTGGAGGAGTATTCAGAGGAATTACTGCTGTATGCTGGCTCTGTTACTACGCTTTGCTTTGGCCCAGCTGAAACAAGATGCTGGGCTGACTGAACTGTGGTCTGGACAGGGATGGCCATTCTTGAGTTTTTATGTTTCACTCAAGACTCTTTGCATAGGGCCGTCTCACTGGGTTTCATCCAGATCAAGTCCCAGAATGTTCTTAACTATGTTGGCTTAAAATAAGATGAATCTTGGAACTTTGAGACATGTAAATTGAAGGAAAAAAATTCTTGGCACCACAAACCACTTCAGGATAAAAATTGCATTGTCATTGAAAACTGAGCCCTAACAACTTTACAGAAAGAATCCATGCTGTTATTTCAATTTCCTTTTCAGATAAACACTGTCATCTTCATACTGGCAATGAAAGCATCATGCAGACGAAGGCAACGTTCATTTGAAAAAACTGGAGTCGTGTAAGTTTGGGTTTAAAACCTGGTAGTCAAAGTTCTGGCCAGGAATAATAAAGGGACAGAATTGCCTAAAAGCATGTGTTGGGGTGGGAAATAAATAAGATACTTAGAGGAGATAGTGAGCATTGGTAGAGGTGATTGGAGCTGATTCTCCAGCACCTACTTCTGGTGTTCCCTTGGAGGGTCTATAAAACCTCCACTGCAGTGCTATGCACCACCACCAAGTGTAGGCAGGTGAAGGGAGGGGAGCGGGAAAGGTCTGGTCCCCAGATGGTGTCATTGCAGTCCTTCCAGATCTTTCATCACACTCCCTATTACACTGTCACTTCACCTCCATCTGTGGCATGCCCTGGTAGACAGAGTTCTGCGTCTCTCCACGCTCGCCCATGGCTCAGAAAGGTCTCCCCTCACAAACAGCTGGGCGACTGGCCAGGCTGTGGCAGAGACCCATTGAAGTTTCTGTGCTGAGGATCAGCCTCCCCCCATCCTGCTCCCCGTGGGATGAGCAGAAAGCTTCGCAAGCTGCAACCTGCCATCTCCCTGAGCTACTCTGGCAGCCTGTTCCCATTAACGTCTGTTTTGCCCAAAGCTCAGAATTTACCTGTGAACTGAAATGTGATTAGCTAGTGGCAAGACAGCCCCCCGCCCCCCTTTTTTTTTCCAAATAGATAGCTGTATGAGATTTCAAAAGGCTTCTTCTAACTTTTTATTCAGCCCTGGCTGGGTGGGTATTGGTTTTTAAGTTTCTTTTTTAAATCTCCCTAAACAAATGGGGGATAATTGCCACTTAATGGCAGCTATTTCACTCGTAATACAAAAATTTTTCCACTAGAATTGTGGCCATCTTTTGAAAGTGTCTGTGGAAATACCGTTTTTAAGCAAACAAAAATTCCCCTGAGTGCCCTTGATCCAAACCCTTGAGCTGTGATGTTGAGAAGGAATGTGAGAGTGAGCTTGACAAAGGTGGACGTGGCCATTTACCGCCCAGATTTCTTCCTCAGAGTCAACAAGGCTGAACAGCATGGGCTTGGCTAACAGCCTGGTTTGTTTAAAGAAAACCTTGGAAACAAACTTGAAAAAAAAAATACCTTTTTTTTTTTTTTTTTACCTGAATGTGCTAAGTCATTGAGTAGTGCAATAGGAGAGCTGGGAACTGGGAGCTGGTGAACACTGCCCTAATTTTCCCCAAAGTCCTTTCCAGTTGGTGAATCCTTGGGCAGGTGGCACCTCCCGTGGGGAGAAGTTGAGTTATTCCCTTGTGTTGCTGCAAATGCCCATCTGTGTTTGCTTCACAGCTCTGTGCTGCGGACGGCGTTCCTGCTCTTGCTGCTCATCAGTGCCACGTGGCTGCTGGGGCTGATGGCGGTGAACAGCGACGTCATGACGTTCCACTATCTCTTTGCCATTTTCAGCTGCCTGCAGGTAAGCTGGATGGCATCTTCTCCCTGGCAGATTAATTTAGGTCTGCCGTGGACCTCAGTAAGGTCTGCACCACGCTGCTGCACCCCAAAAAACTGTAAACGTGAACCGACTGAAGAACAGAAATGTCAAGTACAATTTTTGCTCCCTTTTCTCAAAGAGAGGATTCTTTTCACCAAAACCGTAACTTTGAGTAATTGCATCTCTCACTTTTAATCATTCTGAAGATAAGTGCTCTACTATTGTAACCGGTGTGATGGATAAATAACAGAAGGCAATTATACCTCTTGTCTTTCTAGAGACAAAAATCTTTGTTACTGTCTTCTGCCTGCTCACTGTTAACTGTTGTTCTGTTGCTACGGCAGATAAGAGACTATTGTATTTCCCCCGGAGTGGATGGCTCTGTGTTCAGGGCTTTCACAAATTAAGTTACTGTTTAAGGAAATGAGCCAAATGATGATTTTCAAATACAACTCATTGCATTAGAGATCTACTGAGTTGCCTGTCCTAGTGTGCACACTTGTTGATTAAAGATGCAGAACATAGTTATTTGTAGGAGACCTGGCACAGGAGAAGCCATGAAGCTTCATGTTGGTCACAACTTGAATGTGACCAAGTAACTGTCACAGCCAGTACCTGCAATATTAAAAGAGCTACTGTGAGCAGGCCACTCTTGTCAGCTACAGCACAATGGTCACAAATTACAACCAAAGAGAAAAAGAAATTTGATGAGTCTCCTCCGGAGACCATGCCCTGGAAGCACCCCAGACAGGCCAGCCTGGAGCAAGGTTATTTTGCCACTGCAACTGGTGTGCTCTGAAATAAATACACCTACTCAGGCTGTAAAACGAGCCTTCCATGAGCCTAAAATAAAATTAAATTAAATATAAACCTGTTGAGAGGGAGGAAATTCAGCAGCTGGAATTCTCAAAAGTTGCCCAGAGAAGCACAATGTGTGTGGTGTTGCACATCATTGCCTTCTTTGAACTTGTATTTTTAGAGAGACATTTATGTGAATTTTATTAATCAATAATCCCAAAGTACTAATGCCAGCTAAGATTCCATTTGATTGAACATTTAGAAAGTGAGCTTGAAGTTTAAAGCTTTTCTAAGTCAATTGCTTTGGCTGAAATCATGAAATGCATGCATTTTGTGATGTTGGTACAGCTGCAACTTCGTGAGTGATTGGCTTCTATATATTGTATCTCCAACCAAAATTGATAACAATTTGGCAGCTGCATGAATTCCCTTAGAGCAAGTACATCTGAAGGCACACACGTGTGTGCTCCCTGCCCCCAGTGAAAGCTTTTCATGTATGTTCCTGGCAGCCAACAACTGCCCAGCCCTAGAAATTTCAATGATTGTCCCAGCAGGAGGTATTGCTAAATCAAGGAACGTATGGGACCTCTCTGCTCCCAGTATCTCTCCATGTTTCAGAAGGCTTTCTAAAGTTAGAGAATTTTAGCAACAGTATTAAGCAACAGTATTAAGGACACCTGCCACAGAAGTTCCCTGTTTCCAGAGGTTTTTCACTAAAGGCTATGATAGTTTTTATGTGCTGCTATTGATTTTGTCTCATTGTTGGTGTAAGAGCTATAAAATCTTAATGCAAGTGCAACACTGAGGTCCCCATTGGATAATAATTGGATAATCTCCTCCCAAACAACAAGGGAGGGTGACACCAACTTCAAACTCTGCTCTGTAAATCCTGGAGAACACGTTGTGTGTATTTTCCCAGGCTCTTTATGCACATTTGAACATGGAAGCAAATTATGAAGAAGTTCTACAAGATCAATGAATGCCATTTCAGTCCAAGACAGAAAATAGTTACTGCTACTGAAATCATGGACTATGAACTAGAATTCAGGGGTTATTTCAAAAAGACTGTTCTCTAATACCTCTTTGTATTTGCAGGTTGATAGTAATGAATCATGTAGATTTATTCTGTCTCTCTCTAAAATGATCCAGGGGCTGTTCATTTTCTTCTTCCACTGCGTATTTAACAAAGAAGTCAGGAAGCACTTGAAGAACACTTTAACTGGAAAGAAACCTCTTCCGGATGATTCCACTACTACAAGAGCTACATTATTAACTGTAAGGACAAAACACTAGGAAAAAACAACCTCTTGTGGTAGAAGTTACCTAAATACACTTACAGGTGGCTTGTCCATAGTTAAGTGAATTGCCTGATTGATTTCAGTGACTTGTACAAAGATTTCTGATGGCTTCTCAAAAGTTTTGATTACTGTTTTAAGTAAAGCTTCTGAGAGGAAATAACTTTTCTCCTCAACATCAAAAACCACTTGGTTCCTTCGAGACTTTTAATGTAGTGTGGGTTCTTGGTAGGATCATTCACTGTTGCTTTGTGTCTTTATTCTTTTTTTTTCCCCTTTAGCGATCTCTGAACTGTAACAACACATACATAGAAGAGCCAAATATGTATCGCACAACTATTGGGGAATCCACTGTCTCCCTAGAAAGCACCGTCAGGTCAGCCAAGAGCCACAATAGCTACCTTGCTTATATTCTCAGGTAATCAGGTGGCAGGTGCATGGCTTTCAGGTGCTTGCCTTTCCCTTTTTATTGCTCTTGTGGAAAACAGAAATGTTTTGGTTCGAATGCTACTTGTTTTATGTCTTAACAGTTCTGGTTTACGTGAGTGTCATTTCCTTCTGTGTGTTTTCTTTTGCATGCCTCTTTTGTGGGGAGTTCCAGCAGTGCAGTGGTTAACATAACTCTTAGTTTACCTATATGGGCCCTGCTGCTTGCCTGTTAAAATTCAGTCATGTCTGAATGGAGTGGGATTTAGCTTATTAACTTCAGGCTTTTTCAGATTGTGATTCATGTGTCCAAAGGCAGACAGCTACATTAGGATAGCTTAGGTCTTGCTATAATTGTGACTGCATTGACGATCGGGCATGGGCGGGCTAGTGTCCACTGCAGCTGTCTGCATTTGACCAGAAGAATCTCATCTGCATGTCTGCCTTGTTCTTATGAACAGTGAAGTGACCAAAAAAGTTATCTCCTGTTTTTATTCTCTAAGGGACGAGGCTGCTCATAAGCTCAGTGGATCCTCAAGTCAAGCAAGGGCTGGTCAGACTGAAGCAGATTCCTCCATTTTTCATAGGAATCCGTCAAAATCCAATGGTAAGAATTACTTCCAAATGGTTTGACCCTGTCATGCACCTTTTCCTTCTCAGCACTTTTTCAAAGACTTCTATAATAGGAAGAATATTTAGTCTGACTTGATGTGTCTGATTCTCATTATGCTCTTGGCATAATGAGCTATGCAGTGGTTGCTTTACTAGGGAATGCTGGAATGGAAATATCATGTATCTGCTTTTTGTGATGGTTCAGTTTTAATCTGACAGCTGTCACAGCTGTTGACAGTTCCTGGCGTCCCCTTTCTTTCTCACAAATTAAGTGCTGTTGCCCTTGATTTTTAATTGGAGATCTTTTAGCGTTTGAGACCTTGAGGCAATATCCTCTTTTACTGCTATATGTTTTGTACAAGAAAATGAAAAGTGTCTCTTGCCTGACTTCCTTTCATTTGGGGTCTTGATGTTAAATTTTGCTGCCTTGTAGCAATTTTCAAGAGTGCATTTGCAGATCCTTGATACTTCTAGGTACTTTGGTTTGCCCTTGTGTTGTGTTGATTGAGATCCTGTGGAGTTACTGTTCTACACATTGAAATAGGGTAAAAAGTGTCCCGGTTCTGTTCTGCACCTCCCATGTGGATAAAAGGTCCTGCCTCCTGGCCGAGACAAGGAGTTGTACTTCCCATGATTAGTTAGATGGATGCCACAGTCCTTGTAAGAGCTCATCCCTGGCACAGCCTGAACCAGGCACCTGCTTTTCCTTTCTCCTTGTGTGTTTGTCAGATAGATTTGTTCAACTCCTGTCTGTGGTCTCATGACTGTGTTTCCCCTTTCTGCATTCGTAGACCACGATTCAGACTCTGACAGTGAACTGTCCCTTGATGAACACAGCAGCTCTTACGCCTCCTCCCATTCATCAGACAGTGAGGACGACGGACTCGAGCCGGAGAAGTGGAACACATCCACTTCCAAAAATAATGAACGTGGCCCGCTCCACAGCACACCCAAAGGTACTCCCAGTGCGAGGGGAGAGTAATGGGCTTAATCCTTTCTTTAAAATATCTTTAGAGTGGCTGGGACAATTTTGCCAGATGAGCAATACAATTGAGACAGCGTTGCTACCACCATGCCTTGCTTTCTCTTCCTCCCAAGGGCTTCTTCACGGGGGTGACTGAGTGCAAGTAAAAGGATGCTTGAGCAAATCTGTGACTTATGATGCTCAGACAGTGGGTTTGCAGGAAGGTGCTACACAACCAGGAAAGTCTTGTATGAAGGAAGAGTGAGAGGAGGAAGGAGCTGGTTATTTTGAGTGCAAGGGGAACAAATACCTGCCTCTCCTCATGCTGTATGGATGGATATGGATTTAGTGGCATTGGGGAGGTTATCCTAAAGAATGGGAGACCATTGGCCATTAATATCTACACTGTGTGGCAGAGTTCAGGCATTTTTAGGCACAGTTCATCTTGTCCTAAAGATAAGTCAGCTTAGCATGACAGATGTCCAGGCCGTGTGCTGGTGCTCTAGACAGACACAGCGTGAGATGCCTCAGGTGCCATCACCCTTCAGAAGCCAGCATGCCCAGGGAGCTGGTGGGATCGCTGGCCCTGGAGGACTGAGAGAGCAGGTATGACTCACACCTCTCTGTGATGGAGCCAGCAATCTTATTCTGGGACGGGTTTGGACATCCTGCCATCCTACCGGTCATGTTTTGTGGGTGTTGCTGCACCCCCAGAGCAGTGCAGTCCAGCAAAGCTCAAAGCTCATCTGAAACATTGCTGTGGTTTGACACACAACTCCTCCCCAGCCACAGGGATCAGGACTGGCTGAGCAGCGTTCGAGAAAACCTGTCAAAAGTGGTTTCCGAGCTAGTGTTTTTTTGCATTGCAGTTGATACCCTTCCCAATCATGTGAAACCCTATTGGCCCACAGAGTGCCTAATGGCCAGCGACAGCGAGGACCCCAGCGGGAAACAGAAACTCAAAGTCGAGACCAAGGTCAACGTAGAGCTTCACAGGGAAAACCAGGTGAACCACAGCAACGAAGCACCCCAGGACAAGGAGAACGAAGGGCAGCAGAAAGAGAACAGACCTCTGTCCTACCAGAATAACCAGCAGCCAGAGCAGAGAAAAGGTAACATGGCCAACCCAGCCTCACAGCTGGACTGGGAGACTCGGGGCTAATGAGCATTACACAGTTCATATGGTAGCACTGCCAAGGAAGAGCACTTTCCAAATGGCTTCAGCCTGTGTAACCAGATATGCCATGGGAAGCTAGTAGGTACTTGCTGAAGTCTAATATTTTGGTTTTGAAATAAAGTGACAAACAAGAAATCTGATTAAGAAATACAAAATGTCACTTTTTGGACGTGTCCAGCATGATAAATGAAATTACTGATATGTTTCAAAATTCTCATTATTCCCTCTTTTCTATAACAGGCATCTTAAAAAATAAAGTTACCTACCCTCCCCCACTGGTGGATAAGAATATGAAGAATCGACTGCGGGAAAAGCTGTCAGATTACAATCAGACTACGATCTCATCCAGGACTACTTCCCTGGGGACAAATGATGGGGTGCGCTCTCCCTCAGACTCGGGGGTGACAGTAAAAAATGCTCGGAGGGAGCAATCTCGAGACCAGCTCAACGGCATGGCCATGAACGTCCATGTGGGAACAGGACATGCTGACACCTCAGACTCAGAGTAAGTGCCACATCGGGATGCGCCTGGATCTGGCCTCTCCTTTTGCTTTCCAGCCCCAAACCCCTCCCTGCCCGGTGAGCTGCCAAGGTCATTGCCTTCCCAGGCACCATCATCAGGACAAGGTTGGGCTTTTTCTGCTCCCTCATGCTGCTGGGCATGCAGGACGGCTCAGCAATGCCCACCCATGGCCCTAGGAGTAGTGCGTGCCCTCAGGGGTGCTCTGCTCAGGGATACCCCCTGCTCCTGCTTCTTTGCTCCCAACCCCTCACCTTCACCCACCTTTGGCCATGGGAACAGTTGTTTTTCCCACTGTTTTTCACTGGTCCTCCCCTCTGGCAGCAAGGAGAGCATTTGGGGCTGTTAAGAACCTATCACTAACAGAGTACAGTTAATTAAACTGTGGCCAGTACCAGGTACCCAAGTAAAAGGATAAGTGCAGGGCAAACACAGAGTAGCCCTTCTTCATGTGCGTCCAGCAAGAGCTGTTGTGGGTGTCTGGCAGCCAGCATAGAGCTGGGGTTGACCAGACCCAGCTCATGAAGAGGACCCCTGAGGAGGCCCAGTGTTTTATGGGGGAAAGGTGCCAGCCAGGGGGGAGCATGGGGTGGGTGTCCAGCTGAGCAGAGGGAAACCATTGTTGGGGCAGGAGATCCAGAGAAAGTGCTGTGTCAGGCCAGTGACCCTAAACTACCAGGTGCGTGATTCCCACCCATTTCATGGCGATCGGTGTGCGCGTTTGCCATTGTAAGCTAAATCAAACATTAACATAAGCCTCAGCAAGATTTCAGCCAAAGGGTGTTCTTAAAAGCCTCATTACTTGTCATAATTAGGCTGAACATTAGGAAAGAATTTTTCATGGAAAGGGTGGTCAGACACTGGAATAGGCTGCCCGGGGAGGTGGTTGAGTCTGCATCCCTGAATGTATTTAAGAGTTGTTCAGATGTGGTGTTGGGAGATCTGGTGTACGGGAGGACTTTGTAGAGTAGGGCTGATGGTTGGACTCAATGATCCCAAGGGTCTCTTCCAACTTGAATGATTCTATGATTCTATGAATTCTCACATTAAAATGAGGACAACAGCCATATGTAAAGTCTGCACAAAACTTTTACGCTTATAGTCTTCCTTATATTAACAGAAATTATAGCCTCATTCTTCCTCCAAACTAGAAGAAAATTTCTCACCCAGTTTCAGCTCTGATGTTGTCCCACCATGCTTTAGATATCCACGTCATCTGGGTGCTCAGACCATTCCCAGCTCACTATAAAAGTACATCTTTGGGTGCCTGGGAACTGGCTGTTGACATATGTCCTCGTTAGCCAGGAAAGAGTTGTCTTATAACAAGCAATTAATTACTTGCTGCTACCAGGTAGTACATTCATCACTGGAGAATAACTAGCCAACTTGTACTAAGCAACTGTTTTATCTCCACACCTTTTACATACTGTAAAACTCTGCTGTTTGACAGCAGAACGCATGACCCTGAAATACCAGGTTTCTACCAGCTTGTGTGTGACATCTCACATCTTCACCTGAGCATGAGCCAAACGCAGGCCACCTGTAGAGCTTCCTCCAAGGGCACATCTCTTGTGTACTACCCAGGATTGTTTCTCCCAGCTGGTCTTCCCTCCAGGGCAGCATCAGATTGGCAAGGCATGGGAACCTTATGGAGCACCAGCCCTTGCTAAAAAGGATTAGGTGGGCTTGGGTGGAGCGTTTTTTGCCTGTGCTTGTTTAACCCTAAGCCTGCATGATTACTTCTTCTCACTTACAGAGGCAGTAACGAAACCTCAATATGAACCATCAGTAAACTGTGATCGCTGCTGCACGGTTCTGGACTCCTTGCCATAGGGTCGCCACCTGCCCGTCTGGGATTTCATTGGAGTGGCCCCACAGCGAGGAGGACGAGGTGGGCCTTGATTCCCACATGGTTGCACGTTATGGCAGACTCCGAACCGCTCGCGGGGCAGACACGGTGCCCGGATGCACCTGCCATAAGGCTGCTGTGTGGGACACTCGGTGCGGCACGAACCCATGCCAGAAGACATGGAAATGGCCACAGGGATGCACTGTGAGGGACAGATACCTGCTCGCAGTGTGGACAGTGTTGCAGGGGTTGCTTATTACTGGGGACAACCAGGGAAAAACGTGTTATTGTCACAGTAGACCAACAGTAAGTCAA
The DNA here is from genome assembly GCA_013400055.1 of Nycticryphes semicollaris. Lineage (NCBI taxonomy): Eukaryota > Metazoa > Chordata > Aves > Charadriiformes > Rostratulidae > Nycticryphes > Nycticryphes semicollaris. The sequence goes on from VXBJ01002921.1 coordinate 296,898, forward strand.
TCCATCAGCCTTAAGACAAGCACCAGGAGACAGCTTTTGCAGAGTTTTCTCCGGGTACAAGTGTGAATCCTTCGGCTTGCTGGGCTCTGGGGAGGAATATCCCAACAAGTGTCCTTTCGTTTCTGTATGCCAGCATCTCTGTCCACCCCCTATGGACACGTCGTCTTAAGAAAAGAAAAAAGAAAAACCTTTATATATATATAAAAATTGTAGATACTTTTATATATTTTGTATGGTGTTGCTAAAGAAAAAGTTGCTTTGTATATTTTACATTTATACTGATCTTCTTAATTTGATAATGGGAAATCAATTAAAAGAGGTTTTGATATTTTTTATATGAACATTGCACAATTTTACTTGAATTTGGCGCTTGATAAAGTAACTGAGGTTTGCATGGAAGCCACCTTAAAATGCAATGCAGTTTTCAAAGTAATACAGTACATTGAAATCCATTACTATAATTTATAAGTTTTGTTAACAGATTTTGGAACACGTTAAGGACACAGTACGTTTTTTGGTATCCTCTTCTAAAACCTACAAAAAATGTTTTATTTTTTGCATTTCTGGGTGTTTTGACCTTTTCTCTCAAGTGCATTGAAATGCTCAGCAAGTGAACTTCAGGTCTAAAAATAAGTCATATCTTCATCCAAAATGTCAGCACCATTCTTGTCTGGAAGAAATCAAATCAATGTTTCCCTTACCAAGAACAAGAAAACAAGTGGTGTCATTGTATGGTAGGTTTTGTGTCCCAAGAAGAGGACTCTCCTTCTGTGGGTCAAGTTCTGCCTCAGGCACAGTGTTTTATTTTACTGTTAATTTCTTTCCCACTGGAGCCAGCACATCGCTGATCAAAGCAGAAACAGGAGTCTTAAGGATGCCCAGTTTTCACTGCTCCACTCTTTGACAAAGCTCCAGCCTTCTTGGTGTTTCAGAAAGCACGTAGTAGAAGGTTTAGTAGAAGGCTTAAGGTTTCCTATTTCCCACAAAAATATGCTGGCATCACAATTATAGGAAAGTTAAGCGTGGTCTGACCACTATCTTCACCTTCCTGCAGTGTTTACAAAGGAAAGGCAAAATAAGATGTGAAAAAGTTTGCATCCAACAGCATGGGGCAGCGATCTGCTGGTGGCTCCCCGTGGTGGGAACACGCAATGCCAAGGGCAGCGATGGTGTGGCTTTCAGGAGCTCCTCGCTTGCCATAACAGTCCTTTGGGGAAAATATGGGCTTTCGCTTGTGTTAGCTGTGTGTGTGAAAGGGAATAAACATAAAATCAGGCTAAATAAAATGCAGGACTACAGGAAAAAATGAACTAATATATAGTGTAATCTTGGTTTAGTTATATTCCTATCCATATTTTCAATGTATTGAGGCGGCCTTTGGAAGGGGAGTGGGAAGAAGGGTGCTGTTCCTTTAAAAATTATGCAACATACTGTGTGACATTTTCTGACTGAAAAAAAGTTTTGAATGTTTTAAGGGTCTGGCACTTGGCTGTGTGTTCAGACATTGTGTATAACCCACTCTATTCTAGTTGTTTTTACATCTGTGTATGTATATTTTGTCCCAGTGAGATGTAGGTAGTTTTTATTTTGATCAGAATTGTTGCAGTAAATGAGGGTCAGTTGTATTAATGACAAAAAAAAATTAAAACCTATTTTTATGACTTTTTAAAAGCTTTATGGCAGATTAGACACTGGAGGTTGTTTTGTTTTTTTTTTTTTTTAACAAATGTATATTTATTAATGTGCAGAACACTGGAATTGCAGCACAGATGAAAGGAGAATTTACAATAAATTAAGAAATTTTTTTGACTTTGTAGTCTTCCTCTGGTCATTTATTTTAAGTGCAGGACAGAAGCTGAGGATCCAAATGGCATTTCTCAGGGTTTAGAAAGTACCAGGAGGGGGGGCCTATGAGTACCCATCGCTCTTACCAAGGAAAGAGAGGCTGTAGAGTGCTCCAGTGCTGCACCCTGTGGGATGCCTCCAGCCCTGGGTGGTGTCTCATGGGGGGTTTGCTCCGGGTGAACACACAATCCCCCTTCCAGCCCAGTGCCCTTTGCTGGCACAGGGCACCACCGTGTCCCCTGCATATTGTTCCAAACCTGTGGCATTTCTCCCTCTTGGGAAACAGTCCCTGGAAGAAAAACACCCTCTGCTAACCTAAAGCGAAGTGGACCACCAGGAAAGCACTGGGTTTAGAAGACAAAGTTTGGAGAGGAGCTGGGAGAGACGAGGCAGCAAGCCCAGCCCATAGGAAGGGGCAATGAGAAGGACCCTTTTGGAGTTTCTTGATATGTTCTTGGCTTTCTCAAGCCAACTGAGGCCAAGCCATAGTCTTGCTCACTTTGTACTTTTCAGGCTGTTGTGCAAGTCTTCATTTACACATCTCATGAGGCACAGCAGTGACCTGCACGTGTCTGCCAGCTTTCTGGAAATACAAGTGTTCCTCAGTGTCATCTGGCCAGCTTTTCCATCAACGTTTCTAAACACTAGGCAATAAACTGGGAGGGTGTGAGGTCAGGGGTAGAGAGGCTGGTTACTGTCATGATTTAGAAGCAAAAATCAAAGAAAGGATCTTCAATTTGCGGACAGCTCTGCCAAAACTTGCCATTCAACAAACCCAAGAAATTTGCCCAAAGGGAAACTGTTCTAAATTTTATTGTACGAGTTCATTTTTTTGGTGGAACACTAATACTTGATTTTGTTCTCAAGTATTAGTTCGCTTTATTGTGGAAAAGCAGAAATGAGCCTCAGGCTTTCACATAAGCAGAATAGTTACAGGACAGACCAGCCTGTGATCCTGTCTCCAGTAGCGGCCAACAGCAGATGTTTAAGAAAAGAGGATTATGAGCCACACGTTACAGGGCAAGGTGGCCCCAGCAGAGTCCACAGCCCCAAGCACACTGCGGCTCCAACAGGAGAGTTTGTGTTTGTCTCCAGCAGCCCATTTTATTTTTTCTCCAAAAAACGCGTCCTGTTGTGTTTTGGCCCCATGTAAACTTCTGGTTCGCAGTGGGTTGCCTGATACTGTCACAAGCAGCAAGACAAAGTTCTTACTTGTCTCCAGCTTTAGTCCTGTCCCCTGCCATGGACACCTTTGCTGCCTGCACCGCAGCAAAGAGTGACCATTTCTCAGTCACCTTCTTCAGGTCACAGAGGAAGACAGAGTCTGTCCTAAAGCACTTGGGTTGTTTCTTTCCATCTGAATAGCTTGGATGTCTGTAATTGGTCCTTGTGCAGAAATGCTGCTGTGCCTTTTAGCCTTCCTTCTTGTCCTTCCTCAACCCCTTCCCAGGTCTAATGTGGCCTTTCTGGAGATGGAAGAGAGGAGATCAGAGCAGCCCACAAAGCACAAGCGGTAGGCCTACCAACAACCAAAAAATAAAAAAAAAAAAATAATCTCCATTTCATCCCCTTTTACTGTGCTAATATTTACAATAACACTTGGCCTAAGCAAACTGTAAGAAAAAAAGACTCCAGAAGAGATCGATCAGTGGCAGCATCATGGCATGATAAGGCTGCAGTAACCTAAGGGATCACATAGCCCAGCCCCTCCAACAATCCAGGATACTTGGATTTGTCTAATGTTCTTAAAAATCTAACTGACCCTTCCAGTACATCTGTGAGTAGCCTGGAATAGCACTTCCAGCACAAGGAGTTAGTTTGTCCGTATCTTTATGTCATAATAGAGGCGCAGTTCCCTCAGCTTCAGAGAATGCTCCTGCGATGGTCTGGGCAGGGGCTGCAGAAAGGAGTTCCCCCCACAGCCCTGGTGAGATGTTGTCATCATTCACACCAACATCACCTGCAGAGCCAGAGCCAGTCCGGGACACATTTGGGGCCCCACAGCCTCTTATGCAGCTCACTTGTCCTTCCCACAAGTAGCAATTTGCACTGGACTTATTGTCTGTTTGAGTCTCTTGATTTTTGGATCCAGTCTCCAGTTTTTCATACTCATTTTGGATTTTAGTCCTGTCTGTGGGGATGCTTGGAGCTCTTTGGCAGCATCTGCGGTCTTTACAAGTTACCTTTTATTTCATCATTCAAGCATAATGAAAATATTAAATAAAACTAAGCCCAGCAGGGCTGTCGTAAAGCTTCCCTTTTTGCCAAGCAAGTTTTGCATCTACCTTGTATCAGTTAACATCAGCCCACACGGACTGTGTTTTTTATGTAAGAATACAGCATGAGACAGTATCAAACCATTTGCTGAAGACAAGTCCCATCTGCTGCTGCTCCTTTATCCACCATGCCAGGTGCTGTATTAAAGAAGAAAATTAGATTAATCTCATGTGTGTCTTGCAAAGAGAACATGTTAATTCGTTATTGTCTTCTAAATACTTAAAAGTATCCCCAGGAGACCCCTGGAGCTTTGTACTGGGCCGACGTCTTCCCTTCTGGCTTGGTCGGTCTACTGCTGCTATCCCTCTACCCAAGCACCACCGTGAATAGAGCATCCACTCCTTCACACTCAAGTGTTACACAGTTTGAGCATATTTGCTTTATTTGAAGGGCAGCTCAGCCCAACATCTCTCTGAATCTCTGCTTCGTGAAGGCAGCTGAGGCTGCTGTGAGACCCCAGCCTCTGTGCTGGGTCAGGAGACACCGCAAGGGTGGAATGGGGCCAAGCCACCCCTGATGGAGGGGAATGTGTTTAAGTGCCCTGTCTCTCTGATACCTACCATTTGACCCAGGGCCATCCTTGGGATCCCCCCACCTCCCAGCATGGCCTATGGCTCCCGAACCCCATCCTGGCCTTCACAAAGCCATCATCAGCGCCACTCATGAACTAGAAATGAACTCTGAGCTCCAGCTTTCCAGGTGCTGCCATTCTCTTTCATTAGAGTAGTGGCAGCGCATACAGTTGGGTGGTTTCCAGTATTAGTTTCTTATGGGTTGGGTAATTTTGCCCCCCACTGCAAATATACCAGCTTTCAAAAGCTTCACCCCCTTGGGCTAATGTGTAGGAAAACCTCTTGGCTTTGGTCATTTGATGGCAGCTCTTGGGAATTCCATCTTGAATGATCTAGTTCACATGTTAAGCCTGTATCACACCTTCCAAGTTCAGAATATAGGGTTTGCCCTGTGTTTTTGTTGGATATTCACATGCTTGAGGAAATAATGAGCATGTGAAGTCCTGTGCATGTATAAACAGGGCAACTGGAGCAGTGGGGCCCCGTCTATGATGTTTTTAAATGTAGTGGAAGTATTTATGAAGTACAAGTGATTCCAGCACCAGCTCTGCTGGGTGAGAAACAGAGGAAGGAACAGGTCACTCCTCAAAATCCTATAAACAGAGGCTGCCCAGCTGCTGCTTGCAAATAGTAGTTGTGACTGGTGGGGCAAAGGGAGACAGACCTTGGAAAAGCATGAGCAGGGAGGACCCACACTGGTGCTCACCAAAGCCCATGGAAGAGTTTGCAGCAAAAGGGCAAACAGGCTGTTTCTGCAATGACATGATTACTCAGAGAGAAAAAAAATACAACCCTACATTTGTGGCATAAGACAAGCCACCCAGAATAGAATAGTGGTGCTGGAGTGAGCACCCTGAAGGTACAAAGAGACAAGCTGCTCCAATCAAAGTGGCTGCCTTCTAGTGCATGCTCATCCAATTTAAACAAAAAAAGAAGGGAAAAAGACAGATGGGGAAAAGACGAAGACAAAGATGGAAAGAAAAGAAGAAAAAGAGGAAAGGAAAGGAGAAGGAAAGGAGAAGGGAAGGAATGGAGAAGGAAGGGAGAAGGAAGGGAGAAAAAAAGAAGAAAAAAAGAAAGAAGAAGAAAGAAAAAAGGAAGAAGAAAAAGAAGTAAAAAGAAAAGATGAAAGAAGAAAAAGGAAAGGTAAAAAGAAAGGAAAAAAAAGAAAGGAAAAAAAGAAAAAAGGGGAAAAAAAGAAAATAAGAACCTTTGGCAGTCATGTCATTAGTTATAAACACAGATCCAAAAAAGGCCATCGTGTTTTAAGAGGGGAAAGAATACCTGGTTTTAAAAGCAATAAATATGCCTTTAAAGTGGATCCATTGCACACGGTCCCTTCAGGTTAGAAACATCCCACTGAATCCAGCACAAAACAGCAGCAGCTGCGGCTGGGAGCCAGCAAAGTGAACAAGTTTCCAGGTGAGGCAGTAAATCAGGCTTTGACTTTGAGAAAAATTGGTACATTTTATTACATGTTCAATTTTCTGGATAAAACAAAGGAGTAAGCCTGGAATGGTTAACTCCTTCACTTCCAGCTGCGCAGCAAACAGGCTGTGGGAATAGAAAGAGTCAGGGAAAAGCCCTGCTGCCTTAGGGTTAGGATTCATTCCTCTGGCACAAAATGGCCAGATTAAGGAAGGACCAAGATGCCATGCCACCAAAGCATTCCTGACACACGGTTCTTCTCCACCAGATTATAAAAGGGAGAATGCTTCCCCAGCTGGTCCCATCTAGGTTTTGCCAAGCACAAACCAAAAGCAACTTCTGTGTTTTCTTCCTGGCTCACTTGAGTGACATGCCAGCTTAACAGGTAGCCATCTGCATGGCTTCCCCGCAAGCAGCACTCTCTGGCAGAGCCAGGGCCATCGCAAATGAGGTGATCGCAAAGAGGTCTCTGTTGATTCCGGTTCTTCTCGCTGGAACAGACCAGCAGCAGAGCACTCCTGTTTCTCACAAAATGTTTACCTTGCCTCCACCAGTGATTCAGATATATACCATGCATCCCTTGGGATTTGCTGCAAGCTCCATCTGTGTTAAGCCTGCCTTTCTCTAATTGGAAAGGAGCCTTGCCCAAACTGGGATGGATTTTTACAGCATGTGCTCAGTACAGCTGCATTAGCAAAAGTGATGAGCTATAGCTGATGCCCATTGCAGTTAAGGGGTTAGTTAGAATCATCGAATTATAGAAACACAAGGTTGGAAGAGACCTACAAGATCTTCTAGTCCAACAGTCCTCCCATCACCAGTACTACCCACTAAGCACTCAATCATGTCTTGTAGCACCTCATCCAGTTGTGGCAAGCAGCACATGAGCTGCCTGTTCTGATTCTCAGGATCAACTTTCTGTGCTTAGAGGGCATTTACATGTTCCTTCTGATCTGTCAGTGATGCTCAGCCTCTGGATTCAGAGAGGAGGTGACTTGCAAGGAGCCACCTTAAAAGTCATCCATCTCAAATCCTCTCCTCACAGTAGCGAATCCTCCTGCTTTCCTTCTAATTCAAGCAACTGCTGTTGTATCCAAGTGTGGAGAAGACATACCAGATGAGAACAGTTTCTGCCCCATGAAATGGCCACGTGGCTGAAATAAGGTTCAACACCTGGCTACTAATCAGTTCACTGAGATTTTTCTCATGCTATCTCTTTCTAGGTGGAAAGCTAGGTGTAAAACTAGCTCCATGTAAAAAAATCTTATACCATAAAACACCTTCTTTACTATTTAAAACCAGTGTAGGCTGTTCCAATTAATTTCTATAGGTATTGCAATAAGTACTAATAGTACATAAAGTGATCCTCAATTTAAAACCCATGCCATAAACCTTTCAGACTTGTAATAAATTTATCACAGAGTTTTACTATATATAGCAAATTTGCTAACAGAGTTCTGGTTGGTGTGACACAACCTGTAGAGTCCTTCACATACTCCCAGAGAGGAGCGATTAGGTTAAAATATGTGAATGGTATAAAAACCTACCTTAAGTAACCAGATTAAAATAAAAACTAATCCAGCACCAATCTTAAAATGCACCAGATGCCTCATATCTAGCTATCTCATTTTTCTATACCAGTCTTTTTAATGTTTATAATTCATCCTTCTTTGATGTTTGTAATTTTATACAAAGCCTCATCCAGCATAACGAAGCCATACCAGACCAGCTGAGTTTGCTTTGCCATTGGGCAGGAGCTGCAGCAGAGCCTGGGACGGCAGCCTTTGAGATGAACAGATGGCTAAAGAGATCCTGGGCTACTACTCACCCTTTTTTTAGATGCAAATTTCCCTGAATTCCTTCAAATAAGAGAAGAAATGCTACATTGCTGGGTCTGACTCCTCTGTCTCTCCTTCTGTGCTGCAGTGAGCACAGCCCAGGGTTTTCCTGCTGTGCTGGTGTTCATGAGCCTTGGAGAAAGCAGCAGACTGGGAGGCAGGGAGAGGGAATCTCTACAACACTTGCCCCAGGGGAGAGAAGCGCACAGGGCACCTTCCCTGCTCCAGAAGATGTGGGTGAAACTCTTGGCTCTGTTTTGACCAAATTTCAATAAAATCAGAAGAAAATTGGATGCAGAGAGGGACGAAAGAGTTAGCTCCCATTGAGTTGATGCTACATATCTCCCGAGTCTCCTCTTTCCTACCTCAAGGCTTTCTCAGAGCTAAAAAAGAAAAAGAAGAATTTGCCATTTGTTCAAGAATCCAGCTTGAAGTGCGGCAGGACAACCCACATGGCCCAGCCATCAGATAGAACTGCTGGGTAACAGTTACCACTGGGTAACAGCTACCACAGACACTGGTTGCAGAAGACATCCAGCTTATTGCAAGCCCAGACACAAACCAAGGAGCCCTCCAGGAACACAAAGCACCAGTGGAATTTCCATCATAAGCCTCCACAGCCCTACTGGAGAAATCCAAGATGGAGCAGTTGGGTCACTTTTGTCTTTATGAAACTTCCTGCTGGAAGTAAGTCTCCTGCTGCTTTTCCCCACAGGAACTGATGTGCTGTAATTACAAAGCTGGTGTGCTCCTGGGAGCATCCTCAAAAGGTGGTGCTACTAAATGGGAATGGTGCCACTGAATTATCAAATTCTGGAGTGGGGCAGTCCCCTGGGGAAATTTCTTTTCTCCAGATAGGTTCTGATTACAGGGAATCTCTCCATGTATTTCTTGTTTCTAGCACCTTACAACTTTCAAAGTTTTAAGCTCTTTTGTATAGAAGAAACTACTCCATATGCTGTAAAATTGCATAGAATGAGGAGTCCAATAACTTTTCCCCTTCTCAAGTTTCACTAGCTGATGCTATAGAATTAGTAAAACACAAGACATTTTAGAAAAGAGAAAAAACCTGGAGATTCAGCAAACCTAACCCAGAAGCTGGTGTTCATCACATACACAAATAAGAGTGACTCTGAAAGAAAGTGACCAGCAAACATGGCACAGGGGATGGAGGACAGGCAGAACCTGAACTCTAAATAGAAAACGTGTGTTTTTTATTGGACTGTTGGACAACTGTTGGAGTTGTCACTGGCCTGACTCCTCCCATGATCGCTGCCCAGCCTCAATGGGAATTAGGTTCAAAAGAATCTGCTGCTTATCAGCCCGTGTGCTTTTCATCAAATGACAGTGGGGTTTTATCCCTGCCTTGAGCAAAGCTGCCGAGTGACAACTCTTTCAATGTATTGGCTTGGCAGAAATCTTTAAAAAAGGGAAAACCTTCACAATTATGGATGCATTAATTGCTTTTCCTCTATCCACCACTTGCCAAGAATGATCGTACATGACTGGGAGAGGTGAACATGATGTCCTGGTGCCTCCTGGTGCTGAAGCTGGAAACAGCATGCCACGTCTCTGCACCATCCCAGCACGCCACGTTGGGGTAATTGTGGCATTTATGACGGATAATTTCATTGTGTTTAATTTATTAAACCACGTAAATGCATATAAATGCAGAGGAAGTGTTTTCAAAATGCTAATCCTAAACTGTATGGTTGCAAGTATGTTCTTCATCAGTGGGACATCCTCTTCACCTACTGTCCCCATTGTCTCCCAACTGTGCATGCTACCAACATAACACCTGTGTTTGCCAGGCCAGAAGACCAGTACCTATCTCCTCATCCATTTGTTCTCCCCCTTTTCTTGCATGGAAAACAAATTGGGCTTTTTTGCTTACCTATTTGGGTGTGAGAGGGTATTTTTTTTGGCCTTGGCAGAAGTCAGGGTCTTTCTTTGCTTGGAGAAATTAAACAGTCTTGATTTATTTAAAGAAAACAGCATCTAAGGCATTCAGAAAAATATGCGGTTCGAGCCGGACTTTCTCTGATCCATGCTCATCCTTACTGACACATCCGTTGGCTCCAACCACCCCAGCCCACACACAATGTTTTCACTGTAGCCTCACCCCACAACGGCTTTTCACATTTGCCCCCTTCCCACGAACATCCTCTTGCCTTCAGAAGCTTCCTCCTGGCTTTCAGCTCACCAGACAGCTGAAGAAGCTGAAGAAACATTAGTACCAGGACCAGCAAGCAGAAGATAGAAGGGCTTCATCTCTGGTGAGAGTTCCCACTGAGAGTGGCTTACAGCTGTGGTGAAACCTCAGCCTTGTGTTTTTTTTATTTGAACAGTACCATAAATGTGATTGAGAAGGGAACCACATGCTTATGGAGAGCAACCAGGAGACTCAGTTTGATGTGTGCACACACACACACCTGCCCTCCCCCTCACCCCCCCTATTATGTGCTCCACTTTTGTTGTGGTTTCAGCCAGAACAGAAAGTTGGTTCTGTTTTACTTCAAACTGGGACAAGTTCTTCTAAAGGGGATACAGCTTGAAGAAGACATCACTGCAAAGCAGATGGCACTTCATGCTTCCAAGGAAGGCCTGGCTCTGAGGTCGTTTGGTGGCACAGAGATCCCTCCACAGCTTGTTCTGCCATCCCTCACTGCAGAACCCAACACCTTCCCCATGTGAAGAAGGGACAGCAGAGATCCCCATCAGACCTTCATGTGCTGAAGCCTCCAAGATGAAAGAGTATTTTTTTGGACAATCAGAGATTTGAGAGTTCAGGTTTGGTAATAAGGGGTGGGGGCAGAGGGAGTTGGATCTGAAAGTGCTCTGAAACAGCACCTACCCTGAGATCCAGGCAGCAGAGGCTGCATTGGAATCTTCACTGTGGTCCCACCCCATTACCTGCAGGGGTGAGTCAGCACAATTGGTTGCACGCAATTATCTCCTAGCTCCCAAGGAGGGCTCAGCCTCCTCCACAGGGGCTGAATATATGTGTGCATACAAACTGAATGTTGCATTCAAAAAAACTGGGTTTTTTTTTGTTTTGTTTATAAGTATGCTGAAAAGTCAGATCTGTTCTAAAAAGGAAAAAAAATGGCCCTCATAAAAGCAACAACAGCTTTATTCTCTGTGGTTTGCAGTTACAGAGAGAAAGCACGTGAATGCTTAATTTTGAAGCAGGATGAAAGGTTCTTTCAGTCCTACAAGCTGATGTGAACACTAAGAGCCAAGATTTTCACTGCTGGACCATAAATCCTGAGTTGCCACAGAGTGACCAAAGCCCTTCACAACACCTGTGCAATGGCTCACCTCTTCAGAGATGCTGCTCAGGTGAAAGCAGAGTCAGAGGACAGCACTGATCTCCTTGCATGGTGGACAGCCCTGTCCTCCAGCTCTGCAGGACCAGCTGGGGCAACAACCACTGCCAAGAAGGAACAAAACCCGAAGAGCAATTAAGACAGGTTTTACACAAATATTTTTTGAATAAAACATCACTTGGAGAGCAATTTTTCAGCCATTATACATTCATCAACACAGGTTTCAAACATATTCACAGGGTACAACAGAGAATTCAGCTCTGTCCCTTTGTCCCAGTCTTCACCTGACATGACTTGTAGTTTTTCATTTATATAGAATCATAGAATTGTCTAGGTTGTAAGGGACCTTTCAGATCTTCTAGTCCAACCATAAGCCTAACTGTGATAAATGAAAACAACAACCCATCACTAAACCACGTCACTAAGCTCTATGTCCACCCATTTTTTAAACACCTCCATGAATGGTGCCTCAACCACTTCCCTGGGCAGCCCATTCCAATGCTTAATAACCCTTTCAGTGTAAATTTTTTTCCTGATATCCAGTCTGAACGTCCCCTGGTGCAACTTGAGGCTATTTCCCCTTGTCCTATCACCTGTCACTGGGAGAAGAGACCAACCCCCGCATCTCTACACCCTTCTTTCTTGTTACCACATTCTCTGCTTTAGAAGGGAAGAGTCCTTTTCTTTTTTTTTTCTAAATAGTTATTGGCTTGACTCTTTAAAACCACATATTTCAAGACCTGAAAAGCTTAATGACAACTTGAAAGTGAAATCAACTCCTTGCAATTTGTTGCCCAGTGGGAGAAAAATGACAAAAAAGGGAAAAGCCAATAATTTTTTTTAAAAGCATGTGGATGATAATCTTCTGCAGTCGAGGGAAAGAAAAGAAAATTCACCCACCAACCAAACTGCTTTTATCCAGTTCAAGCCAAACCTTGGCCAAATTCCAGCCTTGGCAAAGGCTGAGTGAGAGAATGTGTCTGCAATGGTCCCTTGTGGAGAGCGTGGCTGCCTGACCTCAGGCACCGACCTCCGCTCTCGTCTCACTTTTTTACCCTGTTTCTAAGGTATCACAGCTGTGCCTTCATGTATTTTCAGAGACACAGTCAGAAATGGTGATGGTGTTGCTCATCTTGCCTGTAAGAGCCAGATCCAGCGGTATAAATGAGCCTCTATTGGCTGCGCTGCCAGACTGCCCTGAGAAGCTGTCCCCCTGTGCAGCACAGAATAAAATTCCCCTTGACAGAGACCCCAAGCACAAGAGGAGCAAGGCTCTCACACAGGAGGTCAGTAGTTAAGGCCCTTACTCAGGCCAAACACATGGGATGGAAAGAGTACTCTGGAGAGTACAAGCTATTTGGAAATGTGGTTTTAAACATGCAAGCTTCATGTTGCTCGACGTGTACGACCTGTTGTGAAGCATCCCATGCAAGAAGACATTTGCAATCTGGATTTCACAAATGCCCACTAATTCCTAGCCCTCAGTGGTATGGTGAGATCCACTGGGAGCAATTTCAGCAATTGCTTTATCATCTCTTCACTCATCACCACGGCAAGAGGCCGAGCTGCACTGGCGCTGAGAAGAAGCTTCCATCCTTCTCAGACAATGAGCCAAGACTAACTAAACACCATCCATACTCACCTCTTCCTCAGATGAGGTTTCTTCAGTAGAAGGATGAAGTTCAGCTCTAATGGCAAAATCAAAGTCCCTCAGCCTCAAAAGTGAATTGAGACCCCTGCGGGAGAGGTCTCTACCAAAGAGCTGTATGTTGGCTTATCAATTTTCTGCGTTAGCCATCCTGGATTGCTGCTGTATCTAATTTTAAGGATGCTCAAAGAAAAAGAGGTAACTGGAACATTTGGTAAAAAGCCTCTGTCACAGGAGATGTAGAAGATGCTCGTTGTACCCCGTGTCAGCTCCGCAAAAGCAGCATTGGGTAAACTTCCCTGCTATGAGGCATTGGCTCAGGAGCTCTCAGCAAACCTGGGAGCTCATTGCCAGAGTTCCCAAATTCACCATAATAATGTTAAAAGCACTTAAGACTTCTGCACAGACTGTGCCTGTGAGAACCCTGAGTCTCCTGGGCTTGGGATGTGCCCAGCATCATACCAGCAACCCAGCAGCAAAGCCTTCCTAGGGATAATGCACTGGGAGAATCTGTCCTCGGAATGGGATTTATAAAAAGCAAACTCACCTGATAGAGAGAAAAAGGGGA